>RJJA01000189.1:0-115881 GCA_003724045.1 Lepidurus arcticus
ATACATCGTAAAATAAAAAATTGAATATCTTCAAAATTAAGGCCTACAGATCTTCTAGAGCAAAAAAGTGCCCAAACTGCCCCGGTCTCCCCTGTATCTGGTAAGAGGTGCCGAGTCATATTCTTCAATTTTGTTTTCTTCGTCTATGGGGAGGCTATCCTGTATGCAGAGAGACGCTGTGTGACGTGATGATGTGAAGGCTGTTGTTGCTTGTGAAGAGGCATCTGTGGCATGAAACGTGCTGGAGCTTCTCTAGAGCTGTGTCCCCTCAATGACTTGAAATAATTCCCTGAAAAAGTTGAGGAAAAGTTGGCATGTCGACGGCCATTTTACTCTGTGTGCCTGCGACGAGAAAGGTCGAGCATCACAGGAACTTCTGTACACTCCTGTAGCTACTTCAGTATGCAAGTCTAGGTACTGCAGTCTTTTTAGTATGTTTGATACGACCAAGTCGACGTCAAAGTCTTGTATACTTTCCGACAAGGAACGGGACGACGTGGTACTCAAACAGCTGTTGTGTGTGGTGGAGATTTACTTGAATCTGCCGGATTAATAAGAGGGGAGTTTAATAGCAAGTGCGCTAAATGACGCCGCAGCTTTTTCAAAGGAAATTTCCATGGACTCTTCTAATGTTCCTCTAAAGCCCGCATGGTAATCCCATGGGGGATGAGAATCCTCGACAATAGAATCTTACGCCTCGCCTGGTGTATAAATGTTTTATTGTTTAGGAGATGGTTCTCTTGCATTATGGATTGGCCTTAGTGTGGATTTCGAGCTTTTTGCCTTGCTTCTTTTCTTGGCCTTTTCCTTTCCTCAAACGAAGAAACAAGTTTAAAAAAGGGAAGAAAATATCCTTTTTTTTGGTTGACTGTTTTTCCTATAAAATGCAGTTGCCCTTCCGATCGAAACTGGTTTTTCTCGCTTGGGTATATACGGCATGTATTGGGTAACTAGCTGGGCTATGCTGATTTCGAAGTTGGGAGGACGTGGTGCGAGGTTTACGGGAGTTACCGGAATGGCTTTGGGCAGGCTGGTGCTTCTATACTTGTATTCCCCGAGTATCCCAACCACTAGACGCTATTCGCCATGACCGAAAAGTGAAGAAAAGTATGCGAGCAATGGACCACTTTCTTTTCCCCGCGAGCTGGAGACCCTAGAGAGCTATAAGACAGGGAATAGGACGCCTGTAACGGGGCTGCAAGAAGAGGAAATTACAGGTGTGGTCAGCCAGTCTCGCTGCTGTTGCGTGAGAGGACAAGTGTCACAATTCCGGGGCGTTTGAAACTGCCCCACTTCCCGCGTCGCTACAAGGGGAGAAAAAAAAATCTCCATTATTCTCCACGAAAAGTTTCTCAGCCGGATTTTAGTGAAAGTTTGAAGAAAAGGGAGAAAAGGCGACTTCAAGAGGAGAGAACTGTGGTTACACATGAACTGTATTTGCAGGTGCTGAGTTGGGGCTTGGGTAAGTGGCGTTTGTTGTTGACATGTTCAGGAAACTTGATTACAAGTCTTGGGATTGTGTCGCGTAGGTGTTTCTATGTCGTGAGCTTGCTGTAGCTGTGTACAGTTTACCTTTTACCTTTGGCGGGGTTGAGCTGAGCCAATAGCTTCTTATTGCCGGGTTCCACGCGCCAGGTCGAGTGGTACCCAGGAAAGGTACATGTACGTATATACCAGCGTTGGTGTATCAAACGTATAAAGTTGGGATTCGATCGATGGATGGTGTGCGACGACGACTACCGAGAGGAGAGAAAAGGGGGGGGGGGGAATCGTTGCTTGCTCCCACCGGCAACGGAGGTGCCAAAGAAAGGCGCATGTCTTGTATCAGTAATAGCAATAGCACCAAAGTCTAACGTCTAAGCTTTGCATGTCATCCAATGTTTGTTTTACCACGTCAGTGAGGAAATGCGAAAGAGATTCTTCGAAAATTACCTATGGCTCATGCTAATTACACGGTATAAACAGTTTTCTCCCGATCCGTTCCTGCACGGTGCTGTCTCTGGGAGTTATCGGCGTAAAACTTGTAAAGTTTGTAGGAAAGTTTTACATGCAAAGGCGACGCAGGTGCATGCAGTTGGTTTATTGATGACTGGCAAGCCGGGGCTGTTAGGGAGGCGTATTTTTTTCTCCTCAGCTTCAGCTTTTAATCAAGAGTATAGCTTTTCTTTAAAGGTGAAATAGAGCAGCACTAGCACGTCAGCCAGGTCCTTGTCTCCACATCAAAATAGAACCGTGAATCAATATTATTAATGGCGTTTTTGACTCTCTCATGTCTTACAGGATCTATTAATCTCAAGATTACAGACACTATAGGATGATTGCTGTTGATAAGCGGCTGCCCTGTGGAGCAAAAGCCAGGTCTAAGTTGCACGTCAGTCGGGCAACGATCATTTTAACCCGCCTACTCCTTTTCTACTCTCGGTGCATTGCCCGACAAAAAGAAGTGGCGTGCTAAGACTTGCCTCGATCAGATTTTCCCTGGGCTCAATGAGAATCGATTGTTAGGTTACCCCCTTAATGAGGATGTGATGTGCATTAGTGTCACGTATTGCTTATGCTTAAACTTGACTGCTGACGTCTTCTAAAGAAAGAATTATACGGTAAGCATGAGAAATAAAAGAGAAAAAAAAGAAACCGGAACGAGGACCGAAAACGTGTTGAGAGAAAGGCATTGCGACCTGAAGTTTGTGGCTGTTATGCTCGAAAATCGAACGTTTTCAAAGCTGGCTTTTTACATGTTATACTCCCGAAGGGTGTAGATAGTTTCTCTCTGTAAATGTGGACGTCTGGAACTCGTCACTGCCCTGTTGTTATACATGTGAGGCGTAGGTAGTGGTTAGGTTCTCACACTAGGCCCATATGGGTCTTATGGCTCATCGTTTATTTACACTGTGACGCTCCCACTTTGAATTTACAACAGCATAGCCGTGACAGGAATGGAAACAACTTAGGTGTAAGTATAAATTGGCTAAAGGTTACACCATGTAGAACTCTCATACGACTTTGATTAGGGTATTAGCATGTTATATAGCTGCTTAGATCAAGTTGAATTGATAAACAAAAGGTTTTCCCACGGACTCGTTTCACGGAATTGCGTCAGAGACAACTCTCCATTGCGTACGTTGTCTACGGTTTGGGGATGACAGCCTAGAAATAGGTAGCGATAACATGCAAGTTGTACGCTAGGTGCATGTGAAAAACCTAAACCTAGACGATGCGAGTATTTTGCTAATTAATAGAAGATGACGAGACAGCCGAAGCTATAGGGTCGTTATCCTAAGTAGTAAAGCAAACCAACACTGCATGCCCAAAAGGTCTGCATGGCCTCGCTGCAATGCACTTGACAAGGCTTTTCAATTAGCGGATCTGACGTTACATGCTGATCTGATCTGAGTGCATATGAGTCAAGTCAGGGGGACGGATTTAAAGAGAGGAAAAGAGTGTGATGGAGTGGGAGAGAGAAAGAGAGAGACCAACCCCGAGAGATGTAGAGTTGGACAGTAGAATTGGCATGATGTACTCCTTAGTTGGGGCGTTTTGTAATGCTTATGACGGACATTATGGCGATGGCGCGTGGGATGGCGAAAGGATAGGTCCCGTATTGCTGCAAGGAAAGGAGAATTGCTAGCAGAGCGTCGAGGATGCTCTGGATATTACTATCTCACATCTTACTGTAAGACGGAAAGAAAAGGCAAGACTATATTATTCCAGCAATCTTGCAGGGCTATTGTTTCTACATCTGGAACACACAGGCTTGTTTTGTTTGTGTTGCTTTCTTGGTTTGTTGGGATATCTTTGTGTTGAACTGTATTGTTTGTGGGAATTGCTGGGACTTGCGGTCCATCTCGCCAAGCCCAGCTTGATCGATCTTCTGCTATAAACGTGCCTTTTTATCTTTAATACCAAAGGTAGTATCCGTCATCGATGCACACTAAAAGGACTGGCTTCCTGGAGCAGCTTATTGCAAAAGTTAAGGGTTTCAAACAAGGGTTCCGAAATATGGCCGTGCTTGACTTCTTTATTTGCTTTTCCCTCTCACTTGCGTTCGACCCTCGAAAAGAGAGGATCTTCTTGTTGAGATGTTGTTAATGAACGTCTCTTTTTGAGTTTTGTTTGTAGGACGGGCCCTTAGTTGGGGTGCAGCGTACGCTCCGTAACGAGCATCGGAGAGCACAAACAAAAGGCAAATTAGAATGCCAACTTTTCTTTTTAGTTTTGAGCTTACTCCCAACGAAGGAAGGGATACATTGATTCAGTACCCGGTTGATATTGTTATTGTGGCGAGATCTTCAAGTTTTTAATTAAGTTTCGCGATTCTTCGTCGTGTTTCTTTTCGTGCGTGTTTTTGGTCGAGAAGCTTTGTCTGGCTTGCGTTACACTTGTCGGTACGACTTCCTATTCCTATCCAAACATGAACAGGGAGGCGTTAATGTGATAAGTCAACGCGCAGTTCTGTTGATTCTCTAACGTGTGAGTCGAATAAAACAGTGAAATGATCTGCTCCGGATTTGAAATGAAGCTTGAGAAAAATATGCCCGGCCGTCCTTAAAAGGGAAAAAAAGAAGCGGCTCTGGAAGTAAAAGGCCTAGGCAAGAGGGAAATCTATTAGGAGATTAAACATTTGTCTCATAGAGGGTTGTTATACGGTACATTACACGTGTTGGGATGTGACGAAGGCTGCACCTGTGCTCACTGTCAGTGTAATTACTTTTCGTGGACCAGGCTTAACAACCATCGCTACAGATCGCGCAGTGCAATTGGTTGACCGTTTCATCAGCTCGAGGAGATAGTGTAGGTATTTTGGGTGCTGCGACGTGGAACGAAGAAGTAGTAAATTGGCAATCAAAAAGTAAGACTGTGGAGGTTGAAGGGACAAAAAAGGGCCATGTGTGGGTAAGTGAATAGCAGCCCTGCGTCAGACAGTCCAAAACTGAGCAATTGATCTTTGTGAGAACATGCCTCTGCTTCTTAGACACTATAGACTGTCTCGATAACGCACAGCGAACAATTAGCGAGGGCAATAGGCGGTGTAGATGAGGGCCATTCGGTGAAAATGGGAAAAAAATAACATTGGAGTAAATCGTATGGTCTTGACATATTTTATTTTTTTGGCTATCTTACTCAAAGAGTGGACTTGTTACATTCCGTTATCTGCTGGTGCGAATGAAGTAGAAGCGACTGACGAGATAAGGCTTGAGTTGTAGTATCGAAGAGTTCCTTAGAATCGTGATGAGGTATGCTAGTTAGTTTGAACCCGAAATGCGGATGAGATTACATACTTGGAAGTTTGTTGTGCAGTGCAATCTGATTCGATCTGAGTGTGTTAGCGTCACTCCCAAACTGGCAAGTAGAGTTGTTTGAACGAGAACATCCGTAGGAGAGCTTTTTTGTGGTCAAGTCTGTGTGGGCGTTTCTTTTTTATCGTGCTGAGCTTGAAGTAGGTTTATAGTACATACTTGGGCCTGTTTTGTCTGTAGTTGCTCAGATTTGCATACATAAATAGTGCTTGAATGGAATTTTGAGTAACGTTTACGTTTTTATCTACACAGGTGAGCCAACCGTTTTGCGGAAAACAGCGCACATATTTTTTGCCAATCCTATTTGGGATGTGTTGTTGAACAGTTTTTACAGTGCTGTGCTTCCCGTTTTGGACGCCTAGCTTTGGATTGAGTGATATATTCCCCGAAAAGACACACAAAAGACTGAATAGCTATGGGTTGCTTAGGTAGCAAGCATAAGCTGAGCAAAGAAGATTTACAGTTTCTGGAATCCCATACTCGTTATGACGAAGCTACCATCAAAGAATGGTACAAAGGATTTCGGGTAATGAGAAAGAAAAGGTTTTTGCTATCCTTTTCTTTTGCAATCATTTTTAGTTTGCAGTGGGGATCAAGTGAGAGTTAATAATTAAATTTTCGAATTGATTTTTCTCTGTTTAGCAAGATTGCCCGAGTGGTAGACTGACGCCCGCTAAATTCGTGGATATGTACAAAATGTTCTTTCCAAGCGGCAATGCAGAGGAATTCTGTGACCACGTTTTTAGAACGTTCGATATGGATAAGAACGGTTACATCGATTTTAAAGTAAGAAACTTTTTCTTTCACCTACAGATTTCATTTACTTATTCCTTCTCGAGTCCTTCCAAAAGTATCAAGTTAGGATACTATAGAAAAGCTGGTAAAGAGGTTCGCATTAGGACTGGAAATGCAGTATTGTGTGCTATTTCTGGAGACTTTTTTCATTCAAAGCGTAAGTTTTACGACTTTCTATAGGACGTGCTTCGAACCTGCATTTTTTTTTTACATTTCCGATCAAAGTTTTATATCGAAAGAAAGATGCTTAAGTGCGTATTGTCGGCAAAGGAACCCTGAGCAGGTCTCTAAAAATTCCCAGCTCAAGGACCTAGAGCAAGAGTACCAGGGAGAAAAAAAACGAAATGTAGAAGACCGCAACGTGTAAAAGCCGATTAGATGTATTATAGTTATAGTTTCTAGTCTCAGGAATAAGAAAAAAGCTGAAAGGTACTACTGGCTCTGTGTTTTTTGTTCACGGCCACACCTTAACGTGGCTTGGAAATCAAAGAATAACGCTTTCAATACGTAATTAATCATGTTTTTCTTTCGTGTTTGGTTTTTCGCGTGACAGGAATTTCTCTTGGCTATTGACGTCACTTCGGCTGGGACTCCTGAAGAAAAGCTGAAATGGGCATTTCGCATGTACGACGTGGATGGCAATGGTGTTATCGATATCCAGGAAATGACCAAAATTGTACAGGTAAAAGATAGCCAGACTTCGTTTCTTTGCAAAAGTTTGTTTCTGGAGTTGGAACCAAGTTATATCCTTATGATAGCTTCGCTACTTTTTACGTTTATTACCAGGGATCTATTGCTTTCGCCCAAGTTCTTAATGGCCTTTTTTTCCTTCTGTCATGGACTTTACTTTAGGCCATTTACGATATGCTGGGCACGAGTTCAGCCAGTCGACCCACGGATACCGCCGAAGAGCGAGCCAAGAACATTTTCGCCCGAATGGATGAAAACGGCGATGGACAGTTAACTGAAGACGAGTTTTTGAAAGGCTGCTTGCAAGATGATGAATTGTCAAAAATGCTGGCACCGGGGCCGTAACTTTCTCCGAGCGACAACATAGTTTCTAGCTGCCGCTTCAATGTTAATAATATCTAATCTGATTACGGTTCACTTGCCAAATGGACTGCGTGCGAATAGGGGCAAAATTTTTTGTTTTAATCCGAATGGACACTTTTTTTTTTTTTTTAGATTCGTGGGGGAAATGGGAGAAATAATCTTCCAGTAAAACACATTCCATTGCTATTAGTTAAAAAATGTGGGTTGTAAGGATAAACGTAAAAAAAACGTCGATTGAAGTGGGTTTAGAATGACGATCGTTGGCGAGTAAAACACTTTAGTCGTTAGTCTTTGCGACTTTATTTATGTATAATTCCTGCATTTGGTGCGGATAGCATAGGGAAACCACGGATAGCTTTTAATTGACCATCGGTGAGAGAATGGTGATGGTTTGGGATTTGGGAGATCTGAAATCACGTGCTCTTTCGCGTATTTGTAGTTCTTCTTTCCACAGGGGTTTTAAATTTGCGACCATGAATGACACCCTGTTTGAAAATCCTAGTTGAGACTGAAATGATTCTTTGTACTGCGATCTCACGCACATCCCGTTTGTAGCCACAGTAGATCTTATTATCCTAGAGCTTTTTTTAAGCATCTTTTTTAGAGGGTGGTTGGGGCAAAATAGGGTGCAAAGAACACGAGCGGGAAGAAAAGGTTAAGGAAACCCGGTTTGATTTTTTTTTTCAACTGTTCTGCACGCCTGCACCTTGCCCTTGCCGAGCTTGGGGAAAAGAATAAAAGAGAAGAAGCCCTTCTGTAACCTGTTTTATCTCTCTATAATGGAGGCTTACAGAGGTTATAAATAATGGAAAATTATTGCCAAAGAAATATGGCGATGTAGTGTTCTTTATTCTCGCACCAAGCGCCCGCCCCTGCTAAGCAAAATTATTGAGTGGGAGAAGAGGAAGTAAAAGATAAGGAAGTTTAGTGGGTTATAGTTGTGTGGTGTTTTGGCAAATAGGTTTTTTTATGAGGTCCGAAAGAAAACAATCTTCTTTGGACCAAGATTTGCTAGCGACAATCAATCCTTCACAATTCTTCAAGTATTCACAACCTGACCCATATCTTGGAATGTTTCCCTAATCTGCATATCATTGAGAAAGCAATGACATCAAGAGTGTGACATGACAGAACCATTTTTGAATAGAATTGTAGCTTAGGAATTTAGCCTTTAAACTCTCTTTCTACCATTTGACACTCATTTCTCCCCTTCAATGGGCACACGTTGTTTTAAGAGAAGTTTCATGAAATGACTGGTGAAGAAAAACTTCGATTCTAACATCTTATAAACAAGGGGAAAACACATGTTTTAATTTACGAAAGATTATTCACCCAAACGTAATTATTTCTTTGAAAAGAGAGACACCACCCAAGTCTGAACCCAAACGGATGAGAATTTGTTCTTGTCGAGCGTTTGGATTTATTTCGGTGTGTATCCATTGAATACAATTCTGCCTTCTTGATTCCTTAGCGTGGACATTCTCAGCCTATATGTGTGAGTGTAAACAGAACGAAGTATATGCAGCAACAGCAACGAACTTACAGTAACATTCAACCAAGTTGTCTTGATTGTGATAATTATCTCGTAAGATCGTGCCGTGTGTTTCATACTTTTTGTTTGTTTTGCAGATAGTTTGCCTCGCGAGTTGAACTTTGGGGGCGATTCCCCCTTTGCCAAGTCTGACGGGATTTAGTAATTTGATTGAGCTCCACCATGGGCAAACAGAACAGCAAGTTAAAGCCAGAAGTCCTCGAAGACCTGCGACAGAATACGGAATTTTCTGGTAAGACGGAAACAGAAAATAACGTCGTTACTCACGGTGGTCAACGCAGCAAAAAATATTGGATTTCAACGTGTTTTTAGTCACGTTGACCCCAACCGATAAATTTTCCCTTTTTTCTTTTTATTGCAGATGCCGAAATCCAAGAGTGGTATAAAGGGTTCCTTAAGGATTGTCCTAGTGGGCATTTAAGTGTAGAAGAGTTCAAGAAAATTTATGGAAATTTTTTCCCTTACGGGGACGCTTCCAAGGTATGCATACTTGAAAAAAAAACATTTTAAAAATATGGAAAATTCTTTTCTTTCCTTCAAAGCTATTTTACATGGTACAGTGCTGCTTATGTGTTCTGATTGAATTTCTCCTCGTTAGTTTGCTGAACATGTATTTCGTACCTTCGATGCTAATGGGGACGGCACAATAGACTTTCGGGAATTTCTTTGCGCACTGTCGGTCACGTCACGGGGTAAATTGGATCAGAAACTGAAATGGGCCTTTTCTATGTACGACCTCGATGGCAATGGTTATATTTCCCGGCAGGAGATGCTGGAAATTGTTACTGTGAGTTTCGGTTATTATGTACCTTGTTAGACACAAGGTCTTAAAGAAACGGCTTCTGTTTGTCATTTTTTTGTGTAACAGGCGATTTACAAGATGGTAGGATCGATTATGAAGATGCCAGAAGATGAATCTACGCCGGAGAAGCGGACAGATAAAATTTTCCGGCAGATGGACAAAAATAAAGACGGAAAGCTGTCTTTAGAAGAGTTTATTGAAGGAGCTAAAAGCGACCCTTCCATTGTACGTTTATTGCAATGCGACACACAGACATCCCAATGATAACGCACAAATAAAGCACAAGTATAGTGTTATTATTTTTTCTTTGGGGGGGGGGGGTGATGAAGATCTATAATTTTAATATGTTTTTCCTGTGTTGTTCATAGAGAGAAATTCGGCATTGCAGCTTTGTGGTGTTCTGCTGCTACGTGTTGTGTATGTATTGGCATGAGAGATCCAGGGAGACGAATTAGATGTGTTTCAATGGATTGGAAGGAGTCTCTCAAATTCATCTAAAAGTTAGGAGTTTCGAGAATGTTATCCAAGCGTATAAGTTTCCATATCCGTACGCTGGGGTAAGCGCAGACTTCGGAACATTTTTCCATGGTAGTCTAGGCAAAAATAAGTAAACAGAAAAAAACAACCTAGTTACGGAGGAGATAAATTTTCTTGAATGTGTAATCTTCTGTTTTCTCATTTGCTACTAAGCTCTGTCTGACCCACAGGTTCTTCTTGTTTGTAAAACATAATTTTTTAAGTTTGCGGTTTTTTGAGTTATTATTCTTTGTCCCTAAAGGCTGTATTCTTTTCTTTCATATATTACCAGTCGGACGGTTGTGGATGCTAGTATCAAAGAAAATAAGCTTGGTAGAAAGCCTAGATTCTAGAAGAGAGTTTCGAGGAAGGGGAATGGCTGAGTCTATGCAGAAGTTTCCTCACTTTTTCTGGTTTTTAACTCAGGTGTTCCTGTCTCCCCTCCCCTTTCACCCTCTTTCTCCCCTCTTTTTGTGGTATTCATTGCATGCAAAAAAAGAATCCTACTCCTTAAATTTAACATAAAAGGAAGCATCTCTCTCTTTGTCTATTCTCAAAGTCGTAGAACCCCAAAAATGAAGAAATAACAACTAAAATAATACGCTCTAAGCTACTTTTATTTAAGATTGGTCTTTAACTTGGTATTGAAATTACTCAAGAAGGCACTTTTAGCTCTTTCATTTGTCGATTTGATTGGTAAAATATTCATGGGGAACATCTTAATTTTTTTATGTCGACCTGTGATGTGCCTTTGATTTCATCTCCTTACATGTTTATCTTCTCGATCCCGTTTCACATCCAAAAACTTGTGTGTCTTTCATTACCTTTATTATAATTGTCACTTTCTTTGGCTGCCCCGACTCAGCGAATAAGAAAGAAAGGTGTGAACTTAAAGAAGTTTAATTCCTCAAACTAATCTACCGGTGTATGGCTTTCCTATTCCCACACTTGAAATTCACCTCTTCCTATCCTTTCTGGCTCCACAACCTCAAAAGGAAAAAGCTCTCTCAACGTCTAAGTATTCTTGGTTCAGCAAAAGAAATACCCATTTCCATAACTGATATGGCGAAAAGGTGGAAGCGAGTTGGCATGCTAATGAGTTGGTACAATCAACTGTCTTTGGTATGTAGATGTTTTCCATTTTAATCTGCGCATTGTGTTTCTTGCTCTGTCCACTAAAAGGCGAAAAAACAGACAAAATAGCCATTCCCCATGTTATTATTGAACGTAAACGTTACAAGTCCACTGAAAAAAGTGGACGTTCGGGATTAGAGCGTTTTAAGATAGACTTCTTTGCCCGTATATATGTTTGGGGTGTGCACGACCTCGAGCGGGAAAAAGCTGGGATATGTTTAGGTTTTCGCCTAGTCCTTATAATCGGTTTACATGAGATCTGGTTTTTTCTTTAATTTTTTTTCAATTTGTTGTCTGTCCCGTAAAGAACGTAGTGGCATACAGACCATCGTGGGCAGATTAAAAAAGAAAAAAAAAGATAAGACTAATCGTTGTACTGCGGTCGGTTTTAATAAATGGTCGCTTCTTGGGCGACACTTTACGTCTCAGTTTCCCGTTTCGTTTATTGAATCATCAAAACTGTCTTCTGTCTCGACTGACAGACAAGGTAAGACAAGATTACTTATACTGTGATTAACAAACGTATTTAAGTGGTGTGATTTCGTTTCCAGATGATATGTGCCACCCAAGAGTGGTTATTTCTGCCACTATTTCGGCAAATCTTGATGCCTTGGGCGGTACTTTACATCTCAGTTTCCTGTTACTTTTGTTTAATCACCAAATGTGTCTTCTATCTCGGCTGCAAGACAGGTAACGTACTAATAGTGTGATTAACAGACGTCGTATTTATGTGGTGTGATTTCGTTTCCAGATGATATGTGCCACCCAAGAGTGGTTATTTCTGCCCAGTGCCCACTATTTCGGTAAGTCTTGTTGCCTATTTACCCAGCAGTAGCCCAGTCTTTTGTTGACAAGCGACCCAACAGCGAATGCGAGGCAAGAAGGGGACTTGGTGGGCTAACTTTAGCATCCAGCACACGGTATCCGCAAGAAAAGCTGTCCTATGACAAGGGGAAAGGACCCTGAAAAGTATACGGAATTCTGATAAAACTCAGTGCTGAGCTGTTTTTTTTAAAGTCCGCCTAGCATCTAGAGTGCTTTAAAATCTGGCTGAATTTTACTTGTCGTCGTAGGGTCTGGATTAATCGTGCATCTGTTGTGGACGAGACTTGCGAGGTGGGAAACTCTCGGAATGCGAAAGTTCTTGGATGAGCTACGAGTCATCGTCCAGCAATCCCTGCCATGTTCCCTGGGCTGCACACAGATTTACTTTTGCGCCCCCTCGCCGGAACCTCAAGTTGCTTTGCTACGTTTCCTCTTCTTCTTCACCTTCTTCTTCCTGTTCGTTTTGGTTGCCATAGCCAATCCTCCGCCGAGCACGTTCTTTCCGTGAGAAAATAAGGACGATGGAGAGTTGAAGCGAGTCGAGTATTATAACCTCCATGGCTATAAAAGGTAGTCGAAGAAATTGGAGATAGCTGGAGTAAGTGCGCATGCGTAATTCCGGGCACTCAGGCAAGGGGAAAAAGGCGTGGACTTTTTTCATTAGCTAAAACTCCTGGACGGTTACTACCGAGCTTGCTCTTGCTACTCACCTCCGTGTTGCTTCGGCAGTTGCTGACGTCGAAGTGCATTCTGCGCTACCGGAGGAGTTTGACTTACACGGGACCTTTCCTCTTGCCTTACCGAAAAAATCCAAGCGTGCCTTAATAATATTAGACCAGTGTGTGTGACAGCACCTTGAATTTTTTCCGTTGTGGTTTCATTTGCATTTGCTGTTGAAAAACTCCAAATCTCAACATGTCGGGCACAATGAGCAAGTCGACGAAAAAGTCCACCTATGTGTACCGCTCAACGGGAGGTACCGGGGCCGATGTCAGCATCGAATACTCGACCGACCTCAGCCAGTTGACTCGCCTGGAGGTAATTCACTTCATTTCTTTAAAAAAAATCATCTTTGACATTTTTGAATTAACGAAACAATTCTTGGATTTCTGCAGGACAAAATCCGTCTCTTACAAGAAGATTTGGAAAGTGAGCGCGAATTGCGTCAACGGGTGAGTACCGTCTCCGTTTTCTTCCGAGATAATTTTGCATGAAGAAGGTTAATTTAAAGAGCCTCGTTCTGCGGGTTAAAGGTACAAGCCAGGTGTGAGATCTTGTCAGCTACGTCAGAGGAGGCTTTTGCCTATGTATAGCGCAGAATGTAAGCAAGCGCCAAGCAACGGTGCTGAGAGCAGCTTATTTTGGGGTGGGGTAACTTGGCGATCTTGACGCCTTACGGGACAGCTAAATAAAGCATGAATAGAGACTTTGTATTGACTTAGCGGTTAATGTCTTTCGATACAACCCACACTCGTCCTCCTAACCATAACTCGTGTGACGTTCATCTAACGATTTGGTATTTCTGCAAACCCGGTTTTTGGTCCCTTTCTGAACGGTTCTTAAAAGTACTGAGGAACGTAGATATTCAGAATCGTTTCATTTAGAGCTTGGAATTTTCTACGTTTTGTCACGTGCATGTGAGTTATGCTGCTGGGCAAGACACAGCTTACCCCGCACCACTGATATGTGGAAAGATTCCGCTATAAATAGGTGCAATAAATGGCTGTCTTAACTCGAAACGAGAGTTTTTGTCATAGGCCCTGAACTGTATGCGTATATGCGTATTTTTGTGTTTGCGTGCATAAACAAGGTTTTGGGGAAAGTAAGACTTTCGAAATGAGGTCAATTTCAAAGAAATGGATATCTAGGATAAGTGTTTACCCGCTGCTTTGGGGGTCTGGGCTTGGTGCATGAAGTTGTGTCTAACACCTTTGATCCTGGCCCTGACTAATGATCCTACGCTATTCTCCCCTATACCCCGGAGTTCTAGAATTAGCCTTTACGCTGAGCTCCGTGAGTCCGCAAAACGGCTCCGAAGTGATTTTTGGACACAACCGAGCATCTGTTTCATGAGTGACAACTTCATAATATTCTTCAAAAAATCTTATTTGGCAGATTGAGCGCGAGAAGGCCGATTTAAGTGTCCAAGTCATCCAGTTGTCCGAGCGATTGGAAGAGGCTGAAGGTGGTGCCGAAAGCCAGGTAAGAATAATGGAGCTATTATTTTAGCCAGCACAACAAGAGCACAGTTTACTAATCGAAAGATCTTGAAAACTTGATATAGTTCGAAATTAACAAGAAACGCGATGCGGAGTTGGCCAAGCTCCGCAGATTGTTGGAAGAAGTACATATGGAGTCTGAGGAAAACGCCCATATGTTGCGTAAAAAGCACCAGGAAGCTCTTACTGATATGCAAGATCAATTGGAGTTGCTGGCTAAGGCCAAAGCCAAGTAAGTAAACATGTTCAAAATTCTTCCGTATTTTTGTGCTGCAGAATTTTTTCTCCGAAACGTGTACGGGTTTTCCTATTCCGATCCTTTTATTTTGTCTGGTCCTCGTGGGCTTTCACGGTTACTTCTCGACCCAAAATAGCCAAGCAGCCGGGCAACCGTAGCGAACTATTTTCAGAAGACACGTCAGCCCCTTGTGCTGATGTTCTTCAACCGTCTTAGCATATCCTAGCTTTTTCGCCAGCCGTACAAGCTCCCTCTCTTTTTTTACCCTATTTTCATTTCCCACTATGTTTCTTTGAATGTTACGGTTACCTTAACGCACAAAACCTCGGCGTCCAGCTAAGAAAAATGACAGTTATCCATATTAATCTATTCACGGGGATATTCATTTTCCTATCTTGTCACATCCAGGGCTGAAAAGGAGAAGGCCAAGTTCCAGCAAGAGATGTACGAATTGTTGGCTCAGATTGAAAGCGCCAACAAGGACAAGGTTTGATTTCTTTATTACTTTTTTCGTAAAATAGCAGTATCAAAATGGTTTTGGTTTGTTTTTGTTTAGCTTATTTACCAAAGGCAATCTGAGAAATTGGAAATCACCGTGCACGAATACTCCATCAAGATTGAGGAACTGAACCGTAGTATTATGGATATCACCTCCATCAAAACTCGCTTGTCCCAGGTAATTAATTAATTCAGCATATATTCGATAGTTTTTATAAGGTATTCGGTTTCCTGGGTGTAGGAAACTATTGAGTTGACCAAGGAAGTCCAAGAGCTGAAGGTGAACATTGAAAACATCACTTACTTGAGGAACCAAGCTGGTTCCCAATTGGACGACATCCGTCGTCGTTTGGAAGACGAAGAACGAGTAAAGAATTAATTGGATTATTTCTTCTTGGCAATAAAGCAAAACTTTTGGTATCGTAGCGTCGTTCCACTTTGGAAACCACGCTTCATTCGGTTGAAATCGAATTGGAATCCGTGCGTGTGCAATTGGAAGAAGAAGCTGAAGCCCGCTTGGACGTCGAACGTCTATTAGGCAAGGCCAACTCTGAAGCTGCTAACTGGAAATCCAAGTTCGAAACTGAATCCAATGCCCGCACTGAGGAAGTGGAGGAATTGCGTCGCAAGTTCACCATTCGCATCAACGAGATGGAAGAGCATATTAACGCCTTGTTGACCAAGTGCTCTGGCTTGGAGAAGCAGAAGTCGAGACTGCAAAGCGAAGTAGAAGTCCTCATCATTGACTTGGAGAAGGTTATACTATTTTATTTTCCTCTTTATTGTATTGATTTTCGATTGTTATATAACCTTTGCACTTGTTAACCCATGCAGGCCAATGGAACTGCCAGGGAAATGCAGAAGCGTAGCGAGCAATTGGAACGCATCAATATTGACCTGAAATCCAAGTTGGATGAAGTCTCTGCCTTGTACGAGCAAGGACAGCGTGACTTGCGTAACAAAGTGTCTGAATTGCAACGTGTGTCCCACGAGTTGGACAAGACCAGGGAACAGAAAGATCTATTGACCAGGGAGAACAAGAAACTCACTGGTAAATATCCGTGAAACTAGGTTTTCCGTTCGCAGGAAATTACCGTTCTGTTTGTGTTCAGATGACAATAATGACTTGAAGAGTCAATTGGGTGAATTGACTCGCAAGTACCACGAATTAGAAATCGAAATCCGTCGTTTGGAGAACGAGCGTGAGGAACTCAGCGCTGCTTACAAAGAAGCTGAAGCTGTAAGTCGTCACATTCATAGTCCGTAAATCACGAATGACTTGGGTTTGATTGTAGGGCCGCAAAGCTGAGGAAGGACGTGCTCAGCGCCTGTCTGCTGAGTTGGCCCAATTCAAGCACGAATTCGAGCGTCGTATTTTGGAGAAGGACGAAGAAATTGAATCAATTCGGTAAGCTGTTATATGGTTAATGTTAGTGCGAAGAATGATAATGTTTTGGTCGAATAGTAAGCAGATGTCTGTTGAAATCGAGTCGCTCAACCATCGCTTGGTCGATGCCGAGACCAAGTTGAAGACCGAAGTCACTCGCATTCGCAAGAAGATGCAAATTACCATCACCGAGTTGGAAATGTCTCTGGATGTATCCAACAAGAACAACATTCAATTGCAACAGAGTATCAAGAAGCAATCTTTGCAACTCACTGAATTGCAGTCATTGTACGAGGAATCTCAACGCCAATTGCAAGTCACTTTGGATCAATATGGCATCAACCAACGCAAATTGCAAGCCTTGCAAGGTGAATTGGATGAATTGCGTGGCCATTTGGAATCCGTAAGTTCTTCATTATGCCTTCTTTTTCGTACAAATAAGGTGGGGTATCCGTTTTTCTTGATAGTCTCTGCGTGCGAAACGCTCTGCCGAGCAATCCGCTGAGGAGTATGCCAGCCGTGTCAACGAATTGACGACCATTAACGTCAACTTGTCCTCTTTCAAAGCCAAGTTGGAGCAAGAATATGCTGCTCTTTCTGCTGATCTGGATGAAGCCGCCAAGGAACTTAAGGTTCGTGGCGTTTTTTCTGTTTTTTTCAGTTAAAAAGCCAGAGTTAATTCCAAAGTGCTCGATCTTAGATGGCTGATGATCGCGCCCAGAAATCTCAATCGGAGTTGAAACATACCTTGGACATTTTGCACGAAGAGCAAGAACGCGTCATTAAGATTGAATCCATCAAGAAAGCTTTGGAAATCGAAGTCAAGAATTTGACCATCCGCTTGGAAGAAGTCGAGTCAAGCGTGTTGGTTAACTCCAAGCGCATCATTTCCAAATTGGAAGCCAGGGTAATATAGTTTTTAACGGATGTCTTCCAGTTGTATAATTGGCTTAAATAGGTGCGCGACATTGAAATCGAATTAGACGAAGAACGCAGGCGTCATGCTGAAACTACCAAGATCTTGCGCAAGAAAGAACGTACCATTAAGGAAATCCAGATCCAATTCGAAGAAGACCACAAGAACGCTTCTTTGTTGCAAGAGACAGTCGATAAGCTCAGCGAGAAAGTCAAGGTTTACAAGCGACAGCTTCAAGAAACAGTACGTTTCGTTTTTTGCTTGTTATATTAGTATCGCTTATCATTAAAACTTGAAATTAATTATAATAGGAGGGTATGTCGCAGCAAAGTCTGACTCGTGTCCGTCGCTTCCAACGCGAATTGGAAGCTGCGGAAGATCGCGCTGAATCGGCTGAATCTAACCTGTCTTTCGTCCGTGCCAAGCACCGTACCTTCGTGACTGCTGTTCCCCAAGGCACTGCCACTTCGAACGTGTACGTCGTAGAGGAACAGAGGCATTTCACAGAAAACTACTAGACACTTCAGAATTGACGGTGGACGACAACTTGCTGCAGATCAGAGTTTACATAGGGGTAAAATATCACGGTGAATATTTGGTTGGAATTTTATTAGGAGTTTTTGTCTTTTTACAGGCTAAACGTTAAACAAGTGGGCGTTTTTTTCTTCAGATGCATTTACTATATAACAATCTTGGCCTTTTCTTTCACGAAACCTACCAATCAGCGAAAGTGCCTTGATGAATTCAGTGACAAGCTGCGATGATTATGTGGGCATATAACGTTGGCGTGTGTTGCGTATTAACCCTTACCCAAAGCTTATGGCGTTGCTGGAAATATCCTTCTGTCCTCAATTGGGGTCTTTTGTAGTTATTTTAATTTGATGTTAATTGTCTTGTCAGAAACCCTCCAATATTATTTTTTCCTGGCTGCCCAAACGAGAATAATGTATTATGAGAAGCCCGCTTAATTTTTTTGGAAAACTTGTCTTGGAGATTATTATTATTATTTATGGAAGAATTTGGAATTCATATACAACAAGTGCCCACATAAAATTTCCTCCCTTCCATCTCTTGACCGCTATATTTTGAGCGTATACATTTACAATGGTCAAAAGATACGAAGTAAAACCCAGTGTGATGTGATAGAGGGCGCGATAAAAGGCGCGAAAACGAGCAGACGGAATTTCTGTCGGTTTTCGTTGCGTGTTGGCCAAATCGAACGTTTCTTACAAGTTTCGTAGGGCACAATGGAACTCGTTTTAGGAAATAGAACTGAATTACAGGGTGAAATAATTCACAGTGAACGAATAAGGTAATTAACTTTACGGCTTTTAGTGTTATAGTGACCTATTTCTTTATCCCGAATAGCAAAAGAAGTGCTCGTTTGCTCGACACACAATTGAAGCTACAACGACAGTATTTTTTCCAACTACAAGGGCAAATTAACAAAGGAGAAACAATCTTATTAGAAGTCTTGCCTAAAGAAGTGCTTCACATAGTCTTTTCGTTTCTTACAAGTAATACTGTTTCCCTATATTTTCGTAAAGTTGGTTACTGATGATTTTTAAATGTCCAAATTCGTAGGTAATCAACTAAGTCTTATGTGTATCACGTCGACAGGGTTGAGAGGGTTAGTGGAAGAATATTTCCGCTCTCAGAAAGGCCTGGCTCATTTGCTACCACGGGAGTGTATACAATGGGAAGACCCTCAAATATTATTGGATCAGGTAAGAATTGACCTTGCTTCCATTAATTTTTGCTTATATTAATTTATTCCCAACGTTAGTTTACCCGTATTGGAACGTTCATTAAGAGAAGCACATGCTTGTACCCAACGCGAATTCGCCTGGAATATATCCGTGCCCTAATTATGCGGGTATGCGAACCAGTATGGGCAAATAATGCTTTCATCTTCTAACTTCCGTTTTTAGTTGGAAAATCGAATTCTTCAATTCAGTGAAGAGCGATCGGAGATGCTGATGCCCTTTCACGCGGAAATGCTCAACACGGTCATAGCTGGCTGGGAAGACTCTGAATGCGAACTGGTATTTATTCCGGCACATTACTTTAATGTAGCTTTTGCTGAAACACTAAATTTACAGACAATCTCGGCAAGTGAACTTTGGTATAACATTCCCGAAATGCTCGCTGATTTGATGGCTTCGCCTGCCGGAACCTGGCCGCTTGTGGAAATTCAGGTGCGAGCGTTTTACCGTTTCTTATGGCTGGATTCCTGCCCGTCTATTGAAGATCAAGTGCTCCGCTTGAAATGGGTTCTACGGAAGCACGCTTCGCTGCAAGAACAGGCGTACCTGACCCTTGTGCTTTTTGCTCCAACTTCGACCAATGAACATTCCGGTAAATATTCTGGCGAGTGGCATATTTGGCTACCGATTTTTAACGGTTTCGAGATGTTAGGCAAGATTTATTGGAGCGACTTACCGTACGCGACGACATTTGGTACGCTGGCGGTAAAAGATTTGGGGAAAATCATTAGTGGTTTGGCTTACGGAAACAGCATTCGATCTTCTTGCCCTCTTCGTCTCTACAACAATGTGACAAGTAAGTCTCTTGCGAGTAAGAACGTAAAGTTTTTATTTAATGATTTCATTTCAAAATACCCAGGTATTCCTATTCCGTGGACAATTAAGGCGAGAGCAAACTTGATGTTGCATGTGGGAAGTGAGATGGCGAGCAGCATAATACGGCACGACATGATCGACCATTCCATAGCCTTTGCCAGCCAAGCCTTGGTTCAAATGGCCATTCTCAGTTACCAGAATACCGTAGATTTTAAGATTCGTCACCTATTAACTATTAACTGAATGAGAAAACAATCTGTAGGAGTCACCTCGCGAAATCGTTCGGTTTATGCAGTCGCTGTGTGAGGAATTAGACGACGACATTATTTCAAAACGACATCTTATTAGGGGATTTTGGCGTAACTTGGTGTCCCGTACCGCTCAACGAAGTGTAGCCCCAGGTTTTTTTTTCGTCTTCTTTTAAAATGGAAAATCTTATCAAACTTTATTCATTAGGACTTCAAGGAGACGTGCAATTAGCAATAGAAGTGGTTGTGGAGATGGCCTCTTTGATCGGCTTTGATTTTCACGGGATTGGAGATACGGAAGAAAGTGACACAAGCGTTGACGCGGAGGAATGATAATTTGTCGTTTCAATATTTTATTTTCAATTTTTGCAAATTCGTATATTACAATCATATTCATTTCGTCGGTGTGAGTTTTCGAAGAAAGTGAGCATTAAAATCCCGCGTCGATTTTCCTTGCACGGATTTTTGATTTTCCATGATTCAAACCATGGATCATAGTAATATCAGTTCGTAGTTTAAATTCTATGCTCTCCCATATTCAAACGTCCAGCAGTGCAGTTGTGTGGCGTAGCAAAAGAAAGCGTAAAAGTAATTGTTATTGTTAATCATGGACGTTCCATGTAGTACTAGTAGCTCTACCTCTAAAAGAAGGTTAAACTCAAAACAGAAAAGATCTAGGCGTTCAGATGTGAGTACTTGTACCAAGAGGCGAAAGTTGACCCGTCCCAAAGAAGACAAATTTTCTCACGATGAATTCTATAGCATCTTGGAAAGACGTGACAAGATCTTTGAAGAATTTGACAAGAAACGTTTGGCAGTCAAAAACAAAAGAGTGAATAGTGGCAGTGATTCAGACTCTAGGTCAGATCCATTCAGTGATTCCATTTTAGATATTATAACCCCAGAGAATTCCCCTAAGTTACGAAGACGGGTTCAACAGAAGTCAAACGACGTTCAAACAGCAAATTCGCCTAAACCTACACCTTCCAAGGAATCAACACCAGTCAAAGCATTAAATGATATGAAAATAGCGAGATTAAAATCTACTAGCCCAGAGCTTCTTATCATAACTGATGATTCCGACTCGGATGACTCGGACAGCAGTCCAGTTTTATCTGCATTTAACAAAAACCCCTTGCGTAAAAGTTTCGGAACACTGAAAAATAGGGATGATGAATATCCTTACGTTCCCAAACTTGCTCCTCTGTCATCGGGGAACCGAGTACCAGACTTCATAGCCAAAAGAGCTCACATCCTGGATGAAAACGGTTTACCCTTAACGCAGCCCGCATTAGCTCATTTATTGAAAGGAGTCGTTGCGTACGTGGATGTACGTAGCGGAGCTGACAATCGGTCGTCTGGCGTCCAAGACCAACTTCACAAATTGGGTGCTACGACATTAAATCGCTATAATTCAAAGGTATCAGCTTGAGCAGTTTTCCCCATTCAAAACAAAACACCTGTTGATCTTTTGCGTTTTTTTTAGGTTACTCATTTATTGTACAGTAACGGTTCGCAAGCTGTTCTGAGGAAAGCATATGCAAAAGGAATTCATATTGTTTCAGCACTTTGGATTGATGCTTGTTTAAGAACTGGAGAATGGGCAGACGAGAAGCTCTACAAACCGTATAACCTCGACAAGCTTTTGTCTCCGACAGCTCCAAAATTGCGGGTAAAACCGGTCATATACAAGACATCGCGGTCAGGATACTTACATGAAGATTTTGTTTTAGAGATTTCGTTCTATGCAACCTAAAAGCCTTGAAGAAGACATGGCTGATGCAGAAAGACGCATAAAACGAAGGCAAAAATGCGAGGAGAAGAAGCGTTTGGCTACTGCATCACCGGAAGTTGAACAACCAGAAACTCCACCGAAAGCTAACCTTGTAAGTAGCATGTTAGTTAATTACGTTCGTTATGACCCTTGTTAACTACAGGAAAGTGTTTGGGATAGAGTTATTCTGCCCCAATTGGCCAGTTGGACCCCAACTGTCAGAGTAAAAAGTGGCAACATTGACGATAACGAGGATGACTACTTCGAGTCGAAGTATTCAACGCCATTAGCGGTTAGAGCCCTTGCGAGGTAATTTTAACTTCAATCTGAACTCGACTATTTGCAACTTATAAGAATTTTTTGTTAGAATGAATTCTCCGTTACTTCAAGCTCGTCTAGCCGAATTGGGCATTGCTCCGCGCAGTGAACTTGCTATCCCTATGGCGAAATCACCTAGTTGCCCGTCGATGGTTGCCGAAGTGATAAAAGAAAACGGCGCCTCTCTGAAACGCCTATACTCATCGCTTTCCGATGTGGAGACAGAGAACAAACACACCAAGGAAGGTGGCGAAGACGTAATGCCCAAGGAAAAGCGAACTTGCTTGAAACGGGTGGGCAAGCAACTCTTTCCCAAAACGCTCTCTGTTGCCGTAACTGGAGAAGTTATTGTTGCAGTCACCCCAAATGAACCTAGCACGCGCAAAAACGTTCACGTTTCAGCTGACTTGGCCACACCCGTTTTAACTAAACCCCTTCTCATTCCTCAAGCAAAACAGAAATGTCAAAATGCCGAGTCTGTGAGAGATGAGCAATTGTCAAACACAGCACCGGTCGAAGAAACAATGAATATTGCCAACTTTGCTCAAAATTCCCAAAATGCTCAACAGACCATGACGTTGAAATCTTTATTTTTATCGCCTTCAAGTAATACCGCCAGTAGGGCGGAAAAATCCGAGAATGACACTAATTCTGGAAATAGTAAAAAGTCGAGGAATAGTGTAGATGACTTTGTTTCTCCCATATTGAAAACCACACAGAAGCAAGCCAGGATAACGAGTTACTTCACTAGTCCTCAAGATAGTCAAGAAAATAAGCTGCCTACAATCGTCAGCACTAGTCTGCCACCTAAGTATGAATAACTTTTGTTTCGTATTTCTAGTTGATTTGTCTTAAAATATTACCCCTTCTTTAGTGAGAGTGAGCAACTATATGCCATTGTCGAGAAACTGGGCGGTTTCCGGATCAAAGACAAAGCTGACCGAACAACTACTCATATTATCTGTGGAAGTCCACGTCGTACAATGAATTTAGTGCAAGGATTGGTGCAAGGGGTGTGGCTACTTCCTTTTTCATGGGTAAGATTTACCAGTTTATAATTATTGTTATGAAGTTTACCACATTCTAACGCTCATTGTGCCTGCAAAACGTCTCATGTTCGGTTTTTCAAGCACGTCTGAATCTCAGAATTTGGGTATATTTTAGCGTATTTTTTTTTTTAAATTCAGGTCAGGGCGTCAATGAAAGCTGGGAAATGGCAGCCAGAAGTATCCTACGAGTTACAAGATTATCCCTCTGCTAAGGTACGCTTTTTCGTAATCTTTTCGGGTTATCGTGTAAACATGTCAGATGGCTGATTTAGATATACCGTGAGATCAAAGACCGAGGAGAACGAATAGCGCTGTTTGCGAAAGTTGGGTTAATTTACGTGAGTCCCCAAAGTGTTATACCTCAAAAGGAGGTCATTTCCCTAGTTGAAAACGGTGGTGGTTTGGTAACAATGTTGGCTCGAGCTGCTGCCGTCATCTTGGGCGAACCTAAACCAAATGACAAGCATAAGAACAAAACTGCCACATACTTGGAATCGAAATGGGTCTTGGATTGCATACAGCAGTATCAAATTTTGCCTTTCAAAACGTAAAGTTTCTGCTCCACGGTCGCATAAAGTTGTAAACAAACACAGCAAACCACAAGCATGTTTGGTGGTTTCCAACGTTCGGAGATTTTGACCGCGTTTCTTTTAACTATATAGGTCCTTAAGAATTCTCCTTACGTATTTTATTATTATATCCGTTGTGCATTTTCCATTTTTGTCGCTTTGTAGCTTACAGTAAATCAATTTGCTGATATTCATATATACTTGTACAAGACCAAGTCACGGTAATACAACAACCTATGAGAATACAAGTTCTTCCCGGCAGAAACTTTTACGCAAGTGATTCTCTGTTGGGAGGGTGAAAGACCTTTCTCGTTTGTTTTTCGCACCATGTCCTTGGCTGTAGGGTACGTTCTATGCGAAAGGTCAATATGCTGAATGGACCAGATGGATCTCTTTAGTTCTCTGTAGGCCTTCCGGACTGTCCCAGGTCTCTACAGCTCGCTTAGCAACAGTGCAAAACAAAGTTTTAAGTAAGAATGACCTTGGGAGTACCGATATTTTCGGTACAAAATATTTTGGTCTTGCGTTGCAGCAAGTCTTTCGATAGGATAGGCTCCTGGAAATTTGGGGCGGTAAGACATTTTATAGGCAAATGGTTTGCATGAAGGAAGAAAGGGGGTTGTATTGTAGGGGTCCTTACTTCCCCCTATGAACCGGTTCGTGGGTATACTCTTTAGTGTGCAAAGCTTCAGTGTAGTAAGTTGAGCTCCAGCAGTACGACAAGGTGAAGGTTGTTGCCAGTCTGGAAAATGGAGACTGCCAGCGACAACGTGGGTAACATGGTTAGTGTCAATGTACAAGGGGAGGCGACTTTGTATTTGGAAAATGGAATGTCTTTTAAAGGAAAGTCATTTGGTGCAGCTGTGGGCGTTGCTGGTGAAGTTGGTAAGAGTTTTAAACGATTTTATGTTTGGGGTATTTTTATTTTTCGTTTTGGATGATAAGTATTCCAGACTGGGATGGTGGGCTATCCCGAGTCTTTGACAGATCCTTCGTATCGAGCGCAAATTCTGATACCGACTTACCCCCTGATTGGCAATTACGGAGTGCCTGGTGACGAGTTGGATCAGTACGGACTGCCGAAGTACTATAATCTTAGTTTCTTTTTCCTTCGCCTTTGTGTGTGTATTTTTTTGTCAAATCTTCATGTGCATTTTGGATTGTTTAGATGGTTCGAGTCTAGTCGAATCTGGGCAGCGGGTTTAATCGTAGACGAGTTATGCGACGTGCCGAGTCACTGGAGTTCTCAACGTACATTGGACCAATGGCTCAAAGACGAAGGAATTCCGGGCATTCAAGGCATCGACACGAGGCAATTGACCAAAGTTATTCGCGAAAAGGGTACAATGTTAGGCAAGATCGTGATAGGCGGAAGTCCCGTGACTATGGGCGAGTGGGAGGATCCTAATCGTCGAAATTTGGTGGAAGAAGTTTCCTGCAAGGTAAACACAAGATTCACCAAAATTATAATCACAGATTTAAGAAGAAAAACAAATAATGTGCCTAATTTTGTTCTAGGAAGTAGTAACGTTCAATCCGGAAGGCAATCCCAGGATCTGTGTAGTAGACTGCGGTCTGAAATACAATCAACTACGCTGTTTCTTACAGCGTGGAGCTCGTATAGACTGCGTGCCGTGGAATCACCCTCTGGACCCCACTCAGTATGACGGATTGTTTATCAGTAACGGTCCAGGTGACCCAGCCATGTGTCATATCACAATCGAAAATGTTCGCCGAGTTTTGCAAACCAGCACCAAACCCATATTTGGCATTTGTTTGGGCCATCAGTTGTTATCACTTGCGGCCGGTTTTTCTTCCTTTAAAATGAAGTAATCTTTACTGAATCTTTGTAAAGAATTCTATACAAGTGAATTTATTTGGTAGATACGGAAATCGTGGTGTGAATCAACCTTGTATTCACGAAGACAGCGACCGGTGCTTTATAACTGCCCAGAATCATGGTTTCGCCGTCGACATGCAGTCCTTAAAAGACACACCGTGGCTGCCGCTTTTTACCAATGCCAACGACTTGACGAATGAGGGAGTTGTACACAAGAGTTTGCCTTTCTTCAGTGTGCAGTTCCATCCCGAACACATGGCTGGACCCGAGGATTTGGAGTGCCTTTTCACGATTTTCTTAGAAACTGTGACCAATAGCTGCATCGGAAACCTGACCCCTTCTGTCCGCGAACGAATCACGACTATGTTTACGGAAGGTTGTCTCAAAGCACCTGCATCTTTGAAAAGTATTGTGATGCCCAAAAAAGTACTGCTTTTGGGGTCAGGTGGATTGTCCATTGGCCAGGCCGGAGAGTTTGACTATTCGGGCTCGCAAGCTATCAAAGCCTTGAAGGAGGAAGGCATTCAAACGGTTTTAATCAATCCCAACATAGCCACGGTTCAAACTTCTAAAGGTTTGGCTGACAAAGTCTATTTTCTGCCAATAACACCTGAATACGTGAAGCAAGTACGTCAAATGAAGTTCAAATGAGACTCGTTTACTCTACTAACTTTTTTCTTCCACATTTTTCTCAGGTAATCGCACAAGAACGACCTGAAGGTATATTATTAACCTTTGGCGGGCAAACTGCCTTAAATTGCGGTGTGGAGTTGGATAGAAGTGGAGTTCTTAGCAAATATGCAGTGCAAGTTTTGGGAACACCTATTCAGTCCATTATCGAGTCGGAAGATCGTAAACTCTTTGCGGATAAAGTCGCTCAAGTGGGAGAGCGTGTCGCGCCTAGTGCTGCGGTCTATTCCATTGATGAGGTAAATGTTTACTTTTAAAATTAATATTTTGCTTCAAATAGTTTGATATTTTATTTTAATGTAGGCCTTGGAAGCTGCAGAAGTCTTGGGATATCCCGTTCTGGCCCGTGCAGCTTACACACTTGGTGGCTTGGGTTCAGGTTTTGCCAACAATCCCGAAGAACTGCGTTCATTGGCCATGTCAGCCTATGCGCATTCCAATCAGCTGATCATTGACAAATCCCTGAAAGGCTGGAAAGAAGTAGAGTACGAAGTAGTGCGTGATGCCTACAACAACTGCATCACCGTTTGTAACATGGAGAACGTAGATCCCTTGGGAATCCATACGGGTGAATCCATTGTTGTCGCACCCAGCCAAACGCTTACCAATCGCGAGTACAATATGTTGCGTTCAACGGCTATTAAAGTTATCCAGCATTTGGGAGTAGTCGGCGAGTGCAACATTCAATATGCCCTCAACCCGCATTCCCAGGAATACTACATTATTGAAGTCAACGCCAGATTGTCTCGTAGTTCAGCTTTGGCGAGCAAAGCGACTGGCTATCCTTTAGCTTACGTGGCCGCCAAGCTCGCGTTAGGCTTGCCTCTGCCGGTTTTGCGGAATTCAGTTACTGGCTCTACTACAGCTTGCTTTGAACCTTCCCTGGATTACTGTGTTGTCAAGATTCCTCGGTGGGATTTAAGCAAGTTTCTGCGCGTCAGCAGCAAAGTAAAGCTGATGAACTTCTCGAAATTTGATTTGCAATTAAGACTGAGTGTCATGTCATATTCGTTGTCAGATTGGAAGCTCTATGAAGAGTGTGGGCGAAGTTATGGCTGTTGGGCGGAAATTCGAAGAAGCTTTCCAGAAAGCCTTGCGCATGGTGGACGAGAACGCCTTGGGATTTGATCCCTATGTCCAAGCAGCGTCCGAGCAGGTAAAACTTTTCATAAAAAGGCTTTAAGAAGAGAAAGTGAGTGCAGTCTTGTGAATAGGAATTGGAAAGTCCCACGGACAAACGTATGTTTGTATTGGCAGCAGCTTTGAAGAAGGGCTACACAGTCGAAAGGTTGTATGAGCTTACCAAGATTGATCGCTGGTTTCTGGAGAAGCTCAAGAACATTATCGAGTATCAGACCACACTGGAAACTATGAACGTAAAGGATTTGCCGCGTTCTCTGCTCCTGAAAGCTAAACAGCTTGGGTTTTCTGATAAGCAAATTTCCATGTTTATCGGGTCCACTGAGTTGGCAGTGAGAAGCAAGCGTGACGATTTTGGTACATTTCCTTGAGCATTACCTTTGAAAAAAATCTCCATTTTAAATCATTAGGTTTGTATCCTATGGTGAAGCAGATTGATACGGTAGCAGCAGAATGGCCAGCGACTACCAATTATCTTTATCTGACTTACAACGGGACCTCGCATGACATAACTTTCCCAGGGAGCTACGTTATTGTCCTTGGTAATTACTTTATAATGATTTAAGACTTTGAATGGAAGTTTTCGGGAAAATTACAGGTTCGGGCGTCTATCGTATTGGAAGCTCTGTCGAGTTTGATTGGTGTGCAGTCGGGTGCTTGCGCGAATTGCGTAAGATGGGCAGAAAGACCGTCATGATTAATTATAATCCTGAGACTGTGAGCACGGATTATGATATGTGCGATAGACTTTATTTCGAGGAAATGTCTTTTGAAGTAAGATTGCGATTTCTATGTAGCGTACAGTGAATGTTATTTTTTCTAAATTGAGTAAAGGTTGTCATGGACGTTTATACGTTGGAAAACCCCGAAGGTATTATTCTAAGTATGGGTGGACAATTGCCCAACAACATTGCCATGGAATTACACCGACAGCGAGCTCGTATATTAGGAACTTCACCCGAATCCATTGACGCAGCGGAAAATCGCTTTAAATTCTCTCGTATGCTGGACCGCATTAATATCTCGCAACCGAGGTAACGAGACATTGGTTTATTTTAATAGTTTTAGGGAGTAATTTGGGATATTAGATGGAAAGAACTAACGAATTTGGAGTCAGCTGTTAAATTTTGCGAAGAAGTTGATTTTCCTTGCTTGGTGAGACCGTCGTACGTACTTAGTGGAGCTGCAATGAGCGTTGCACATACCCATACTGATCTGCAAACGTATTTGAGCAAAGCTAGCGCCATCTCTAAAGAGCATCCTGTAGTGATCTCAAAGTTTATTTTGGAAGCCAAAGTAAACGAAATTCTTGCTTCTCTACATTTGTGAAAAGAACAGATTTAAGGATAAAATGTATCTTAGGAAATTGATGTGGATGCTGTGGCGCAAGATGGTATTCTACTATGCATGGCCGTTTCTGAACATATTGAGAATGCTGGGGTACATTCTGGAGATGCCACCTTAGTAACCCCTCCTCAGGATCTGAATATGGAAACATTAGCCAAGATAGAAACCATCGCTCGAGCTATAGCAGCGTCTTTGGAAGTGTCTGGCCCATTCAATATGCAACTGATTGCTAAAGTAAGTATCCATACCTACTTGATATCAAAGACCGGGTTTAAAGGTTTGTTTGTCCTTAGGATAATGAATTGAGGGTTATCGAGTGCAACTTGAGGGTCTCGCGTTCGTTTCCTTTTGTTTCCAAAACTTTGGACCATGACTTCGTGGCAACTGCTACAAGAGTAATTATGGGCGAAAAAGTGGAACCCATAGAAGTCTTACGAGGTGTGGGACGCGTGGGAGTCAAAGTGGCTCAGTTTTCATTTTCTCGACTGGAAGGTATTCCAAACCTTATCTTACTAGGAAAATTGAACTTGACCGAAACTTTATCTTGTCGCTTTTTAAAGGTGCTGATGTAATGCTGGGTGTGGAAATGGCTTCCACGGGAGAAGTAGCGTGTTTCGGCGAGAATCGTTACGAAGCCTACCTCAAAGCGATGATGAGCACCGGTTTCCGGATTCCTAAACGCAGTATTTTGCTCTCTATAGGGAGTTACAAAGTTAGTCTACTATTTGATTACAAATTAACGTACCTTAACTCTTTTTTTTCTCTCGCTCATGCTCCATAGCAAAAAACAGAGTTGCTGCCTAGTGTCAGAACTTTGGAGAAATTCGGCTTCAAATTATACGCCAGCATTGGCACAGCGGATTTCTATTCCATGCACGGAATTGCGGTACGTAATATTTTCCTTATCGTTTCTTTTTTAAGAATGGGAATACGAGCCTGGCGCAAGTGCCAACCGTTTTAGAGATGACAATAGGTTTTTTTTCCTCTTCAGCTATCGCATCTGAGCTTATCTATTATGTCTAATAGATTTACATTTAAAAATCTTTCAATGAGTTGTGCGTCAGGACTTGTATGTGCCAACTTTCTAAATTCCAAGTTTTAGACAACATTTTGTTTTAAACAAAATATTCAACAACTTTGTACACGCTAAAGTTCGTCTCGTCTCGTATCATAAATCGGTCGAGTCATCCAATTCATCATTGTCAGACAAAAACAAAGTTCCTCGCCGCATTGCTCCAAAACACGATCCTTCTGGCGATGAAGGTATCGTCGAAGAAGCTGATGAGTTTGACTCTATAATCGCATGTGTGGTCACCACTTTTCCGTTCATTTGAGGCGAATCATTGTTCATAAGTAAACTAATATTCGATTCGGGTTTGGGCCACTTTCGAACATGACTTTCTTGAGCCGGCGGGGGACGGGGTTTTGAATCGATTCCATTAACTGCAGTGGGGACATCTGGCAAGGGCATGGGCGTTTTACGAAATTCCCAATTGGGTCCATTCCCGGGGTGTTGTCGAATACTGTCGGTTTCGCGCGTCTGGTTTTGGATTAAGCCTGGTAATCCGGGTACCATGGCCCAAGTTTCTTCTCCGCCCCTAGCAGCTTGTCGTAAAATCAAGACATCGTCTTTATATCGACCGGCGTCTTCATGGAACCCCATTTCAAAGAGCAAAGTTGCTAAATTATCCGCTTGCATGAGCCAGACTAAACTTTGAGCGTAGGCACGCAAAATGTGACCTTTGCGCGCCAGCTGCAGGAAATGCTTGATGAAAAAGTCGAGCAAGAGTTTGTTGCGTACCATGTCCAGCTTTTGCAGGGGCAAATTCCAGTCTAGGCCTTTATCTTTCTCCGTTTTGGAAGGGTCTTCGCGTTTGGCGGCAGCTTCGGCGTCTATGCGTGCCCTAAGGCGACGCATCTTCTCACGAGTCGGGTCTTTGTTACGGATGTCTTCGCGATTCCATTGCCAGAAGCCGCCGGTAGTATCCTCGTATCGGTGACTCGTTTTCTTTTTATGGTCTTTCTCCTTATGTTTGTCGTCACTTGGGGCGGCGCTGATGCGCAACAAGGCTGGGTTCAACTGCGCCAGGGTGACTTCCCCAGTTAGAATGTACCACAGTCGGGGTAGATCGGGTAACTCGTAGCCAGAGGGGTCGGTCACTAAATTGCGCACTGCTTGCATTCCCACAACGACCAAATTCTCTAGCATGCGAAACATCCGTTCCTGCACTTTGCGCATATCAAATTTAGACTTGGACATCCACAAGTTGCGTTTGCGCACAAAGTAGTGTGGCAGTTTTCCTCTGCGCAGTGAGACGTACAACTCGTGGAAAAGCATTTGCAAACGTTCGCCCAATTCTTCTTCCGGCCAGTCTGCAAAATTTTTTTCTAGCAGCCAAAACATGACCGTTTCCACGTGAAACATATGCACTAAACGCAAAGGTGAAATTACTTGTTCGTAAATAAGACGGGCCCATATCAGACAACGCAAATGCGCATGGCCTAGTGAAGAGAGCAAAATAGTTTCCGCCTGACCAAAATCCAATTGCCATTGCATATCCATGTGTGGCGTGGCTTTTCCACGTACGCGACCGCCTTCAGGGACCAAGTGACAGCCCAAGTTGCGAATTGCGTCCACTTGGCGCGGAGTGGGCCAGACGTACTTGATGTTGGTACGGATGTCGCGTACCGCCTTGCGGGTGCGCACCACCCACTCAAAGGCACAGCTGGGCCAAATGGGTACGCTCACGCCAGGTACGAATTCGTACTTAATGATGTACTCGGGCGGGGGCGTTTGACGCGTTTCGGAGCAGCGCACGGTACTCCTCACGATTTGCGCGGTAGGTATAGTGTGGCCTAAATTAATTTTGTCGGCCAGGTAACTAAAGATCTTGGTAAAGTGTTCGGCATATATCTGTGAAGACAAGTAGGTACGCGTTTCAAAAACATCGTCCAGTTCATAAGGGTCGGTTTCGTCTGATTCGATGATTTTAACGCGCAAAGGCCGAAAACTGTTCTCCGGTAGGGAATTATCTCGCGGACGATTCATTTTGATGTACTTTAAGGGTCGGCCCATCTCTTCGATTCGACTGTAGCCGTAGTCGTCCTCGCTTGAAGAAACGTCGAGAACTTTTTCTTTCGAACGTTTTCGGTTTCGCGCATGGGCAGTTTTCTTGACGGGGTTAGGATGCGGCTCGATAGGTTTTAGGGGTACCTTTCTGGCTGGGAAAACTCCCGAATCTCTTCTGGTATGATCAGCAAGGACTTGGCTTTCAAGCGTTTCCAGCGTTTTGGCCAGTGCGCTGGAGTCTCTGCGGACTAGGTAAGGGGGGACTGGCCCATTGGAGCGGGGCTGTAGGATAACCCCAGAGTCCCTTCTCTCGGTTGGAACCTTCGCCTGGGGTACGGGTTTGGGAAGTGAGGGTGCCGGAGCAACATTAGCCCGTTGTTCTATGGCCTGCTTGATTTCAGAGAGGAATTTCTGTCCTTCACTCATGACCGGTCCTGCGGCTTGTGCAACGGGACCGGATGACTCGTCGCTATCAGTATCCTCGGCTTCGGCTTCGGAACTAGAGCTCCGCTGCTTCTGAGTGTCGTAATCACTAAAACGACTGGAACCGTCGTCGCTGCCCGTACTCACGATTCCACTGGTGGTCGAAGATGCATTGGCGGGAGGCGGCAAGTCCACGCAACGGAGCATTACAAAACCTTAGCATGCAATAAGAGGTTTCAGTTTTGGGGAGCGGCTGTATCCAAGGCAAAGTTTTTAAGGCTTTTGGAAGCAGGTTGGGAATCTTACCTGGCAAACGGTCAGCGTCTTCCATGCAAAGACGGTAGATAGGGTCGCCCACAGAAGAGTACTCCTTAGCCATCAAAGAGCAGTACTGCTCTTCAGGGTACACTTCCAGGTTCTCGTGAAGCAATACATGTCGCAAGTGTCCCATTACTTCGGGTACTTGCGAGTCGGGGGTCCGGTACCGGTTGCTGTAACCAATGTGCTCGTTCAGAGAGCCTTCGTACAGGCAACGGCGACGACAGTCATGCAGGGAGCGTGTGACTTCGATTTCCCGTTTCTTTCGCGAAGATCGCATGGCTTCGCGTTCCCTTTACGAAAGAAAAGGGGATAATTTTCGTTACAAATTTCTCTTTGCTATGAAGTTTTTGTTTTAAATACGATTAGACACAGTCAATCGAGTAGCAAAGTGGGGAAAACTGTACCTTTCATAGTTCTGGAAGAATTGGACTGAGAGCATGAGATTGTTTAAGATGAAAGCACTGGGGTTCTTTTTCAAGTCTTCGCGCAGTTTGGCCAGGTTTCTGTCTTGAGTTTGTTGTGCTAAACGTTCGAAGTCGGCCGCAGCATTTTTGCGAGTAGGACTGGTGTTATCCAACAGTAATTTGTCTTCGTTTAGGTGCTTCATTTTCACAATAACTTCTTCAACGGCAGGAAGATCGTCGGTTTTGTCTGTGAACTTTTTAGAATCCAAGCACTGCACGTTCCCCATGATTTAGAAATCGGTTTGCTTTCTACACGTTATCTCACATCACTGTGTTGAGTTAAACATCATTAGGCAGTTTTTAATGATGTGCGAATTGGCGATGTGCGAGTTACAGGATAGGAAAAGGAAGCCAAAACTTCACTGAGCTGAGAGTTCTTTGTCTTGAATGTTTCATTGGAAGCTTGTTGTATAAGCTTATCTTATAGGTGGCCTTATCGAGCAGGGCTTTTTATTTCCGTTTACTTAGAGTGAATTAGATAAAACATTATTACTGCATTAGTCAACAGCAGAATGTTAAGATAGAAGCTGGCTTTATTGTGTACTGCGTTGATGTACAAATTCGACCGTTCACCGCAACAGGCGTCAGCCTACGCGGGTTACCAATAAAAAAAAATAGAGCTGGCTGATGATTCAGGTGCAATGGAAGAGGAAAATGAATTTGGGAGAATGTAAAAATACCTTTACAATCAAAGGAATGTATTCTTCGCACCCTTGCATGTGACTAAAGTTGACAGAAAAATGCCAGGGTATGTCAATTTTCAGCTTTTGATAAGATTTGGGAAAGAAAGCCAGTCTTTGTTGGAGCAGGAATCTTGTGTTATTAATCGTACCGTTTTGTTTTAAGCTGATAATGTGATTCATTGGTTGCAGGTTGAATCTATTGAATGGCCTTATGAAAACATTGGTGAACTCACTACAAAAGGACAGTTAAATAATATGGCTGATTATATAGCTCAAAAACATTTGGATCTGGTTATTAATTTACCTATGCGAAACGGAGGGGCGCGAAGGGTGTCATCCTTTTTGACGCAAGGCTACCGGACTAGACGTCTCGCGATCGAGTATTCTGTTCCCTTGATTACGGATATCAAGTGCGCCAAACTGTTGGTCGAGGTAAGTGTTGCTCTCTGTAATTAAATGTCTATTTTGTGTCATGTCCTTCCGGTGCCATTTGGGAAAAAACTTGTTGCTGTTTGTTTGAAAACATGTCCAGATCCTGGTGGACAGAGACAGATAATTTGGTATGCTCGAGGTTGCAATTTTAGATTATACCCGGGGACTTGATTGGTATTATCTCGAAAATGCATGTCGTCTGTCTTTCATGTTGGGGTTGAAGGCTGCTCACAATCATCACCTTCGCATCGTGACATTCTGGCCAGTCCTTACCTTAGCTCCAAAGATTAACCCGCCCACCTTGCTAACTAAACAAGTCTGTCACCTAACTATCTTACAATGAGAAAAGCAATTATAATGTCTTGCAAGCTGTCTTACTTATTCTGCTTATCTCGTTTTTACTTTATTTCTTTCCGCAAGGGTATGTAAGGTGAAATCAGATTATTAACGTGGATATGTGCAGGCTCACCTGGCGCGATTTTAGTTCTTAAAAAATAAACCCATTAGCGTGACTAGTTTATAATAAGTATCCTGGTTTGTGCGTACAAAGCATCCCTTTCCTCGCGCTTATCGAAAAGCCCCGACTTTGCTGGGTTAATCCTCGAGCGCCTCAATTATAAACTGCCCTATCTTCAAGTTGAATTTCTTTCAATAACGTCATAACCCTCATCAAAGTCGTTTATATGAGTCCTTCTGAGAATTTCTTTTGCTTTATCTTCTTTATCTTGTTCGCAGCTATGTTTCCTATTATTGTTTAGAATACCTGGTTAAATCGTAGTTCTCGACAAAGCATGAACTTAACTTCCTTTTTTGCTCCTAAAGTGTTATGTAATTGACATGTAAATCAGTCTTCCTACCCTGTTTCCTGTCCAAGCGTGACCTTGTACTACATTCACGCCGGATTATTAAGTGTTTAATTCTTAAAAAAGAACGTAATCCATAAGCTTTGCCTTTTTTCTTGATTATAGGCATTGCGCTTGGTTGGTAAAGCGCCGGCGATGAAAGTTCAAGTTGACTGCATAACTTCGAATCGCGTTGTCCGACTGCCCGGCTTGATAGACGTGCATGTACATCTGCGTGAACCCGGAGCTACTCATAAAGAAGATTTTAGCTCGGGTACGGCTGCTGCTTTGGCAGGAGGCGTTACGTTGGTATGCGCCATGCCTAACACGAATCCGGCTGTTGTTGATAAGATCACTCTACAAACTGCCAAAGAGGTTATAATCCTTTTTCAAGCACTTACGTACGCGCTTGTTAACTTTTTTTTTGCCTTGGCTGTAACGTAGTGTGCCAAGTCCGGAGCGCGTTGCGATTATGCCTTTTTTATGGGAGCTACGATGGAAAACGCCACTGTTATTCCCGAATTGGCTCATCAAGTTGTAGCATTAAAGATGTACTTGAATGATACGTACAGTAACCTGAAGCTGGAAGGCATCAATACGTGGATGAAAGTACAGCAGAAAAGTACAAAAGGGAAGGTTAATACAATTTATTTAGCATTTTGAGCACTGGCCTAAAGATGTTCCCATTTGTTGTCACGCCGAAGGAACCAATACGGCTGCGGTGATTTTATTGGCCTGTTTGCAAAATAGGCATGTGCATATTTGCCATGTGGCTACGAAAGAAGAGATCGAAATTATCCGTGCTGCTAAGGGAAAGGTAAGTAGTTTTGTACTAAGATTGAACATTGCGCGCTGTCTAGTCGAATGTGTTCTTGTACCCATTTCCTTCTTCGCTACTAATATGGAGCACTTCTCAATCGTTAGGGGTTGCCTGTGACTTGCGAAGTGTGTCCACATCATCTGTTTTTAAGCGTGGCAGATTTGGAAACTTTGGGATGCAAAGGAGAGGTCAGGCCTCGCTTATCTTTCTTGGAAGATCAGCAAGCGTTGTGGGATAACATGGACATCATCGATTGCTTTGCCACCGATCATGGTAGCTGTTATGATTTTCAATTTTTATTGTCATACTAACAGTCTTTTATGTAGCACCCCACACTCTGGATGAAAAGTTGTCTGAAAAAGCGCCTCCTGGTTTTCCCGGACTTGAAACGATGTTGCCTTTATTGTTAACTGCAGTGCACAAAGGACAGCTGACCTTGAAGGTAAATTTTGTTGCTGCTAATCCACTCCTTTACCTTTTAGAAGCTGAAAGAAACGTTTATATTAAATTTGAATTTTTTGTGGGGTCTTTCAGGATATTGTGAACAAATTGCATCATAATCCGAAGCGTATTTTCAAACTGCCGGATCAATTGCATACTTACGTGGAAGTGGACTTGGAAGAAGAATGGACGTTACCCAATACTACAATTTTCTCAAAAGCCAAATGGTCCCCTTTTGGTGGCCGGAAGGTCAAAGGCTGTGTCAAACGCGTGGTTTTGCGTGGAGAAGTTGTTTATGTTGATGGAACTGTAAGTCTCTTGTCTTTTAGTTTAGTCGTTAGATAAATAACGAATGTTTTTTTTCCCTTCTAGATGGTAGCTCAGCCGGGTTATGGCAAGGATATGAAAGAAGGAATCGAAGCCAGTTTGGTATCAAACACCTTTTCAATCCCTACTATGGAATTCACCGCTGATCCGGATGATGTTCATGTTCCACGTTATCAGTACCAGATTTCGGCAGAAAAAGCCAGCAAGACCGGCGAAGATGATGTGCATCATAGAAAACCTCAGACTGATACTCGAGGTAAACTTTTGTAACTTAATTAAAACTATTTCACTTGACCCTTACACTTATTGCAGAGATATACGGAGAGATGTTCAGTGAGCTTGGACTGCCCCGTTTGCGTACCATTTCCACCAGCTCCGCCTTCCCAATGGATGGAGCAGTAGACGGCAGGCCTCCGAGTCCTCTCCCACGAAGAGACATTGACACGAGAAGGCTTATGGCTCGACCAGTTTCACCCACATTGCCGTCCATTCCGAGCGGTTTACCTGGAATCTCTCACACTCATCATGGGCTGCAAGGTCACGACATCATCACAGTTGACATGTTTTCTAAAGAACAACTCACTGCAATCTTCAATTTGGCCCAGAATTTCCGTCTGTGCGTCTCCAAGGAACGGCAGTTGGATCACATACTTAAAGTAAGAAGGACATTTCTTTTGGTTGTCAGATTAAACGTGTTTTTGTAGGGGAAAATCATGGCTTCTATCTTTTACGAAGTGAGCACCAGAACTTCGTGCAGTTTTTCAGCAGCTATGCAACGCTTGGGAGGGCGAGTGATTTACATGGACCAAACAAGTTCCTCTGTCAAAAAGGGAGAAACGTTAGAAGATTCAATTAGCGTTATGGCTAGCTATAGTGACATTGTTGTGCTCAGACATTCCGAACCCGGAGCAGTCACGGTACTTGGAATATTATTTTTTACTATCCGTTGTTAATTTTTATTTTATTTAGAGAGCTGCCGCGCGCTGTAACCGGCCATTGGTTAATGCGGGCGACGGAACCGGAGAACATCCGACGCAAGCGTTGTTGGATGTTTTTACCATGCGAGAAGAAATCGGAACAGTTAACGGACTCATTATTACCATGGTGGGCGATTTGAAGCACGGAAGGACAGTTCACTCTCTGGCCAGGTACATTACTTTTTAGTTTAAGTGACAAGCAGAGGTTTAACTCGTTTTTTGTAGGCTTTTGACATTATATAACGTCCAGTTGCGTTATGTGAGCCCGGAATCGCTGAAAATGCCTTCCCACGTGGTAGATTTTGTGGCTTCGAAGGGAATCTCTCAGGTATGTCAAGCCAAGAATGAAAGAAAAACGTTTAAAGGATAACGGGAGATATGGTTTAGGAGGTTTTCCATACCCTGGAAGATGCCTTGCCCGGCACTGACGTACTATACATGACACGTGTGCAGCGCGAGCGATTCGCTACAGAAGCGGACTTTGATAAGGTATGCAACACAGTAGAGATAAAAGATAAAAGGAATTAATAAATTGGCTTCTAGGTGCGTGGACGGTTCGTGGTTACTCCTCAGATTATGCATCTGGCCAAACGCCGTATGGTTGTAATGCACCCATTGCCACGGAATGAAGAAATTAGCCCGGAATTTGATACGGATCCGAGAGCTGCATATTTTAGGCAAGCTGAAGCTGGCATGTATGTGCGAATGGCGTTGCTGGCCATGGTATTGGGCAAGTGTTGAAAGAAAAAGGAAGCACAAGTATTTGACACTTTTGTATTACAACGAGTTGGAGGTAAGGTAGATTGTTTTCTTTGGCTATTTTATTGTAGCTATTCCCATCCACTGTCTACTTTGAAGAATGAGGCATCATTGTTCTCAGTAATACAAATTGCTTTTTAGTTAGTTCTAGTATACCATGGGTACGATTATAATTACTTCTGACCGAGTCCCGTAGCTTCGCTTGACCTTTAATAAGGCTCCCGTATACTGTAGCTTATTGATGCGAAACAGTCACAGATGGCACTGACGTTTGTTATTGTTTTGCGAAAGCCTTGCGAAAGAAAGTTAAAAAGGAATAGCCAGCAAATTTTCAACGTTTACTTTGCTTCGGAAAAGTAAAATTTCTCACCAGAGTTTGCTGGGACAGCACAGTACCCCAATTTCCGCTGTCGGTATCATAGGCGAAAGAATTTCTACGGAAATCAATGCTGTTGTGACCAGGTAGTACGCTGGGCTTCGTAGAGCAAGATGGACTGACCCAATGGTTCACCCCACAATTTAAAACTTCAATTAAAACGAAGTGAAATTACCACAGATTGTTTATTTTGGCTTCAAGACGTAAATAATTGGACGTGACTCGTAGTTAAGTTTGCGTTCCACAGCGACCATAGGTTGTTTGAAAAAGTGTATTGTATGTGAGCTTTTAATACAAAAAAATTAAAGCAAACACTTGGTCTTATAATTGTTATGGCATACCAGCTTTGTTTCTATGTTGGTTTTATAGAAGTTTAACACGTAGAAAATGTAAGCGTGAGACGAAGTGGATAAGGCTGATGACTGAGGAGCGAGAGGTCCTTGGATCGAAACCCTGTCGAACCGTTTTTATTTCGTCTAAAAAGCAAAATATTAAATGGCTTCCTTTCTCTGTACCATATTTGAAATTGTGAAGCTTCGGCATCACGAGCATGAATATCGGAAATAGGAAACCGAGCAGGGGAGTTGGCAAAAAGGGGAAGGGGCGAGTCTCAATTTTTGAAGATTTTTGATGGGACTTTTTGAAGGATTTAAATTTTTATAAATCGAATAGATGGAATACTATCAACATACACGTAGACCAGCTTACTTGCCATGTTGCAATTATAGAAGTTTCAACGCCCTTCATATATAAGCGTGTGACCGAGTGGATAAGACGCAAGCCTTGTGATCGGGAGGTCGCAGGTTCAAATCCCGGTCGCGGCACTTCATTTCGTGAAAAAAACGAAAATAATATGGCTTCCTCTCTCTATTCCTTCCCGGCGAGGTTCCTATTCCTATATTTGAAATTGTGTTTATTGGCAGCATGAGCTCGAATATAAGGAATTGGAAACCGAGCTGGGAACAGGGGAGGGGGCGAGGCTTTCAATTTTTGACGATTTTTCAAGGGGTACCCCTTGATATAACATTATTCCTTATGGAGAAAAGCCCAGAAAAATCTTTCCTGGCTCGAAAAGAAACCACGCCCACTTTTCGGACGAATCCACCAATAGGATTCGTTCCTTTTGCATAGGCCCCACCCCTTTGAGCGGATCTTTTGAAAAATCTTACAAAATTTTCTCAAATTTTTGCCTTTATTTAAAAAATTACAAATCATCGGATTTGATCGAATTTTTTTAAAAATTTGAAAAATTTCCGTTAGGTTAACTTACGTTGCATTAGATAGGTTAGTTTGACTAGGTAAGTCAGTTAGGTTAGGTGAAATTAGGGTAATTTACGTTACATTGTGTTAAGTTAGGCTAGGTTTCAAACGTATTGGTGGATGTTGAAGGTGCAACGTCGAAACCTTACGATTTCCTTTCTTTTTTCCTAGAAAATAACATGACTCCACACGTCACGTTCATCATTACCCAAATTTAGACAGTTGTATCGTTTTACGCAAATGAACAAAACTCATATTTATTTTAGTCGTATCTATAAATTTTTCAAGCGCTTCAACAGACTATGGGTATACCACTTATTTTGCTGACTAGCATAGCGTGAACTCGATTTGAAATGCATATCTTCACCTAACGCTGAGAACAGAATAACAAAAAAACAACAAAGCAAATGATTTACGTAGACTTTGGTTCTATATAATTTGGATCCGACGGGGCGAAACCAACGCTAGGCGACGAATTTTGGCTTTGAAAGCCTCTTCGTCTGCGAAGCGATTCAGTCGGCGCATGTTCAGTCCTTCGTAAAAACGCACGGAAGTTAAACGGACCGTCAAAGTCTTCGCTTTGCGACCGCGGAATGATAACTTTCCCAGGTGTCGTTAGTTCTGGTTTAGGAAGTTGCTGGCTTCGGCCAAGGCCTTTCGATGGGTTATTTTTCTTCGGTGAAGGTTTATTCACCACAAGACTTCCTACCAAGTTTTTAATGGGGCTTCCATTGTTAGACTTGTTTTCCGTGGGTGTATTCGACTTGCTTTTGGAACGAGGACTTTCAACTCGATCAATTGGGATATCTCTAGGCCTCTTCGCTGGCGAACTCGCATTGGAAATTTGCGGTGGCGAGCTTCGCTGAACAGGCTGCGGTGGACTAGGGGTTTCCCTTTTACTTTGACGGGGTTTGGGTTTGGGAGGACTCTGAGCACGCTCGTTATTTAGCACTCCATCTATCTTCTCGCTGTGTCTACAAAACCAACGCATAAAAACAACAGTATACAATTAAACATTCAATTACTTCTCTGTGGTTTGCTCTATAGGACGAAAGGGTTCCTTGGCCTTAAAGAGGTTGCCAAATCCTTTCGGTTTTTCACCTTCTTTGCTAATCAGATTCTTCCACTGAAAAAGTAGTTCGCTTTCCCGCTCCACGTTTAACTGGTTTTGTGATTTCAAGCCAGCCAGCAAAACTTGTCGCATCTGTTCATCCAAGTCCAAGGAATCAGCTTTGCTTCTAATAAATGTAGTGAAACTTATTAGCATGTTCCACACAACGGCTACGTTACAAGTCACGGCAAGTTAAAAAAAAGTTTGCAAGCACACGCAAAGCAGAAAAAATACAGGGAAACAAAGACTCCTTTAGGCAAAAATGAACACCTGTCACTAGGAGCCTTCTTTATTGGCGCATCCCAATCTTCGTCGTTTTCGTCCGTGCTGCATGCAAAGAATTGCGAAGTTTTAGAAGTTAGTAACTATATACCCCAGAAAAATGTGCCATTTTTCAAAGAAAATTTTGTAGTAGTGGAGCTACCTTCGTAAGCCGTCAGTAATATTCTCGTAGTACGGGGAAACCAACTTTTCACGGGTAATTTTGATCACGGGCTTGATATGCACCTAATAACGAAACATACAAATGCACGTTCTAAAGGATAGCTGAAGGAAATTAAGATATTACTTTGCCTACATTCTTTTCGTTCTGATGATGCGTCAACAAGTGAGGGACCAGACTAAAGCCCGACGGGCGTTTGTAATTATCCGGAATCTGACCAATATTTGCAAGCGGCACGTTGCCTTTAATTTTTCTCAAAATAGCGTGCAAGTCTTGATTAGACTTATGAACCTGGAAATCAATTAAACAGTCAATTCTTGCCAATTTGCTAAGCTTTGCGTCGAATACCTTCTGAGCCATATCACTTAAGTCGTTTTGGAATTTACACTTTGATTCACGCTGTTCCGGTGTTTTCAAATCTTTGGCTTTTCGGAGCTTTGAGTTTGACCGAAACCTGTCTTCCAGCTGTGGCCCATATTTTTGCCTAACACTATACCCCCGGTAATCTAAAAAGGAACAATCGGGAAAAAAGTAAAAGTAACGTTTGAATGTTAAGAAGGTTAAGAACTACAGGTGGTTAATGATCTTACAGCTTTGAATAATGGTAGCAGCCTCACCCTCGCTCAACTCAAGATTCTGGTTGCATAACTCGTTCATAGATCCTGGTACCACATTAACTTATTAGTTTTTCAGGACACGACTCGAATTTATAGTCAGTACTTGTATAATCCGAAGCGTTCCGCTCCAGGCGAACTTTGGCCAACCAACGGCGGATGCAGGCTTGCACGCGTGTAATTTTGCGTACTTGTTCGTCGTACATCTTGGACAGGTATTCAATATGGTAATATTTTAAGAAGACTTTCGTCTTGCCCAAGGCCCACCCATCGATCTGTAATCGCTCCAACAACTGCCGGCACATGTCACGGGTAGCCACAACGCGTTCTTCAAAACCAAACGCCAAGAAAACGTACCTAAGCCAAAATAAAAACTCATCACATTAGCATTAAGCGAGGCAGAGCTAACCAAGGGGACAAAAAACCTTTTGAGGAAATCAGCAAACGTCAAACGATGCGAATAGCCCATTTTCCTAATCCGAACCGTTTCCAGAACGCCTGTGTAACGCAATTGCTGCAAGACTTTAACGCGGTTGAAGCCTTTAGGTTGCTTGTCATCATTCGGTTTGATGCACCGCACGAAATGTGGAGCACCGTTGACCATTTTTTGCAACAAATCCATTAGCGAGTAGCGGAAATATGTAGCCACTGTTTGTTGGGCCCTGGTTTGTGACGCCAAGCCTTGGCTATTCACCGAATGATTCTATAAGAGAAAAAGGTTAAAGTTTTGGAGGAAAAGGTGCGCTAAATGGACATACATAAGGAGTCGCTATGCGATGCTGTAATTTGGGCGAAGCTCTCGGAGAATTGCGCGGGCTGTTTCTTGGCGAAGCCGAGAACAGGTTTCCCGTTTTTGTTAAGGGACATTGGAAGAGAAATTGGATGACTTCATCGTTGGATTGCCTCAAAACTTGGATAACCTCAGGTGGTAAAAAGTTGCGGTTTTTCTCGAGGAAATGGAGGGCATCGTATGTCACTTTGCCTGCGTAATGCTGAACTGTAAAATGCAATGTACTAGCCTTGGGACGAATATAACATTTGCTCTTGACGTTATTCTGGAATTTGTCTAGATCCAAGGAGATGTTAGCCAAACTATGCTTCGTTTACTAATGCACTCGAATTACCGATAAGTGACACATCTGTTGCTTTAGGAAACCGACTTTCCTCATCCAACAGAGCCAACAAACCCAAAGGTTTGGCTAGGAACATATCCAGTACAGGACGATTATCAATAAATTCCACCACTTGGACGTTAATGCCCTCAGACATGTACTCCTGAAAGTTTCAAAAGAACAATGGAATAAAAATAGATTAATCGACATGAATGTCAGTGTTGAAAGATAAGGTATACCTGCTGCTCCCAGGTAAAAATATGCTGATTGAAGTAGTACTGAATTTGTTCGTTGGCAATGTTGATGCATAATTGTTCGAAAGAATTACGAGGAAAATTTTCGAAACCGAAGATATCCAATAATCCCACAGCTAACGGTTCCCCACTGCAATAAAGTTTTTAGATAACGAGGATGAATAAACAAGCAAACAGAGATACGTACTAGACAAGGCGACCGAAGGATAGGTGTCGATTAATTTGATGGACTACCCAGTCAAACAAGCGCCCATACAAGCCTTTGGCCATTGCATCACGAGTTGACCCAGCTTCTTCCAAGTTATTATGTCTAGTTATAATTTCTCCTCGGGTAACTACACTGGTAGAAGTTAGGGCTTCGATTAACTCATCTGGATCAATGCCGAGTAATTTCGAAACTATAAAACGAAAGGCTTTAAGTTCAATGGATATAATTAGTTTGTCATGTATCAATTACCCTTGTCTAGTTGCTCCGGATTTTTTATAGCGCAGTTTTCAGTATTACTGCTCGAACCTGTCTCGTAAAACTCCAAATCGCCCAGATTTACAACGGCTGAAAGGATGCGATACATGGAATGCAAATCTGGAGCTTGGAATCCAAGCTGTTCAAAGCCTTTTTTCACGCTTTGGAACTTTTTCACATTGCTCTGGGAAAATAAAGAAAAAGAGTGTTGATAAAAAAGGAAAAAAACTGCAGAGTAAATACACAATGTTTACTTCACGGTCTTCTGACTCCACTTGAGGCGAACTCATGTACCTATGGCATGTCTTGTGATCCAGAAAGTACTCCGGTAATTTGTTTTCAAAAGCTAAGCCATCGTAGAGGTAGTAAAATATATGAAAGTTTTTTTCGCCTCTACCAAAAACCGTAAAAAGCACGTATTCGTTAATTGGATAGTTAATTATTCCGTTTAGCGCTTACGGTGCTTGATGAACCACGCGTGACTGCTCGAGCAAGTAAACCGACACCTTAGCTCCTGTAACCATCCCACTGGTTGTAAAAGTTACGTCTAAGAACTTCCCGAACCGAGACGAATTGTCGTTAATTCCGGTTTTGGCGTTGCCGAAAGCTTCCATAATGGGGTTCATATGTAGAATCTTTTCTTCCAAGTTCCGATTCGGGGCCTGTACAATGATATAAAGTTAATTCATTATTTTATTAATTGGAATTAATTTGGAATTATTTTTAAAATAATAACTGAATTTTAGTTACATTTGTAATTAATGGTAATACATTTTAGTAATTTAATTTACTTATTTTTTAGATGTAATTAATAATTTTAATGTTTCAATATTCTTTTGTAACAAAAGTTTAGGGTTAAATGAAGCAATAACGCGGCAACTTACTTTTCCTAAAATGACAAGTTGCTTTAGTAGAAAATTCGCACTCTCTGTCTTGCCCGCTCCACTTTCGCCGCTAATGACAACGCATTGGTTTTGCCTTTGGTGTAACATGGCATGGTACGCCGAGTCTGCTACCGCAAACACATGCGGGGAATGGTCTGCTTTCCCCCGGCCACGGTATAAATTTGAATCCTAATCATCGCAAAGTGTTACGTCAAGCTTTAGGGGAGCATACAAGCTCTTTACCATCTCGCGATAGATGTTGACATGAGTAAATGGGTTCAGAGCAATAAGGATATCGCCGATGTACGTGTAGATTTGTCCTTCGATGAAGCGTCTTTCTAGCTGATCCACAATTACTTCGGCGGACAGGTTATCCATGCTCGCCAGATCATCCACAAACATGGGTTGTAAGCGAGCTCTGCGGTCAGGTTTCAGTTGCCCGTGTTTCGTGGTCACTTCAGGTGCTCGGCGTAAAGTTCCCGCGTGCCTCAGTTTCTTGATCAATGTTTGCAATGGCCTCCTAATCTGCAATACGCAAAACAACCTCAATCAAGCTTCTGTTTTTCTTTTCCTTGATGCACAAACAATATGGGTCAGACAATAAAAAGGTAATGAAAATAAAGAACCCGAACAAAAGACTGGATACAAAAACTATTTACCATATCAGGATTAGGAGGTACTTGCTGTAGGAAGGAATGTTGCAGCAATTCCCGCATGAAAGGGCGTCGCTCGAAGTCCTTGACTAAGCAAACGGCAATAAAATCATTGAAGGTATCGCTCCAGTCGGCATTTCTCTTCAAGGTAGGCGGAGGATTCCGTGGAATCTGTGCGGTACCAACCATTAGTCTCTTAATTACCAATGAAGTCGCGTATTTAACCTACTTGAAATAAAGCTCGCATGGGGTGCAATTCGGATAAAGGTGGATCACCATCAGCTAACTCGATGGCCGTGATGCCTAACGACCACACATCGCAGCGCATATCATATGAGTAATCTAATTGCTGTTCACAAGCGATCACCTATCGATATGTGGAGTTGTTAGTAAAGATGAAGGCTTCGGAGGGGTAATAAAAACAATATTACCTCCGGTGCCATCCAATAAGGCGTGCCAACGGAAGTATTCCGGCGTCCTAACGTCATAGCGAGGTGAGAAGAAACCCCGAAATCGACCAACTTTACTTCCGCATCTTCCGTGAGTAAAATATTGTGGCCTTTAATATCGCGGTGCATACAATGGTTACGGTGCAAGAACACCAACGCCTAAAAGACCAAAGCAATTTGAAACTTGAGAAACGAACGGTATCTGTAATTGAAATCCTTGTGTAAGAATTGTTGATTCCCACGTAATCTTTTCTTTCGTCAAACTTACTTCGAGCGTTTCTCTGAGGATATACGCGATTTGTTCTTCATCCAATTTCATGCCTCGCTGCTTCAATCCGTGCACTAAATCCGTTACTGACCCACCACTGCAAAGCTACAAGCACGAAGTTAAAAATGAAACAACAAGAAAGAAAAACTCCCAGTTTAGACAGTACCTTTCCAGACTATACTGATCCAAGAGTGATTAGTGAGAAACTTACTTCCATAACGAACCAGAGCTGATCATCGTCCCTCCGACCGGCCTTTTTCAAGTACAATCCATGAAAGACGGGAATGTTTGGATGAATACAGAGGTCTCGCAATACCAAGAACTCCTCTTCAATTTCCTCAATGTTGTCCGGGATGCTTTCCATGATTTTCACAGCTAGGCGTTGACCTAACCTCATTCCACCACAATCAGATTGTTTGTAAGAGTGACAGAACGCTAAAACTGTAAACTAACAGCCTCGTACCTGTTTCTAAGTCAAAAGCGCTCGAAACTTCTCCATACGTCCCCTCACCGATGACTTCCTCCAAACGAAATCGTCCGGTCGGATCCGGCAAGTCATCAAACTGGATATGCTGACTCAGGCCTAAATATGCCATGGTCTCGGATGGCCGCTAAGGACCCCGCTTGTCAACCGAGTAATAACCCCAACCTGAAATGGAAAAGGGAATAGTCATTTAACTCCATAGAAACTCTCATCTTAACCCTACTTTGTTCCCTTCGCATAAAAATGAAACTACCCGCTATAAAGTTTATCTACGAGTGTTGTGATAGTAATAAGATGGCCTCCAGCCTAAGGCCGTGAAGCTTTCTTTACAATTTAAAAGAAACAGCACAACGAATCCCGTCCTTTCAACTTAATCTACACATCCTGATGAGCCGGTTAAAATTTTTATGCGTATAACCTCATATATAACTTTATACTTGAACACCGTAACTGTGCAACTTTGTACACAAAGGAAACGTATTATGAATACCTTGAATCTATCTTCTCACGCCTTTCCATGGTTGCTCAAAAAAGAAAAAAAGTGAAGTAGAAGCCCGAGTCGGCATAACGTAATGAAGTTAACAAGATTGCTCTCGTCTGACCAATGCGGACATGCTCTTAATAATCTTGTCCCTACGGTCCAGGGAAACCTTATAATAAAAAGATAAGAGGCTTTTCCTCGTGCTCACGTTTGCGGAAAAAAAGCACGGGAGGTAACGTGAATTTCGTTCAATACAACATATTGGCAATTATGCATAAGTTTTTGCGCTGGGAGCAAGAAGCAAGTGTTGTTCATTACCTCATAAGTAGCTATAAAGGAATTCACGCTAGCTTGACCGATGATTTTTTTTAGTATAATGAGGATCACTATTAAACAAAAGCAAAGAGACAGTACTAAGTCAAAGGACCGAAAGGTAACAAAAAATAGAATTCTTGGAAAATCAGCGTCCTCATTTCGGTTTACTCCGTTTTATTCAAGTCAAGGTGCACCCATTTCCAGCAATTAAGTACAAAAGAAGCCAGAGAAACTTGAGACTATTAAAAAAGGAAGAAGAGAAAAGGTTGACAAACGCAACGAAGCGTGCAGTGCTGCTTAGGTATCCAGAGTTCCGACAACCAAGTGCCTACGGTAAAGGAACGAAAGCAAGAAACACCTGAAAGAATCCAGATCTACATATCTGTAAAGGAAAGTACAAGCCATCTAGTAATACAATTTCATGGAAGACAAGTCCCGTTATAATGGGCCTATGTGGAGGGAAGACCGACCGAGGGCAATATACACTTTTTACACCTTGATCTTGTTTAAGTGGTTACACTATATTCGTTTTAAACCCTAGAGCTCAAGTTCGCCTGTTTTCGTTCGTGCATGTCGAGTAATAATACACGCCAAGTCATGGCAATGTGTGCAAATTTCAAAACACTACATGATAGTAAATTCTCATGTTGTATGTTTAAATCAAGTTATATAATTAAGGAGAGAAATAATATAATCAAATTTGCAACTTACTAGTCCGTTAGTTAAAACAAATGCAATTCAGTTAGTCCATTCACCAGGTTGTTGAGTACTTGTGGAAGTGCACTTCGTGTACAAATGTTTTCAACAATAACAATAAGGAAAAGGTTCCGTTCTTGCCACAAGCAAAGTTGAGGCTCGACTGCGAGGCTCTGAGCTTCCTGACGTTGTAGTAGCTTCTACAAAGTGAGTTCCCCTTCTACAACACGGACTTTGAGCCATATACAGTGCAGTCAAAGGTGGCGGTGTGTCTGTCAAGCAAAAACGCTCGAATTGAAGGGGGAAAACGTTCCACGTGACTTCCGCTTTCTCACCTTTCGGCTCTCTTGCCACCTGCTTTCGGGGATAAAAGAAACCCGGACTGTCTCCGCCGCCTCTGCTAACTTGTTGTGATGTAACGCAGGGGACGAGTTCGTGCTGTTTTAAGAAGCCTTTCAACATGGGGCGCCTTTCTTTGCTCGTCTTACCTATTGTGCAAAGCTGCGTGGCGGATCAGGGGGAACAATCGGGAATTTATAATAACACAAAATTAATACTGGAGGTCTCAATCTACCACGAAAAAGACAGGTTGAAGTACCTTGTAGTGTTTAGGTTACCTAACGGGACACAAATTTGGAGCCAGAATTTTTTAAATCTAAACGGTCATTGTTGGTTTCTTGTTAACCTTGTTGACACGCTTGGTTTTCCACTTTCCAGGTAGAATGCGCTACGGAGGATGACAACGGTGCAGGTGGTGTCTCCCTGGTTATATAATTATGTTCCCTGAAGCTCAAGAAGTCATAAAACCTCTCATTTGCTTTTAAATAACAGAACAATTTAAAAAGGCAATCAGTATTTATTAATATGATGGATGGCAATTAAAAAGTAGAAGCTCTAGAACACCATACATCTTTTAGCACCGATTGGAAGGTATGGATAAAGAATCTAGAGTGAAAATGTCAGGTTATTAACAGCTTGCATGATTGGGGGAGGTTTGGTTTGTACTTGAACAAGATAGAGACAGCTTTTCGCAACGAAGACCACTGAAACTATCCGGACATATGCATCTTCGCACTGAAGTAGTTGGATCGGTTGCACACTGACCACCATTGAGGCAAAACATACGATGGAGGACGGACGGACAGGGCAGAAACTGGCAATCGTTTCCTATATACTTTCCCACACATTTACATGTGTAAAAACCTGCCTGGGAATTATCCACGCATCGTCCGCCATTGAGGCAAGGGTTGGACGTGCAGAAACCGAAGTCGTTCCCCCGAACTTTCTTTGAATGCTTTTCCGGATAAACACAAATTAAATCGAAATCTAGGAAGACTTTTATCGAAATCAAAGTTAAACCAACCTTTTTCGGACGTTTGCCGGCACGTGATTTGGATGCAAATTCGCATCGACTCCCACTCCGACCTTGCGGGCAAATACACACGGGTTGTCCGTGTTTGAGTGCACATGTGCCGCCATAAAAGCAATGCAAAGAAGTACAGCGTGGCTTCTCACAATGCAAACCTAATTAGTTTACACACAAAAGACAGGCTTGCGTAAGAAAACAGATAAACATGACAAAGAACAGCTTTTGACCTAACAAAAACCAAGCATCCTTACAACATCATGTGACCCGAATCACGATAATTAACTTGTGCCTCCCCCCAAAAATAAATAAATATGTATATGGTGGCGTGGGAAATATGCCAGCTATTTCATCGATGATGCATGAAAATGAGGAACAAAAAATAGCTCCTAAACCGTTACGGCGACAGCGATAATTTGTACCTGTATATCCCATGGGACAAATGCAAAAAGGTTCGCCTTTTTTAACCGTGCAAGTACCGCCTACTAAGCACGGATTCGGTTGACAAGGATCTTCATCGGGCATCTTTTCTGCAACCGGCGTGCCATCAATGAGCCGATAACGCAAATTTCGGTGTCCGTGCTGAGCTTTCTTTTTACTCGGTTTACTGGAGTGTTTTGATGATTTAGGTACGCTTGCTGGTCGGGAAGTGCGATAAGGTTCGTCACGTAAAGGTCGACCGGGACGAATTTTAGGCTTAGTGCTGATGCCACTTCTTTCCAGTTTATTTGGCGGCTTTATAGTTGCAGTAGATAAGGAATTAATGTTGGCAGCTTCGGTGGGTTTAGCAACCTTCTTCTTTTTTGCATTGGGACTCTTGCTTGATAACTCTACCGTCCTAATCAGTTATCTTTTAGTTGAGGCTAAGCTTGAGAAAAGAAAAGAACGAACTCGAACGAGTTGATCGTAAATTCGGGTCGTTGGGCAGCTGCCACGCTGCCTAATCCTGGGTCCAGGTTTGACTTAGTTGGCTGAACGCTAGTGCAGTCCGGATTAGCACAAGTTTTGCATGAACTCTGGCCAGGTCTATCTTGACGCGTACCTTCCGGACAAGCTAAACATTGGGCTTTGTGCTGGTACGTGTGGGCTGGACACTTTCCTACGTGGGGTCGCCCAAGAAAACAACGCCAAAAAAAAAGAGAGAACTGTAAGTTTTTTGCACGTCTGGTGACTATGTGTGTGGAGACGCTATTCTAAACCAAACTTACGACACTTGTTGGTGACTTCATCCACTATATAGCCAGGCGTATCACATACCAAATCCAGCATGCTGACTCGAAAGGTTTGGCTCTTTAATTCCACTCCCATGGTGCGTAAGACTTGCGCAAAATTTCGATCGTACTTTAGCATATTTTCCGTCGCCACCTAAAATTAATCCAGGTTTTTCATAACACTTAAAGTTACTTAAAAAAAGGCACTTGTAATTTCTCGATAAGCGCTTCCCCTTCGGGTACGTGAGCATCGTCATAATAGTAATCTACTATAGGGGTGTAGCTGGCCGTTACGGTCCATATAATTTCTAAATCAAAACCAGATCTAGAAGGAGGTGAAAAAATACAAACTGGAGTTATAAAAAAAAGTGTCGTTTTTTAGAGGAAAGGTTCACACAAGAAAGATAAAACACAAAAAAATGGGACAGAAAAGGGGTCGCAGAAGACGCAGCCGAGATTATAAGGCAGACCAGATTGAAAAATACGCATCTTCTCTTAAATAAGAAAAAAAGAAAAAAACAGTTTAAGATGAGGATGAGGCATCACGCGTCGTCATCCATTGTCAGGCTTACTTGTCACCCATAGTCTGACAGGCTAATCACCCTTACTTGACCCTATGGTAATAACTTTGTGTCATGCCCTGTGCTCTTTCAACACACAACAACAAGCAGTATTCTCACGAAGAAATATACGAGACGTGACAAAGGAAATGTAGATACAAAATTACAAAAAAAGAACATGATTTAAGAGTCAAGTGACAAACCGTACTGGTGCTCTTGGCAGACGGTTTCAAATTGGGTGCAATTGGCTTCTTGGCACACATCTTGATTGCGGATCATCAAGGCTTGTTGAGCCACTTGGCGGATATGGGCAACGTGATGGGTATCGCACGAATCTACGCTTACGTTGAACCGTAATTCAGCCATGAATCTCATCTTGGGTGCCGGCTCTGCTTTGTGAATACATTCCAAACCGACAACTCGATTAGTACCACTTTCTAACTTCAACTTGCAATTTTGATTATACACAGGAACGAATTTATGGTGCGACAGAGACCGAATTTATGGCATGTAAATGCTTAAGCTTTTTAGTTTGTCTTATACTCCTTATAGTCTATATAAGTTACCTTCACAGTCTGGCAAAGATAGTGTAGAATCGCCTTGTTGAAAGTCCCAGTAACCAAAAGCCGGATCACATTCCGTGACACCGTTGAAAGTCTGGAGGTGGGCAAAGTCGTGCATTAACACGAACCCAGCGTGACAAGTTAAATTGCAACGGAGAGTAAAGTTATGCCAACCGCATTCCAGATTGCCATTGGCAGGCGAGCGCAATTCGGGACACTTGGATTCTAAGACATTTAAAAAGCTATGGTACATACGAGCATTTAACCATTCACAAGGATTTACCGCCATTTGCGTTTACCTAGCACAGTGACAGTATAATTACAGTAGCCTCGATTGCCCAGCTCGTTGTCTATCCCAACACAGTCTCGTTGAATAACACCTGCTTGAGCAAACTCGTTGACATTACATTGGCTGACGATGGTAGTTCCGCTTACGGCCACAAATTTTGGAAGCGGTAATGCTAACGACTGACCCGAACGCGGTAAAATCAGCGTGACATTCATGCAGTCTTCCTCGGGGGCCTCGGGCGGTATCTTGCCTAAAGTCAACAAAAAATCCATCACATTTGAAAACCTCAATGCTAATGAGTTTTATTTTCTTTTTTCGCCTACGGATGCACTGCGGAATAGACGATTGCTTCCATTCACCGTGTTCACACGTCCAACTGACATAAACACGTTGACTGCGCGGAATTGCGTAGCCTTCTTGGCAACCAAAAGTACAAGTCCTATTGCTGGTTGCACACTGGACGGTGCCATACAAGGGCGCTTCCAAAAGTGGGCACGCGTCAAGCACACTCTCTACAATTTTCAATAAAAGACAAGTTCGGGGAAAAAAACAGAAAAATAAGCGGGACTGCGGACTCAACAGAAAGGACAAGGGCTTGTCATGCTTTTAAACGAAAAAGGTGAACTTTTTCTTTAATTGCATTTGCATAAATGGTTGACGTACCGGTGCAGAAGGGCGGGGGATGTGTCCATCTCGGCGAGTCTCCTCCACCTTCACATGCAATTTCTTGTACTCCATCCAAAACCAGTCCTCTGGAGCATCGGAATGAGCATTTGGAGCCCCATGTCCGGTCTCGAGTACAGTTCACTTCTAAGCCATTCCTGGATGCCAAAGGGGCACATCGTCGCACTAAAAGATAGAAATAAACATGGTATATAGACGCTAGTTGGCAAGGGTCGTAATAAGCCTCGCGAAACACATACACACGTGAGTCATCTAACGGGTTCCCCTTAATGCGTCTGTGAACTTTTCCCACTGGGGATATGACTAGCTGGAGATAAGACGCACACATACAGACACGAGAGTGCCATTATACCTTGAACTTGTTGTTGGATGCGGCATATTCCAACGGGATGACCGTGATCCGAGACTCGAACAACCATTCGATGAGTTCCTTCTGTGGCCCATGAGCCGGGTCGTAGGCCACGGACAATTTCCGTTTCCAAGGCTGAACCGGTCACTGGCTGATGTATAGCCTCTATCCCTAGCGGCTCAGCCCTGCAAAATAATATTTAAAAAATAAGAAGGTGTAAAAAATATTTGAGAAAAAGAAGAGAAAGACGAGTGAGCTTTTATAGCCGGTCGTAAGTCACAGTTCATCAGGCAGTCTCAGCTCATAAACGACTCGTTGAGCTGCTATATAACATACTCGGAATGTTTAGACTGTCAGATTCTCGTTTCTTTTTATGGAGAAACCCCCTTTCCCGGGAAACGTAAAAGGGTGTAAGAAGTCCTAAAGTGCACACTGCGAATCGCACTTTAAAAGCGCGGGGGAAAGGGGATCGAACATGAAACTTGGGACTTGTAAGCATTGCAAATCGTTTAGCAAAAACAGTGTTGGGAGTCTAATTCGATTCCCCAAGGTTAAATATCAGGTTTGCTGAGCACTAATAGGAAAATGAAACAAGTAACCGAAACACTTACGTATGTGGGCAAGAATGGACGACGGGAACACGGATGAGAGCGCAATTAGAGCCTTTGCGGGCAATTAAGGTTACATTACTCGGGCAAAGACGGCACGGATCGTTACTAATCACTGGCTGATGAGGGTGGTTATGCCAAGTAGTTGAGCCAACACCTTCGTGAAACGTAGACAACCATCTAGGAAAGAAAAAAAAATACATTAATTCTCCTTTTCATGTAACTTGCCATGTAAATTTCTCCATTTCTCTCTTTCATTTCTCTTTTCTGGTTTTCAGAGCTTTGTCTACCTGTTTCTAGTAGTGGCTGCACCCGGCCATGGAACCCATAGGCAAGCTGTCATCGAAAGAGAAAAAAAACTTGTAAAGAGATTCAACGCTAAGCACATATATGATAAAAATAAAAGAACAAGCCGAATCGAATTTTTTTATTTTAAATACAAATTTACGACTCTTTATCAACGGAAGCCTCTCCTGGTGCGGTTCGCTTATATTCGCTTCTCGGTACGGATGACTCCACATGAATAATAACAGATAGGACAACACACACAGAAAATAAAAAAAAAATTTTTTGACTGACTAAAGGATATGAAACCTTCTATAATGCCCACACGCATGCAACCGAACCAGGTAGGTGGGCTGCACCGGCTACTTTCTGTTCGGGGTTCGCACCGATTAGAATTTCTATATGCATATTTGGCTCGGTTGCTCCTCGAGAAAAATAGGAGTTATCACACCGTGACTCTAGATTTTACGTTACACTACACCCTTTCCCTTCCCCGAAGAAGCCTTTCCTTTTCCGTTCAGGGAAAAAGTTTGGAACGTTCACAGACCACGGTCATAAATTGACCATTAATAATTAAGTGTTTGGTGGCAATATATTTCTCTTTTTTTCGACTGTTCTATTCCGAACTATTTCAGACGTGAAGGAATGAAATAGCAGTTTGGAGACCGAAATATATGCAGAAAAAAACTACTGTGGAATGACATGCGACATGAGACCACGAGACAACAATAGCAGACAAAAAAAGCTCGCTCCATCACCTTCAGGACCGGCAAAAAAAAATTCCTTGTCATAGGTAATCTGAATATTTCCCCTTTACGCGCATGTAAATAACCAAGGCTTTTCATAGCAGAAGAAGAATAACGTAGAAAAAAGTGACCAGGTTCAAGACGCCGGGTTGTAAACCGCTGAAGGATGTGCCGAAAAAAAATTGACTTCCTATTCAGGACTTGAATTACCCTAAGAAAAACAGTCAAGTTTTACATGTAAACGAGTGATTTGTGTTCCACGACACGTGGGCGTTGTTAACAAGCTTGCAATAGTGGGGCGGGCTCACACTTTCTTTCTCCAAAATAAATAAATAAATCGTTAAATGGGATTAGAAAGAAAAAAAACCCGTTAGGGTACGTGTTAGAACTTTATCAATTTTTTTGTGAGGCGATGAAAGTATACAACCGAGTCAGTTTTCGAAGGCCAGGGCCAGAGCTGTCTGCATACTAATTATGCCTAATTAGGTCCTTTCCCTCCCTTGGCTGTTCTGCCTTGGTCCACACAGGAAGACCGGAAAAAAAATCAATCAGGAAATAATGCGTCTAACTTTTAAGCTCTTTCCCCGTTGTTTTCATAGAAAAAGGTTCCTACCCGAAAACCCGGAAGAAGAATACAAGAAATAAGATTCACGAAAGACCATAACTTGCAAATCTCGGGAAACAAAACAAAAACAAAAGTACAACCAGGCCCATAGCAGCTGCAACGTTGGGGGCTGCATACTTTGGCCCTAACATCCATCCATTTCGTCATCCCGCCCATGTGCTTTGCATGAATAGTTGAGTTGCAATCATCTTCAACTTCCCATCCCATCCATCATACAGAAGGAATTGTCCAAACGAAAAATATAAATAACAACAATTTTTCCCCCTCTTTTTTTCTTAGAGATTGTCATGCAGAAACACAGCAAGAGTTACCGGAGTCCACTTCTCAAGAAAAGAAAGAAAGAAAGACAATTTGCATAAACTTTAAGTGCACCAGTCTCATCCCACGCCCTGTTTATTTTTTTACTTTCTTTCTCTAGGTGAAGAGTGCCAAACGAGTCAAGTGCCATTGCCTTATAGTAAAGAGCACTTACCTTTTAAAATATATTACAAAAAACGGTACCCAAAACGTCGAGAAATAAAAGATAAGCCAAGTAGAGTAAAGGTATTTTTTCTTAAATACAATTCACTGTAGACTTACCCCATAGAGCCATAATCCGTAGAAATACCAATGCCATGGCCCTTTTCAGAGCGTACGATAGCGTAAAAGGACAACAAAAGTTTCTCGAGATTTGATTTTATGGTTTGGGAAAGCGAAAGGCGACAACCATACACAGGTATAACACCACCAACCGATAATTATCGCCGCCCAGGTACACCCCGCAATCACACGCCGACTTAAAGGAAGTTGGAGAATGAGTGCCTATTATACCAGTGGAAATAGCTCCAACTGGAATCCCAACCCGACACTCGAAACATACACGAACGTTCGCCTAGGCAGTTGTACACGCACTGGGAGTCCGTTAGTGGCAACCTACCAAGTTAAAATAAAAGGACAAGCCCCTTCTTCCCAACACATATATATACACACACTACACAAGACTCCCCGATTCCTTGTGTCCATGTCTTATAACATATCACACGCATGTGCGGCATACAACTCATCACGTATGCAAAAAGTGCCGAGGAATTAGGAACTTGCATCCATCCATCAACTCTTATGGTCCCAGAAACTCACAACCAAATCGGTCCTGTCTGAAATCATCCCAGGGTCACTTACCTCAAAGAACGCCCGCAATGTTCTCGTCTCGTCTGTATAACAAAACAGGAAGGAAGCAAAGATTTTTCATTTTTTTCAATTGTGTCCTCGTTCTTCAGCAGACACAGCAGCTTCCGCCATACGCGGTGCAATGGACAAGCACAGCAACTCAGCTTGCAAGCAGCGTTTACCCCCCCAAAAGAGACTTCATTAGCAGGGAGTTATCAAACGAGCCTATTTAGTAGCAACAAGATGAGCTATACGCTCTGCAGCGCTCTGCTTTCTCTTATAGGCAGGTCAGAACATAACCATACATAACGTATAACCGCTCCACGGGAACACTGCACAAGTGCTTCTGCTCTGCTTTTAAGTGCTTACGAGCTTCTAGATGAAGTACTTAGCCCAAGACGTAACCCACAGCCATCCCATCCATCCCCATGGTTGTGAAATGGAAAATTATAACGTATACGCAGTTCTTACAGCTTACGATCCCCAATATAATGTGGGGGATAGGGGGGAAGGAAATAGAAAAAAAGGAATAAACCAAACGTATCTATGTAAAGTAAGATGAAGAAGCACTTTGGAGAGCGGTATGGATAGACAAAAAAAGGAGTTGGCAGATTTTGAAAGGCGGAGGAAGAGTTTGTGAAGTTGAGCTCATTTGCATAGATCTCGTCTTCCTTTTTCTCCCTATATAGCACGTGCACGCCTCGCATGGACGGCCACCCTAGAAAACCCAGCACCTTGGGAAATTAGACATGCCAACCTTGGCCTCGTCACGTTTGCCTAGTTAGTCCATAACCCTTTATGTCCATACAAGAAAAACTAAGTCAGGAACCTAATCTTGCAAGCGTCTCATTAGTGGATTGGTCATTTAAAATGGAAGAGAGTGACAAGGGAATGCGTAGCCTTTCAGGTTAGGATTCTGTAATTGAATGAGCATGCCCAAATAAGGAAGTTCATGGTGCAACAAAATGTACAAAAACTTACAAGCGTATAACCAAATCCACATGGTAAAAAGCAGTGGTTTCACAATCGCGTGCTTTCTTCCTTTTCCAATTCATTAGTATGCACAGTGCACGATGCAGGAATGGACATGCGACCTTTGTTGCCGTTCCGTGTTGATAAAGATTCCTCCACTGCACTTTCCGTTTCACTGCACTCCACTTCTTCCTCAATGGAAGACACTGTTTGATAATGGGATTCCGAACATGCTCCCGGGAGTTCCTCTTCGCCATACACGCGCTCGGGGTCGACCCAGTAAGTTACCATTAAGCCTTTTCCTTTCACGAACGTCTGACCACGTAACTCGCAACGTACGCCATCTTTCATAAGCAAACGAGCCGTACTTTCCGTCACCTTTCACAAAAATAAGACGATATTGTTTACCTCAACTAAGAACTTGGCTTTTGTTGACAATTGAAGTAGGGGACTCTTTGTGGTTAGACCAATTACCTGAATGCGATCTAGTGAGCCCGTATAATCCATCCGGGATGCCATGTTGACAGTATCTCCCCAGATGTCGTACAAGGGCTTTTGGTCGCCCACCACTCCAGCAATTACGGGTCCACAGTCAATACCTTACAGGAAGCTGATTCATTACTGTGTACTACATTTGAGTTGATTGCAGCACAACGAACTTTTGAACTCTGAATGAAGCATTTCCAATAAACACGCTTGTTTTGACAATGAATAGAATCCATGGGCAATAAAGAATAGACATACCAACACGCAAGCGAAACTCCTGGAGCGCATCACGATTTAACGTCGCCAATACTCCCCGCATGGCAACAGCGAATCGAACCATTGTTAAAGCACACTTTTCTTCCAAAGTGTCGTCTATGTGCTCCGAGGAATCTTTTCGCCCTGGTGCTAATCCGCAGGCGGCCATATACGTGCTGCCCACTAGCTTGATTTTTTCGATTCGTTGAAACTGTGGCTCGTACAACAACTGGGGAAAAGAAAATTCCTTTGTAAATTATACTCTTATAAATATTCCTAAAGGTTACCGTGTCGAAATCGCGAATAATTTCATTCAACAATTGCAGACAACGAATGCCTTCATCGTTCATTTCATTCTCCGTGTAAAAATCAGTATAATTTGGTATAGACGCAAACATGACCGCCACTGCTCTGTACTCTTCATGGTACAGCCCATCCATGCTACTTTTGGAATTCAGGTACAAATCCGCTATTCAAATGAATGCCTACACTATTTCAAGAAGTTTGAGATCGAAACTAAAGCTTTACCAACATGTAGCGGTAAAATGTTTAACAAGAGCATTTTGTTAACCCAACGTGTCGTATTGGCCTCATCCTGTTCCTTCACCAGTTGCCTTTTCCAAAAGAAGTCTAATCTATGGACGTACTCCACCTTAAAAAAGGCATACTTTATAAACTATATTGACTTGAGATGGTTAACGAGATTACCCGCCTATCTGCAACGTGCAACATGATAGCTACGGAAAGCAAATAACTCACGTGAGCTGATATCGGAGTGAGAGCTGGACTTCCCGTATAGAGATCATTCTCGTCGTAATCCTGACATGGCAAACCCCAAAAACAATTAATTGCAAAAATAAAAAAAAATCCATCGTAAACGCTACTTACTGAAAAAACTTCAGGAAATTGCAGCATAATAGAACTATACACAACTAAGGCAATAACTGTGACCAAGGTTTTCAACATTAAATGTATCCGGAAGAACACGTAAGTAGCGCCGATTGCCAATGAGCAGCAATAAGTAAAATACTAAGAAGCAAAATCTTAATACACGCAACTTTAATTGAAGTCTGTACAAGTAAAAAATTACCCATGGATAACGACAAGCTGCTCCTCCGTATTGATGCACGTCAAATATATAGGTGATATTCATAGTCTCATTTTTTGCGGGCCGACATTCCCACTATTGAACAGCACACCAATTATTTAGAAATCTTGTGAAATGGAAGAAAATACATCAAGCTTACCAAGTCCACGATAGCCGCAGAGCAGATCATAAAATTCAAAGTCAGGAAAAGAAAAATACGAAGCCCAAGACTGTACTCCACGCGTCGAGCTATCCGTAGAAGGATTGTCAGCCAAGTTTGGGTTGGTATGGTATCCCATTCACTGTATGGATCACTCCATTGCAAATACAACGAGCCCATCCATGTACAAGGGATCAGGATGATAAATGTGAAGAATACCACGCCATAAATACTCCAAAACATGGTACTCCTACCAAATATTATGTTAAAAGAAAGCACATTACATGAATGAAAGTAAAAGACGTACGCTGAACCTAAAAAGGCTTGGATGGCGCCCATGCCCATTAAGATGGAAAAGGCACTCAGCAAATAGGATTTGAACAAAGGGTCCGGCTGCTTTACATAAGTTGTTTCCCAAATAGCTTCCCGGAATATTAAGGTAACTGGATTCACTCCAATGGTATGCGAACTCCTTATTTTGAACAACATGAGCTTTGCATGTTTTAATAAGTCCATAAGGAAGTTTTTTTTTGTTTACTTTGTTTTGGACAAGGGCATACTTTCAATGGCTTTGGCCATAAGCGAATTTGCCCGACTAATGAGTTTCCGGTATCCAAGTAAGCTACTGTCCATAAGTACTGCTCGTCGACGACCAATTTCGGAACCTGTTGACCGACGCTAAAAGAAATGGACTATGTAAATACCTAAAAACAAGTAAAAAATACGAAATGCGTCTACTCGACTGGAGTAGTTCAATTGCTTGCTAACGGTTCCTACGGTACTATTATTGCGTCCAACTTTGTTACGGTTTCGCCAATTACTGCCCTCGACGTCCTCTGGTACCGCGAAAGAAGTTCTGCGGGGATTGCGCTGCAAAAGAGTTAGAACTGAATTCAGGCTTTTCTGCTTTACATTGATCGCCATCAACGGTGTACCTGAAACGGAAGCAGTTGAGGAACCGCTTCGAGAGTATTTGAGGTATCCGATTCCTCCAGTTGGACATCAAAGCTCTCGGGTATTGCAACCATTATGGAGTCCGTGTTGGGAGGAACTTCTGGTGGGCTATGATCCGGGCTGGTGTCTGTTGAAGACTTCATGTCTATACCACTGTCAACGTAGTCAGGTTCCGACAAGTCTACATCAGGAGTCGGCAAGGGTGAAAGGTCGATGCTGTTCAAGGAAGCACTGGAAGGGCTCAGCGGAAGGCCCAACTTCCTTTCTCCATTGTAGGTGGCAGCAGGTGGAACGATGAAGAAAGTTTCTACACCGTGCTCAGCTAAGTACGGGTCTCGTAAGTGGCCATAACCTGGGCTGCAAACATATGAGTTTTCCAGTTGTTCCATAGTTTGGCGAGTGATGTGAATCCGCCTATATGGAAGCATGTAAGATGGCAAACATGTTTCACATATTCTGAAGGAAGCTAATAACGGAAGCGAAAGTATTACCCTGGGGCGCTTGCCTGTTCCATATGATTAGCAATAGTAACATCGCGGGACCAAATGTCAAATTGCCATTTCCGGATTCCTAACAAACCACATAGTACGTTTCCTGTGTGAATTCCGATGCGCATGTCCACATCTATGCAGCGTTCTTCCCTAATTCCAAAGCGCAATACCTGAAGCTATATACACAAACTTGTCTTGAGACATATTGGGCGTTCTTTATACTTACCTTACTCCACGAATAATATCTATCATAGCCAAACCCATTTTAACACAATTGCATGCATGGGTTGGAGTGTCTGCTGAGAAACCGGAAATGCAATTATAACAGTCACCCAATATTTTAATGCGCATACATGCATTTCTCTGTGGTTGGAGAAATTAATTGTTATATAATTTGGCAAAATTGGGAGAAATTTCAAGTATACATCTGCTGCATCGTCGAATCGTCCAAACAAGTCATTAAGCATCTCCACCAGCTCCGCTACCGACAGAGTCGTGGTCAATCGAGTGAAATTAACAATGTCTGCGAATAAGATGCTCACGTTGCGATGTTTTTCAACGTACAGTTCACCAAATGCCTTTTTGGGATGGTGCATATTTAAAAAGACGGCCCGCAGATCTTGTTTTACTTGAGAAGTTATATGTTGGGGCAAAATCGACAACATGAGTTGCTCCTACAAAAACAAAATTAGCATAGCTTGGATCCTTTACCCGAAAGTTATGTATACTTCTTGGTCCCGTTCGTAATTCAGCAATAACGTAGTTTCAATACAGCCTCGTCTATCAAGGAAGGCTCTACGGAGCGTAATCTCGGTCAAAAATCGTGCGTAGATTCCAATACAGTTGCAGGAGATATAAAAGATGAAATCGGCGCCCAACTAAGTATAGACGATCGTGATCAGAATTCTGAGATTAGAGGTCAACGTCAATAGAACGTACTCGTTGGTACAAAGTATTCTCATGATCGTAAACGAGCAAGACCGAGCAGGATAGATGAGCGGCAGAAACACCCAAGCCCAGAATTAGAGCTTGGAGATGAGAGGCGGTTGGCAGTAAAGTATAAACGACCATAATGGTGTAGAAAGCAGCAGGAACATGGAGGCCGCCGTCTTGTTCCCCATAAACGAACCAACTGGCCATAGAAATATCCACTGCCACCAACAAAATTGTCATGCCGACAGCCACGAAACTGTGCAGTTTGGGATATCGTACCACAATTTCCTCGTCCTTGGTGGTTATCAACAAGAGTACTGAAGTACCAGCTAATATTGAATGGCCAATTACTTCCGGTATTGCGACTAGCTCGCCACTCTACAAAACAAGACCCAAAAGGTCACCTTTAGCGCACATTTCCGGGGTTCAATAAGGCGAACAAATGATTCGAAAATTTACCACATTCATTATCAGGAGTAAAACCATAAGACATCCACTTAAGAAAACTTGCAACATAAAGTAGCTCTGCAAGTTGATATGCAGAAGACGTTGTCGGTAACGTTTGTAGAGCAATTCCAAATCTTTCTTGACGAAACTTTCCTAGGAAACATTACCGTTGCTATTAGGCCATTCTGACTACCATAAAAGGAATTATTAGAGGGATTTCGTTTTTTTATTTTTTTACTCGCAAATAACGCCACGACCAAGTTCGGTCATCGGTGGAGCCCGTTAAACTGTTCTGCAAGTGCAAGCTGGATACCACTGAAGTTGATCGAAGTGAATACAGACTATTCCGTGCCATTAACGCAATACCAGTTAAGCCTCCGTCATCTGGATTTGCAGTTGGGGAAACCATCACAGTTTTTTAAAAAGCGAACGCACCTGCCATCAGTGCTTAACTAAACCATCATTTAGTGAAACCCTGCGGTTGGTTTCGAAAATTCTGGGGGAAAAAAGAAAATCCAGAGTAAGATAACGTAGTACGACCCGATAAAGAAGTCCCTGACAGCCCTCCCTTAAATTCCCCTACAGGATTAGCAAAACATCTAAAACATCTGACTTACGATAAAAACTTTAAAGGCCAGTATGATGACCGATTGTACGTCAAGGTGTCAACAAGCCAACGTAGCGCCCACGACACTCTTTGCTTAAGTACCACGTGAACTTTTTCTTTCCATTCCGTAGGTGTCTGATCCTGATCACACAAAATCTCGACAGGTATTCAATTCAACATGACAAATCAAACTCAGAACGATAAGAACTGGCCTATGCATCCGGTCAGTGCGTAGTAGCACCTGAAAAAATGGTCCTTGAGACAGTTCCCTAGACCAGACTGTTCCGACAGAACGGGACCAAACAATTCCATCACTTTCATCAAGTCATTACGCATTCACGCTGGCTCAGTGAAACCTCTTATCAGTTTCAGTCTTTGGCAGCGCAGTTTATCAAGCCTAATACGTGAGCCAAAAACTATAAGCTAAAATAGAGGCAAGAGCATTTAAGTTTGTGGTATACGTCGAAATTAAACTTGTAAACAAGTCATTGAATTTGTCGTTCGCTCTGCCGTTTCATTAATAATAAAAAAAACGTCGCTTGATTAGTTCACATAGCTCCATAAAAGGTTGCATTTTTCTGTTATCTCCGTGTCCGTTTCCTTTCTCCCAAAACTTGCGTTATATAATGTTCTACTGCCAAAAATATGATGAAGAAAAGTCGCCTCATTAACTTTATCAATAAACAAGGATGTTTGCTGTCATTTTGGAAGCCTACGAACTTGTATTAGATTAACTGTGCCAGATATTAAAAGGCCCAACCTGGCACAATTTACGTCCACGCATACGCAAACCAAGAAAAAAAAAGAGTAAACAAAAGAATAGAAAAGAGGGAGAAACTGAAGATAACTTTCCAGGCAAGGATGCAGCCCTTAACCTACTCGTTTTCGAGATAAGTGTTCCACTATTTAAGCTCTAGCTTAAGTATTGTTGCAACTGTGCCTGAACTTCATGGGGCAAGCTTGCAACGTAGGAAGAAAACGGTTGTGCACAACGAATCGATATATGTCGCAAAAGCTCCTTTAACAATCCTTGTACATCTAAAGAAAAAAGGGATTAAGAACATGGCAAGAATAATAATAACAACATTTCTTTATAAATGATAAGTAATAATAAAAGTTAAAAAAATAACAAAAAAGGACAAATAATAATAACAATGTAGAAATACTAATACTAATAAAAATAAAATAAATAATAATAACAACAATAATAGTAACATTCCTTCCTAAATGATTTACCTGGTTCAGGTTTTTGACTGGTAATGATGGTAGTAGCTACTTCCAGCACTTTTGACAAATAAGGCTGCATCAAAGCTTCTGCTCCGCTGTACAACTGTTGTATAACGCGCAGAATAGCGTCATTTTCTTGAAAGTCTTCACGCAAAGGTAAATGCTGCATTAAAACAGGCAATACCTAAAAAAGACTTTTTTTTTTTAAAAAAATCCCTCTTTCCAACAATCGTTTCTTCTAAATGTACCTGCTCAAGAGGCACTCCAGATGGATTCGTCAAAACAACACGGGCTACAGCCCCGCATATGTTATCCAGAGCCCGCCCATCTTCTTCATGAGCAATGGCATTGGACAAGGTGGCTAAAATGGCTGGATAATGTCCAAAAAGTGCCTCCCTTCCGTGCAAAACCAGCTCGCCTAACCCATAAATGGCATTGTTTCGCACTTCACTATTGCTGTCTTTAGCCAATTGCGTGAATGCCGGTAAAAGATGGGGTAGAAAGGGCGGCAAGGCGGGTCCTGGAAAAAAAAAAAATCGTTTTTTTTTTGTTTTGTTTTTTAAGTTCTGAAAGCTCAGGCTACCCAAAGCAGCCATGGTTTCCGCCAAGGCTCCGATGCTAAAAGATTTTTCCGAGGTGGTGCACTGCTTCTTAATCCGCTGCAGAAACATAGGCAATAGTCCAGCAAAATAAGGCGCGAAATCCTGTGATCCTAACGCTTTACCCAAAGCGGGCATCACATCTCCAGCATACTCAATCAGCATCTCTTCAGGTTCAGAATCAGACTCTTCCTCGTCTTCGTCTTCCTCTTCGTTATCCTCCTCTGGCCCCTCTTGCTGGCACTCGGTCTGCATAAAAAAATAGTTAATAAAAATAAATAAATTACTACACAGGATGAGAAGTGCCAATGCATACCTTTTTCTGCATGACATCTCTAATACAGTTGACTACAGCTTCCGTGTGTCCTTCCGAGGTCAAAACGGCCCCCTGGAGTTCAGTCAATAGATCTGTAAAGGCTCCTAAAGCAGCCATGACTACATCGCGATCCAAATCCGTATGGACTATCTCGGATAATTTTGGTACTAACTGATCTAAAGCTTTTCGGCATTCTGGTAAAGACAGTGGGAAACAGTATAGGCAAACAAAACGATGAAAGATTGTTCAAAGAATTCAGTATTTCAGTATTCAAATTTGCCTTGGAATTTAACGTTTTAAGTTAGGGAATTTTCCACTCTTTCATTACCTGCTGAGTTGCCAATGGGCTGGGTCGCTTTGCCAAGGCAGATAGCAAACTGGGCCATAGCCGAGATTGCTGCTTGGCGAATATCCCCATGGGGATACTCCATCAAAGAATAGGTATGCACCGCCGTGGTGTGTACGTAAGGCAAAAAAGCAGCACTGGGAGGGAACAAAAATATATTACTAACTTGCGCAAACATATTCATATTTAAATTTTTCAAAATTTTTCAAAACATTTATTTTTTAATTTTTTTTTCGATTTTTAAAGAAATACTTTTACAAAATTTATATTTTTTAAAATTTACTTGGTGTTGGCTGCGAGTTCCCGTAACGCTAAACAGGCTTCTTCTTTTTCTTCCAAGTAAGCATTTTCCACCGAATACCCTTACGTAAAAATAAATAAATAATTAATTTCCATAATTGGCAAAAGTAATGCTTGAGTTCACCTTCAACATCGTCCTCTTCTTCGTCAGCGTCATTCTCATCAGCGTCAATATCCAAATCCTCTTCTTCTTCGTCATCGCTCAGACCTTCAGTGACCGGAAACGCAGCATCTTCTTCTTCCTTGGTATGCGCTACCACGCCTTCGTTGCTTTTGAGGGCAGCCAAAAGCAATTCCACTAACTTAGGCAAAACCGGTTCCATACGCTCTTTCAAAACTGTGGCAATAGAAGCAAACACTCCGTACGCGCACTTGCGCAAATCGGGATCATCTTTCTCTTGAATCAAGTTCAAGGTAAAAGTCACACATTCCTCTGCCAATGGCGTAAACGTAGCTTCACCCACCGTACGTGCCATCACTCCCAACGTATCTGCAAATAAAACAAGAATTGAATTAACGTTAAACGTCTGATCTATATATCTGTGCATTCAGTTTACCTAACGCTTGAATCTGAAGAGCCATCGTTCCTTCTTGTTGGTCACCCATCAAGTACACTTTCAAATGCTCCATAATTTGAGGGAAATATGGTACCATGGCCTCTTTGGCTGCGTTGGCAGTTGCTCCAATAGCACTTAAAGCTAGTTCCCGCATACGGACCGAGTAGGCGGGGTTCAAAGCAGAAAGAATACGCTCCATCAAAATGGGAACGTACGGAATCAGTTTTTCTTCCAAGTTTTCGCAAAACATTTCCAATGCGTAGAACATGCGATCAACACCCTTGGGATCCTTTCCGCCGTTGGCCAACGTGGTGCAGGTTTGTGATAAGTAGTCAAAAAGGACTGGCAACAAGTCATTTGCATATTTGTTAATATCCGGCTAAAAAATTATACAAAAAACTTTCATATAGTAGTTTTTATAGTAGTTTCATCAAACTTGTCTAACCTGCAGGTGTTCTGAGAATTGCCCCAAGGCAAACAACGCTGCACTCCTGACAGGTTGATCTGGATCCCGGATGCCAGTACAGACGCACTGAACAAAGCTATGCAAGTATTTGCTACGTATATGTTCTGCACATCCTTCAGCAATAACGGCTAGACCCAAATAGGCTGCTTTCTTGGCAAAAGGATCTTGACCTTTTAAGGCTGGCTCAATATGCTGCAACTGTAGTTGACAAATAAAAGGTTAAAATAATTTATGGTTTCCTTGACAAGTTCATACCAAAGGGGGGACTAGCTTGTCCGGCGGCAGTTGTAGTGCCAAAACGTCGATGGCCTGGGCAGCGTTAGTGACTGGATTACTTGATTCCACGCCGCTCAAGAAGCCATCTTCTTCTTCTTCGTCTTCGTCCAGGGGTGTGCACATGATGGGGAACAGCACATTCAGAATCGGGGCCACCATCTTGTTTTTAATGATGGCCTAAAAACACTCATTATTTAATTATGTTAAACAACAAGAAGGAATGGTGGTTTTTACTTTCTTTTTGAAGGTGGCCAAAGCGGGGATAAAGTTGATGGCTTTGACGCGGACGGCATCTTCAAGGTCCTTGTCGGCCGCCAAATCTAAACATAGCTGTAAAACAGGCTTCAAGTGTGGCACGATGATGGCAACTTCGCTTTCAATCAAAATTTCCCACAGTTCCATAGTTTGGCAGCCCTTTTCTTCGTCTTGTTGGCATTGCTTTTTTACTACGTTAATAAGCTTGGGGATCAAGGGTTGAAGCATAGTCTGTGAATATTTTAGAGAAAATCCATCATTATTAGGATTTAAAGGAAAAATTGACGTGGTTAAATTTGAATTATTATTAAAGGGACTAAAACCGAGACTAAACTAAGCCCAAAACACTTACGACTTCTTCCGTTCCAACAACAGGAATCAAGTGCGTTATAGTTCGGACAGAGTAAAAAGCAGCTAAACAACTCGGGTCCTGGACAGCGCTGTGAAAGGCTGGCATGAAAGATCGGATATAAGGTTTAAGCTCTCCTGCGGCGGAATCTGCCACAATGCTTAACGTATAGAGACCCAACTAAACAAGTTATGCACAAGTTTATAAATGCTCTTGAAAAGATTACGAAAAGTACTTCTCTATCCGCCCCACTCCCACTCGTAGTGGATTGTTGCAAAAACTGAACAAGGTTAGTCCATCCCGTAATACTGCCGAGTTCATGTTTTGCGATAGATCCCACAAACTGAGCAATGGAATTTTTTACAAATTTCTCCGGTTCTCGCGTCAACGTAGATAATATGCCTTCTTTAATCCTAAGTAGATATCAGAAAACCGAGATAAATCCACGTTTATAAGTTTCGAAGTTTTTTTTTTACCCTTCTTTGACATCTTTGGATAGTTTAGACCAGTTTCTTGATTTACAGAGACGTTTGCGAAGCAAAACGACAGCATACTGTCTAACTTGTGGGCTACCGGATGAAGCAACGATTTGGCAAAGGGTGGGGATTATTGTCGGTTGCTTAAAGGCTTCCCGGAGCTCGACTGTGCCCTACGACGAAATTGAAAGCTTATGACCTTTACAAGGGTTCCAATAAGTTACCTGCTGAATAACGGAGGTGTCAGCTACCAAGAGCTTACCCAAAATCTCCTCCACAGGCGTCAAATTTGACATATTTAAATGTCAGTTGAAAAGCAAACACGTGTATGGAGTGGGCCGGTCTAGAGAACAAGCATGGACATTATTTTATCAAGACGCCAATAGGGGGCTAAAAGTTCTAAAACGCCACGTCGTAGATGGTGCTGATTTTCAATTTGCTACAGAACAAACAAAACAAAAATGTTGTAACCATAACAAAGTGCTCCAATTTTCATCTGAAAGACAGAGTAAAATGGATTCTAACCTAGAAAATGAGGACGATATACAAGCAAAGAAAAGGAGAAGGTAACATTGCAATGTCTAAGCCTAAAATCAGATACTGATGAATTGTGTTAATTGCAGTTCCACTCGTTCGATTAAACGACGCAAATTTGACGACGAGTTAGTCGAATCAAGCCTAAACTTGCAGACTCCCCAAGCGGGAACCTCGAAGAAAATTACAACTCCTTTTGGTATCACCTCTAAAACATTTTCTTTTCCTGTCATTTGAGAGAATTTATTTACAATAGCAGGAACAGAAGAGAGCCCTTTTGTGCCTGCTGCTAGCATTTCCCCCAATCTGGGCTTGGCCAGTCTTTTACCTGATCCTCGACGCAAGGTTGGAAAAGTATTTCGCCGTCCCCGACGCCCTCGGCCATCACAAGCATCAGCAACGAAAGATTTGGGTCGCTGGAAACCATCTGATGATTTGGCTCTGATCACAGCTGTCCAACAGGTATTTAATTTATTTCTCCATCTCAGTCTATATGTGAAGTGTGTATAAACATATGCTTTTAGACGGGGGATTTAGTATCGGTCCACCGTGGCGTGAAATTTTCCTGTTTTTTCACTTTAACTGAGCTCACGGAGCGTTGGTACGCTTTATTGTACGACAAACATGTATCCAGATTAGCTCAGTCGGCTCTCCGCAATTTGCAACCGGCAGCTGCTGCCAATGCCATCAGCAACGGAGCTCTTTACAGCAAAGCTGAAGAAGCTCTCCTGCATACCTTACCCTCTGTAAGTCTTATTGCGTATTATCTAATAACACCTAAATAACACCTGTATTTCCCCCCAACAGAACTCACTACCCACTCTGGAGACATTTGGAAAATTACTGCAAGACAACCCCTCCGTGTTCCATCCATGTCGCACGCCTCAGCGCTTGCAAATGCACTGGCAATCCTTGAAACAATTTCACTTACTCCCTGATCAAACCTTACCGCCTTGGCCTCGTCAAGACCATGTCCTCAGTTTCTCGGATGCTGATGAAATGCTCAACGAGCTGGACACGACTGCTGCCGAAGCAAAAGACGACGCTCTGGATGCAGAAATGAGCTTCATGGATAGGTGTGATTCAGCAAATTTCCCCTCGATTTACGACTTACATGGTGTTTTTAGGTTATGCAAACGAGAGATTCGCCTGCTGGAGTCGGAGCTGGGAAGATGGCAAGTTTTAGTAGAGGCTGTAACGGGCATATCTCCTCCGGATTTTGACGCTCAGACGTTGGCTGTTTTGCGCGGTAGATTGGTTCGCTATCTCATGCGCTCACGCGAGGTATCTTTGCATTTTCTTAAACGATGTTGGTGAATTAGCTAATGTACTTGAATACCGTCACGTAGGTAACGCTGGGACGTAGCACAGCTGTCAGTACGGTAGACATCGATTTAGCTCTTGAAGGACCGGCCTGGAAAGTGTCACGTAAGCAAGGTGTCATTAAATTACGAGCATCTGGGGAGTTTTTATTGTTAAACGAAGGCAAGCGACCAATATTTGTGGACGGAAATCCCGTTTTAACTAACCAACGTGCCAAACTAGCGCATAATGGTGTAGTTGAGGTAGGTTTTGTCAAAAGAATGCATAATATTCGACTAAGCGTACTTTATATAGATTGCGGGTCTCAAATTCGTCTTTCTGGTAAACCAGGAACTCATTGGCGCTATACGAACTGAAGCCGCCAGATTGAATGCTTCACAATAAGCAAATGACACTTGTGTAATGATTTATGTGTCTCGTTTGGGTTAATACATTTGTAATTCTTCCTCTCATATCCCTTGCCGCAATTTCACGTGTTTTTCGTACAGTACTTTCAAAATTTATTGGGATACTATACATGGCTTTGAAATTTTTGATTTTTTTTAAATTGGCTGTTTTGACGAATCCTGACATTTCAAGCCTACTACCCTTAGGTATGGAAATCCCTTCTAAACTCCTCAGTCAATTCAATGAGCAGCTTATTTAATTGAATGACCTGTACATTTAATTGACTGGGAAGTTTAGAAGGGATATTCGAGAACCGCGTTGAAGTAGGCTTCAAATTACAGAATTGGTCAAAACCACGGGAAAGTAATTTCACTGATCAATTTGCAAAGTCCATGTATGCGATCAATAGTTTCGTTACTGTACACAACGGGAGTAGAAACAAAGATGACTCGACAAAAGGACTTTTTGTACCCGACACAAAGATGCCGGGTCCCGACAGATAGACGCCAGCTCCGTATTCTTTTCAGGGACCAATATAATCTCGAGGTTAAAAAGTCTCTGTTTATTGGTTAAGCGCCAACGAGTATGAAAACAAAATCACTAGGACTCGGGACCCTGAAAAAAGGATGGTTATAACCTAACGTAATGTAACTTAACGTGCCAATGGCATCCCGATAGAAGGGCATCAGACTTCTTACTATTCCTAACTTTAAAACAAACCGCAATTATAATTATTAAGTACTAAGGATTCAATAAATTGAAATAAATTCAGAAACAATTAAATGCTCTAAAGCTAAGAACTTGTAATATGAACCTGACGCAAATTTAACTTCGTTTTATTTTCTTAGAAAAGGGTATACAAAAAGTTGCAGATTCTCAGACTTAAAAGGCTTGAAAGGGCACTTGCGCATCAAACGATGCTTAAAACGAAGGTTTGCCTTTTGCCACATTTGGGAAATTCGCAGTAATCTACTGAATTGGAATTTGTGATACTACTTTAAATTGCGTTCAAACTGAAACATCTGAGTGCACCTTTTATGGCCAGAAGGTTACTAGGTTACAAAAGTTACACTCCATGACATTTTAGTCCATGATTACTAAGAACAATTTTTCGACGTGCTCTGTAATAGCAATGAAAAAGATGTCTGGCGAAAGTTGCTGCGTAAATTAGTTGAAAATGAAGTGAGTTTCTAAACACTCCTTTGCGGACTCGGCGCGTAAGGAACTCGACGGCTTCTCCTTATTGCCTTTCAGATGGAGAACGATGGCATTCGGATTGGGGGGAGGCATTGCTACAAACAGAGCCCGGAGACGAATCGGTTTCAAAGCCTGGGATGTATTGGTGTACAAACTCGATAAGTCAATTTGATAACATATTTTAATATTTAATTAAAGGTTACCTCTAAAAGGCGTATCCTCTCGATCGCTAAATTCTGAAACCTGGTCATCCTCCGTTTGATTATCTTCTAGCGCTTTCCTTTTGTCTGCTTGCGATTCTGCAATAACCCATCGACCGTTTACGTTCTTCCATCTCGGTGAAGCGTTCTTTCTTTTGTGCCTCCGCGTCATATGCCACTTCAAACCCGGATGCCTGTTAGTAGAACGTTGGCACGTCCGACGCTTACTTTTACATGACGAGACGTTAGTCTTTGAAGACCTGCTGGATTTGCGGTGTTCTTGCTCTGCCAACACTTGTTCCGACTCGAACTGAACAATGGACTGTGAGTTTGGGGCGATACAACGATTCAAGTGACCCATCAAAGATGTCATTCCTTGTACTTTGGAAAACTCTTTCCCACATCGAGGACAGACGGTATGCTTGCTGTGGCACCAGGACAAGTGTTCTTTGAAAGTGGTATTGAAGCCAAAGGGCTGCTTACAAGCATGGCAAGTCAGCTTCAGTGATGGTCGAAGAAAACACTTGGCCTCGTCATAGCTTTCGAACTCGGACCAACCTAAACCACCCCATATGAATCTCAACCAATGGAATTTAACAGAAACAAAACGGAAATATTACCATAAAAACATGTAGCCTCTGCAACGCTTAGGATACCATTCAACCCTTTACTGTTGGATCTAAGAGCACGAGAAGGGGGCGGCGTCATGTCTAAGACAGCAGAAACGGTTAAGCTGAGCAAAAGTCATGCCAAAAAAGAGAAAAATTCTTACTGGAAACAGATATAGACGAGTTTTGGACTAGCGTTTCAACCCGTGTAATACATGGCATTATTATGTTATCTTCGCAGGTAGCGTCACTGATGTTGTGGGGAGAATTGGTCTGCGTTTCCAGCAAACCTGTCCTACTTTCTACTTGTTCTAGCTTGACACGTGGTCGTTTTGTTCTGAATAGAGGTTTCGCGGCAGATGGGAGCGAGGAGGAACGTCTTTTTGACGTCTGCGCTGGCGCTCCGCTTTCCCGTAAAACATGGTCAATCCGATGGAGCTTAATAAAAGGCTGACGAACTTTTTCAACACTCAAACCGTTCGGAAAGACGATTTCTTGAATACATTCTGGTATAGATGGACGTTCCATGGGATCATTAGCATTGGGCTGTGGCTGACCACTATGAGATGCTAAGGCATTGCGCTCGTCTTTGTTGTTTTTAGGTACGCTGGAAGATTCTCCTTGCTCCTGACTTGAAAGCTTGCCAAAGCCTCTGATTCCTAACCAGTTGGCAGCTTCTATGCATAGGGTTACTTGATACACAGGGATCTTGAGTTTGCCTACGTAACAGTACTGAACAAGGGCCTCAAGAACTGTGAATGGCATGTCCAAACTGGTACAAGTCAGAGATGGAGAGGCGGCAAACAATTTCTAAAAGTAAAACAGAAATAAGACGATAATTTGGATTTCACACAAAATATCGAAGTCACTGGGTTGAACAATACCTGAAAGTAACAACTGGCTGACGACAAAACTATTTTATGTGCTTCGAGTTCCTGTCCATCATCTGCTTTCAAGGTGATGTCCACTAACTCCTTCTTACTCATCAAGTTAAACATATTTATGGCAAGATCTTGCGAATGCTCACTTCCCTTCCATACCAGTTCTACACATGGCTGCTGCCATTTGTCTTTGGCCATTCTTTTCAGCTTTTTGTTTTTGTTATGCATGGGTTTGGGTAACACCAAACCCAAAAACTACACAGACACGCAGGGATCTTGCCTACGTAAGGAATTTGCAATTACGCGACTCGGCAACCAGAATTAAAATGTAAAGTAGCAGCCCTAATAGTTACCATCGCCAATAAATAGGACATGGAAATGCTTGACTCCTATCGTCCCGTAAAATTGTTGCATTGCAACAGAAAATTTTTGAACCAACAACACTGAAACCGGGGGGAAACTTATAATCCGCATTTGGAACCCGCGGTCCGAGCACCCGTACGGAGTCGGCTATCTATCGGAAAATTTGAAAGCACCATTTCGACACTAGCGTCTTACCTTTTCAGGCCACGAACTTCCCAGAAAAAAGAGCAAAATTGGATGTTTGATCATTGTTCGTATCACAAATAATTGTTGAACTGTAAAAATGTATTGCAATACACAATTTCGTGTAGGTTAAACAATTTGCTGAATGAGTTTACAACGTGTTTGACGAAGAGCTTTAAAGCAGTAGCTGTTGCGAATTCTGACCAAGAGAGAAAGAGACTAGTAATTTGACATTGACCTTTCTTCTGCTTTGTCTCGTTTTCATCAGTTTCATCTCCCTTACACCCCTTCCTAATATTCCCTACTGTGATTGAAACGTTGACACGACGTTGATTTCGGTACAGAAGACCCGACATTTACCATCGAGAAAAAGAAGGGTTGGACCACCAGTAGTCAGTATGAATTAGGATTAACACACAGTAGGATAACAACACATTTCCTGTAACTCAATACGAAGGAATCTGATAGGCCAAATACTGAAGAAATCCTATGATAGTTAGAGACATCCCAAGGGGCAGTGAAATTGCCTTCACCCAAAGCCAAAAACTGCGAGAGAGAAAAAATAATTAGTTCGGAATTGTAGGCTTCTCTTACAAGATCTTATCACTATTGGGTTATCACACCGACAGTTTATTGTCACCGAATCCTAATTTCTAACTTTTTTAACTGACAGGTATGCAAAAACTAGGAACAAGATTAGCGTACAAAAAGCAATATACGGCTTTTAAATGAAAAGTGATTAGGCTTTTATTTCTAAGTAAAAGGATTGTGTTAGCAAGATGGCAACTACGATATAAAAATAAGAACCCGATAGAAATGGATTTACTCGTTGGGATTATCGGAAAGTTCGTAAGCCTCGTCCAAAGGCAGAATACCACTTTTACGAATTGTTATATCTTTGTGTGGTTTATCTTGATAATCTACTATTGAAGCAGCCATTGTTTCCACCACATCCATCCCTTCGACGACCTATTTATGGGTAAGTTGTCTTAATTCAATTTAAACAAAAAATATATCAGTTATCTACTTTGCCAAAGACTACATGACGGCCGTCTAACCAAGTCGTAGGCACCAAAGTAAAAAAGAATTGACAACCGTTAGTGTCTTTGCCAGAATTCGCCATGCTTAGAAATCCTGCCGTTGCATGCTTAATTCGAAAACTCTCATCCGGGAAAGTGTCCCCGTAAACACTTATGGATCCCAAGCCATCACCGCTTACAACATCCCCTCCTGTAGTGAAGACATTATAGAGTACCGAAAAATATCATGAAGCCATATATTTCCCCTCAAATCCAATTAAAACAAGCCAAGTAAGTCCCGAAACCCGTAAAGTACGACAAAGTATATGATTTTAGTCTACGTTTGCTACCATAATCTTTATCATGCAAATAATGAGAAATAGTAATTATTCGTGGGGAAACTCGCAGTATTCGCTGTTTGTAATGGAAGTTCCTCGACTGTCGATTAGTTTAAGTCCGCATTACTTACCTTGTATTATAAAACTCTTGACCATACGATGGAACTTCGTTCCTTGATATTTATAACCACGGACACCTTGAGTCGCTAACGTAACGAAATTATTCACCGTCATAGGCACTTCTTCTCCAAATAATCCTATAACAATTCTCCCGGAGTCTTGTCCGTCAATTTCAATATCAAAATAGGCGTGTTTTGTCACTTTAAAATATTCAGCCTATACGAAACAATTTTAATTTCAAATACGTGTATATGTAACTTGAGTGTTACCTGAGATACAGGAAAGGCGGCTAAAGCCAGGGCTCCTAGTAAAAGGTAGCTCCTCATTTTTTGTTATGGACGGTGGGACTTGGTTTTTTCAATGCACACACTCCCCTAATACGTAGCGCACTACCTTCCTTTTGCTTCTCACGATCCCAAGCTAAACAATGGGGATAAAAGGCCGTCTGATCGTCCGGCCAAGCGGCAAGTCGACACTTCTCTAATTTGGCTTTCGTAAATCTCTATTTGTATGGTTTCCTTTCATAATTACTAAAGTTGGAATTGACCATTCACAACAAGACATGCGTATTGGAAGAACGATTAATTATACGGTCGTGTATTTGGCTCATAGTCGAGCAAGAAATAGTTTACACTTCTCTGACATTCATAGCGAGGGTTGCAGCTCGAATTCCATTCCACGTTTCGATTGCTGTTGGCATAATCTCTTCGGGCGGGAGTACGAATGAATCAGTATTGCGTAACTCGATTGTATACGGATATGGAACAGCAACAGCATTAAAAGCCCAGTCCGTTGAAGATCCACAAGCGAAATCTTTAACACAAAAAGATAATTAAATACAGATACTTATTTATGAGTTTGTAGACTTGCATAGCGTATTAGCAATGGTGCCATTTTCATATTTGGTTCCAAAAGTGTCTTGTAAAGCTTTCACTCCAATTTGCATAACACGGTCCTACAAAAATATGCATTGTTGTCTTAGAATCTCCAATACGGAATACTAACTGGAATACAATCTTACCAACTCGCCAAACTGAGGTTCAGGTGGGAGGTCTGAAGTGCAAGCGTAAGGCATCATCCAGTATTGGGAATACGTGTGCACGCTAATAGCAGCTTGCATTCGACCTTGATTGCTTAGAAGTACATTACGGATGGCCTGGGTTTCATTCTCGGAAAATGGACCCAATCCGTGGTACATGTTACTGCAAGCGTCATCACTACTATCCGGACCTCCGAAATGATCATCGAAATTTCTGTTCAGATCCACGCCAATGCAAGATTCGTTAAAAGTCGGCACGCGGTTTTTCCTCCACAATCGATCCTAAGATAATTAATTGTTTAGTAATAAAGAAAGCACATTTGTGTAATACTGACTGTTTCCCAGGTGTATACGTAACCGTCAGGGTTGGAAACTGGAGAAAATTGCCAATCATAACTGTCCAAAAGCTGGGTCACTTCTGCATCCACTCCATACTTGGCGACTAACTAGGAAAGGGTTCCTTTACACCATTATAAAAAGAATACGTTGATTTTGCCTACTTCGTTGATAATATACGTGCAAGTTGAAGTAGCTATCCATTCCCGTGCATGGATGGTGCAATCCAAGTAAATGAGTGGTTTGGCAGATCCTGTGCTCAAAATTACGGACGGAATTTGTCGTCCTTCAAAAGTTGTACCAATCTCAGTGTACGTTACTATCGAGTAGTTGGCAGCCAACCCTTTCAAAAGCCCAACTATCTAAGAAAAGTCTTCTTTGTATTATTGGTTAAATAGAGAATACCTTACTTCGTCCAACGGATGATAATTTGCAAAATCAAAGGAACCCCCAACCTCTAGATTGTGTGTATTTCTATCCTTAATTCGCCGTTCCGTTTCATCGATTTTACTAAGTTAATGTCATGACTATAAACAAAATGGATTCGAATAAATTCGAAATTTTACCTTTGCAAATTTTCCCCTGAAATTGAGTACTTCATTTGCATTCCATCTAAATACTTTTTAATTTCCGTTTCCTTAGCTTTGCTTCCTATCTGGATGACGACCGGTTTGTTCAACATCGATGGTCCGCGCCACATATCCAAACCAACATCTTCCCGCAGGGCATGCAGCCATTTCAATTCTTTTTCACATGTCGGTATAATGTTCAAAACAACACTCCTGTAAAATAGTGTACAATAAAATGTAAAATAATGTACTGATGTATTTATGTTTAGGCAATTCCTTACCCCGTATAGTCAATTCGATTTGCCTCAATTGTCAAGACTAGTACTACCACAGCAGCGAAGACATACCACGTGACTTTCATGGCGATAAATGTTACTAAACACGGCATCCCGCCGATCCTTTTCTCCTTTATACCCGGCTCAAAATAACCGGCGATAAGTTGCCTACTTGTAATCTTGGCCGATTGGTCACATGGAATACTAAGTAAGGGTTGGCAGGGACTCGTTGAGAATTCCCCGCACTATCGCCATCTCACAAAGGTAATGTTTTGACAAGAACAGGACTTTACTCATCATGTGAATACAAAGAGGTTTTCTTTCAAAGTGTGTTGATAACGTACTAGGACATGGTTTGGTTTCGATGTCAATGTAATGGGGATTTTACGTGACCAAGTAAAGGTAGCGGATCATATTTATTCGAATCGTTACAGATACGCCCGTACCCAGGATTTTGGTTTGGGGGGGGGGGATTCAAGTCAGGGCCGGACACAGAAACCCGACCCCCCCCCCTGGGTACGGGCCTGGTTACAGAAATATAATGAAAAGGGGTAGGAGTTTAGAATTAGAATTGTATTGACCCCAATTAAGTTTTGAACTGCCCTTTTATAAGTAATGTATAAGAACTATAACTGGCTGAGCTAAAGATTGGGGGGGGGGGGGGGCTGTGTTGGCCTTTCATAGAAAAGGGAAGGCGTTCACAGGTAGGAACAAACAAGTGACTATAATGGACTATTTCAGCGGTTCTCAAACTATGCGCAGCGGCGCCATGGTGCGCCGCGAAAGATTCATATATTGCATAAATGCAGCAATTATGTAGGCCTATGTTCTAAGGGATGCCGCGCGAGCTGGGGATATGTTCCGATGGGCGCCGCGACGAATTGGGGATATACTGTTGGTGCGCCGCGAACGAAAAAGTTTGAGAACCCCTGGACTATAGTATTTAAGGATATAAAACAGAGTTTTACTTTGTTACACCAATAATGGTGTACAGTTCGATTGAGAGAAATAGACATGTACAGTACGTGTATTTGTACCCAGTATGTACTCAACAACTAACGAATACTGGACGCTTCTCCAATTCTCCAGTGTTTTTATAATTCTATATTTTCCATTGGAAACAGTATAGGTCTCAGGACTATCCACTAGTGACGATTACATAATACTATTGTACTACTGTTTTATATAATAAACGGAACCAGTGGCAATTCCAAAAAATCGGTCAATCGGATAGCATATTTGAAAAACTAAATTTTTCACTCTTTCTTGTTTAGCAAGCAGGAAGACCGTTTAAAATCTCTGACTTTCATAGCGAGAGTCGCCGCTTTAATTCCGTTCCACGTTTCGGTAGCTGTTGGCAAGATTTGTTCGGGCGGTAACACGAATGAATTCGTATCCCGTAACTCAAGGGTGTATGAATAAGGGACACCAATGACATCATATACCCAGTCCGTAGAAGATCCGGAAGCGAAATCTTCAAGAAGCATCAACATTATACCAATTAAATTAAAACATAAAATAAGTACCCGACTTACATATAGTGTTCGCAACAGTGCCGTTTTCGTATTTAGTTCCATAAGTGTCTTGTAGAGCAGTCACTCCTTTTTGCATAACACGGTTCTATAAAATGCCGCCGTGTATATAAAGCACAGCTGAAACAAACTTATTTTAAAAATTCAGCTTACCATCTCTTCATATTGAGGAGGCAAGTCAGACGAAAAGGCATAAGGCATCATCCAGTATTGGGAATACGTATGTATGCTAATAGCAGCTTGCATTCGTCCTTGGTTACTCACAAACACATCTCTCATGGCCTGGGTTTCCTTCTCTGAAAAAGGGCTCGGTCCATGGTACTCGTTATTACAAGGATCATCACTACTCCCCAGCCCTCCAAAATGATCGTCAAAATTCCTGTTCAGATCAACCCCCATACACGATTCGTTGTAAATTGGAGCACGATTTTGTCTCCACAAACGGTCCTATGAAAAACTATTGTATTTTTGGATCATTAAACGCAGGTGATTTTACTGTTTCCCATGTATAAACGTATCCATCAGGATTAGCAACTGGAGTAAATTGCCAATCAAATCGGTCTAAAAGTTGGGTCACTTCAGTATCCGTTCCATACTTAGTAGCCAGCTATGTAAAAAAATCGTATGCCTATTTTTTTCATGTAAAACAACATATTTTTCCTTACCTCATTGATGATATACGTGCACGTCGAAGTTGCTAGCCACTCACGCGCATGTATGGTGCAGTCCAAATAAATTAGTGGCTTGCCGGGGGCAGTGCTTAAGATCACGGAAGGAATTTTCCGTCCTTCATAAGTAGCACCAATTTCGGTATACGTTACGGTGGAACGGTTAACGGCTAACTCTTTTAAAAAATCGACAATCTAAGCAAAACATTATTGCTATTTGGTCGACCACAACAAGCATGATTTACTTCGTCCAATGGATGATAGTTCTGGAAATCGAATGCACCTCCTGCTTCTCTGTTTTGTCTAGTTCTGTCCAAAATCCGTTCATCGACTTCATTTATCACACTACATTAAATCAGCGAATAAATTAATTTGATCCAAGCAAACCAAAAACCTTTGCAAGTTTTCCGACAGAACTGAGTACTCCATTCGCATTCCATCCAAGTATTTTTTAATTCCATTTTCTTTTTCTTTACTTCCAATGCGTATGACTACAGGTTTCGATAATACGGAAGCCCCTCGCCAAATATCCACGTGAACGTCTTGTCGTAAAGCGTGCAACCATGTCAATTCTTCTTTGAACTTCGGTATTACTCTTAAGACGACGCTCCTGTTGGAGCAATACAAATTAAAAACCGTTCCTTCAGATACAGAATCTGTAACGTCTAGTTTACCCTGTATAATCAACACGATTTACGTCAGTACCGGTTGTCAAAACTACCACAACCGCAGCAGCAACGACACACCACGTGATCCGCATAGTACCGAATTCCACTCTGTGAACATCAGCGCCCTTGAGCATCGGACCTTTATACAAGATTGGAATTCGTCACCGATAAGAAAGGCTTATAGCACTAAATAAGCTGTAGAAAATATTAGTCATGAGAAAAGTAAAAAATCACATCCTATTAGCATTTATAACAAGGTTGTATTGACCGAAGGGACACAACAGTTCTTTCATTCAAGGCTTGTTGAGAATACCGTTAGCCATAGCTTTGATACCATTAAAAGTTTCAATAGCGGTGGGCAAGATCTGGTCGGGGGGTAGTTGAAAGTTTCCACTTTCATCTCGTAATTCAAGAGCATACGCGTACTTTGCCCCGGTGTTATCGTAAACCCAATCCGCCGTGTTACCAGCAGCTAGATCTGTCATAAACATTTACAACGGGAAATATATTACTATCAGGGTCGTTGCTTATCTCAACCGAATCTTACAAATGACATCAGCAATGTTTCCATAAGTGTACTTTGTTCCGTATGTGGCTGTCAAGGCATTCACGGCGAGTTCCATGACACGGTTCTATCGGAAAGATTAGCCGAAGATTACACTACAAAAGCACATATCATGCTAGCTTACCAATTCGGCGTAATCAGCAGGCAACACGCTTGTGTAACCATAAGGCGACATCCACATTTGCGCAGCAGAATGAATAGACAAAGTGGCAATAACACGGCCTTTGTTGGCTAACAACAGATCGCGCATGGCCGAAGATTCGGCCTCGGAGAAGGCGGAAGGTCCATGGTAAAGATCGGAACAAGCGTTGTTACTGGTACCGGGACCACCGAAATCTAAACGAGGTAATATGCTTAAGAATTATCCTCTCTCATGTTGTGAATCAAGAAGATAGAACTTACCGCTATCAAAGTTCCGGTTGGGATCTACGCCCGTGCACAAGTTGAAAGGCTTGCGGTTTTTCCGCCAGAGCCGATCGTTACTCCACGTAAAAGCATAGCCATCGGGGTTGGAAATGGGGCTGATTTGCCAGTCAAAATTTTCAATCAGGTTCTTGACGTCCGGGTCGGTGCTAGTGGCCAATTCGTTGAGAATCCAAACGCAAGAGGCGGTCGAAACCCACTCCCGAGCGTGCATAACACAATCAAAGTAAATTAAGGGTTTGTCGCCTGCACCAGTCGAACTGACAATAGCACTGGGAATCGGACGGCCTTCCAAAGTAGTACCAATCTCAGTATATTGCACCAAGGTATTTTCCTGAGCCAACTGCTTCATAAAGGCTACATTCTATATATAGCAAGAATAACGCACTTGAACCATATAAGCGATAATGATTACGAATTGCTACTCTTACTTCTTCGTAAGTGTGGTAGTTTTCGAAATCGAAAGCTGCCAAACCATGGACGAGTTTACGTTGGTTAATAGCCTGACGCTCAGTATCAATCAACCTAAATAAAACACTCTTTGTCTACACATATATGTACTCTACGTAAAAGAACAAGGCGTACTTTTGCAAGTTGGGAATCTGGACAGAGTAATTAATGCCTGCTTGTTCCAGATCGTGAATCAGGTAGGCGTAATCCCATGGACTCACGCGAATAGGAATGGAACTTCCAACGTTACGAGGTAATTTCCAAAAGTCTACCGTTACGTTCTGCTGAAGAGTTTGCAGGAATTTCAACTGCTCAATGGACGACGGAACAACATCCAACACTAAATGTCTACGGGTAAAAACCTTTAAACCTTAAGTCAAGTTTACGAGAGGCAAAAAGTAACATACCCAGTATAGTCGACCTTTGCGGCAGCAGAAACGGCCGTCAACGCCAAAACAATGAGTACCTTCATCTTCGAAGATATTCTGGGTCAATGAGTGCTACCGTACACTTTATAAAGGCTTCTGAATCTACGATAAGCATGGCTTAACGTGCGAAATCTACCAACTGCTCGTTATCTCACGTAAATTCCCCCATATCACGACTAATCCCCTCTACAGTTTTATTACCAAATACATTGGCTGTATTACCAGAAATGTTTACTTCCATGAGCAAGTCCGATTACATCACATTACCTCTGACGTGAGAACATGACCGTGAGTTCAATATAGAGAGATAAAAACTTTCTGAGGTAGGGCAGAAAAAGCTTCAAAATCTACCAAAGCAGATCAGAGCATGCATACATTTGGTTGTAAACGGTCATGAACGAGATAGGTCAAAGTACTAAGGTCGTTGCAATTCTAGTCTATAGGTTAAACCGTCTTTGTCAAGTACAAACAAAACAGGTAGGACGGACATGACACGGATACGTTGCTCGACAGCAGGATGATTCTCCTCCGCATTCCAAATGATAGTCAGCTCCACAGGTCCCTTGTCTCCCACTCTTTTAAAAGACTGGATAGTCACGGGTAATTTCTGTCAAAAGTATTGGGCTCATTAACTCACCTACCGTAAAAATAGTTAATAAAACTTACATCCAAGTAGAGTCGCCTAAGAAAGCCCAACTCGAGCACCACAACATCACAGGAATGGTCCAATACGCCTAAAACGGCCACGTGTGCAGGTAAGGGTCCTGACGTAGCAAGCCTATGTTTTAAGTACATGGCAAAAAAGAGCTCGATGCTGGAATCTTGGGCCGTTTTAGCAGCCAGCTTTCGATCATTGCAATGCTCCAATGTCCTAAGGGATTTACAAATTAAATCTTTAAGTCTCAGCGAAAGCCAGGTCACAATGATTTACCTATGCATGATTTCTTGAGCCAAAGTCGGTTTAGCGCGGTACTCCAAGGCAGCTGCCAACAATCGATGAACCAAAATATCCGGATAGCGACGAATGGGGGATGTAAAATGAGTGTACATATCGACGCTCAAAGCGAAATGCCGGTAGTCGGACGGTTCCCATCTCCCCGCACAAATGTACTTGGCACACTAAGTTTTGTACAGTTTAATAACTGAAACAAAATATAGAATAGAATCATACCAGCAAAGCTTTGGAAAGCAGATTAGTGACAACTAAAGCCTTAGCTTGGGAGGCCACATCCAGACAATCTGACACAGAATGCTTGGCCATGGATGTCTGCAAAGCGAGTGAGTCTGTGTGATCAATTAAGACATCCAAAGCACCAAGCGTGTCGACAGCTTCTTGTAAAATGTGAAGCTGCGGTGGAGGATGGTGTCGCAAAACGGCCAAATCCGGAAACGCTTCACAGATCCTTTTTGCTACTCGCATATTGGCCAGTAACATGAACTCTTCAATCAACCTAATGAAGAAATGTTAGATTACACAATCTTCTGTTTTTCATACGGCGACCAAAAAACGTACTTGTGACTCTCTTTCCTAACATAGGGAGCTACGCTCTCCGGCAATCTGGTGTCTTCGTCTAATCGAAAGTACACCTTCGGATTGTCAATACGTAAGGCACCTTGGCGCTCCCGGCCTTGGCGCAATTTAACAGCTATATTTTGCAAATTTAAAACCGCGCTGCAGATCTCCCCTGCTGTAGTGGGAGGAACTACAGTGGGCATGTTCTCTGGTACTTTAGCCGTCTCAATCATGGCCTACAATAATGCCAAAACATAGCGTTATCGACTTATCGTACAGTTTAGTTCATTTTGCGCGCATTTTTCAACTTACTTGAGCATGTTCGTAGCTCAACTTTGCTGCGGATTTAATTACAGAGCGACCGAAGCATTCGTTGAGGATTTCTCCTTCAGGGTTCAACTCCCACTCTACCGAGAATGTAAGGCGTTCTTCACCCGGGTTAAGAGAGCATAAATCTTGACAAAGCTCACGGGGCAGCATGGGAATAACCTGAAGGTAAAAAAACAACGCTATAAATCAAGCTCACAAGACAATGCTTACTTTATCGCTTACTTTATGGACCAGGTAAGTTGAAGTCGCCCGAATAGAAGCCTCGATATCCAATTTCGTGCTGTCAGCCACAAAGTAACTCACATCAGCAATATGAACCCCTACTCGGAAATTGCCCGAGGGGAGTGGTACACAGGAAACGGCATCATCCAGGTCTTTGGCGTCATGTGGATCGATCGTCACGACACATGTTTCCCTAAAATCCCGCCTTTGACTAATTTCTTCTCTAGTTATCTGCGGCAAAGGCGGGGTAGTCAGTAATGAGGGGTCAAAGTCTCGGTCGTCAATAGCATTCTCGAATGTAATGGCACCCAATTCTGGACCTAGCTCGCCACAATGCCCCAGTTCTTGTGTTATCTCCCTAAAGAAAAAAATTGCTATTTAATTCTCAAAGTTTCGTAGTTTAAATGACTTCAAATTTACCCTATCGGAAATTCGATTTCTTCCCAGCCAATCAAACGAACCAGGAAGAGGACGTTACCAATGACCGACAGCCGCTGGCCGAGCCCGGGATACATTTTCAGGCTGATATTTAGTCGCGGAAAACGATGATCGCGCGGCACAAAAAACACAAAGCCAGGAAACTGACGTGGGTGTGGCTTGATTGTACCCACTGCAACTCGCGTATGTTTGTACTCTCTGATTATGACTACCTATACAAGCCAGAAACGTTACTTTGTAATCAAAAGCTTAACGAAAACCTCATACTTTGCCAATTTTACGAGGTTTCCCGGTTACATTTTGTTTTATGGTACAAGCACTTGTCAGCGATAAATTCTGCATGGCACTTTCAACTACAATCGTTTCTGATTTGGTTCTTTCAGTGACCTTCTCGGTTTCGTCGCTCTTTGACTTTCCAGAGCCTCTTTTGCCTCGACGGCACTTTTTGTCCTTGGTCAAAGAAGAATTTCCCTCACAATTTTGGTCTCTAGGGGGTTGGGTGGGATTTGTCGGCTTGGCTTGTACGGGTGCAGTTTTTTCCACTTGCTAACAAATCCGTAAAGAAACTATAAAGCTTTCAGGTGAACTCAACTTACTTTCCACTCAGATGCGGGCTTTAATTGCACAACAACCACGTCGCCATTTAGGGCACGATTCCGATCTTCCATACCCTCGATTAATATATCTGACTCACCATTCTCCTAACATATACAACCTTTTAACGCCATGTTAAAAAAAATAATACAATTACAACTTACTGGAGCGGTTGTATAAGCTTCTTTATAATTTTTGGGATTAATGCGAAGTATGCCTTCGACATAGATCCCTTGTTTTTTACCATCTTCTAACTCTTCCTCGCTTAACTGAAGATGAGAAAGAAATTTGGCAGGGGGAACGTAAGGCCTACTTTGCTGAGACGCATAGCCATTCCTGTTTATATTTAAAGGATTGGATTTGCCAGTTTCGTTACTGACTTTAACTCTGAGTTTTACGGGTGAATTCTGAGGCTTGCTTTTTCCTTGTTCGGTGTTAAACGTTGATGGCCTTGGTGACTGCATCTCGATTGGTTTTCTACACAAGTGTCAAGCTCAAGCTTACCTTATTGACAAGCACAAGAAACAGCACTGGTCTTAGCTTGAATTTGTAATAATACTGAAACTTATTGACTTCAAATTACGTTGTGCTTTCTCAAGACACAATATTACTGCAAGTTGTGCAACAAATCACCACCTGATTTGCCGAAATTCTAATGCCTTTATTTTTCTGCTCGTTCTGACATCTGCTGGGAAAATGTAACACCAACCTTGATGGGAACGCTCATTGGTACCGGGAAATCCAGTTCGATTGGCCAGGGAATGCACATGGAATTGTCGATATAATACTTAGTCAGGGGCGTCGCGAGGGGGGGGGGGGTGGGGGGGGTACCCCCCCAATAATTGGAAACCCCGTCGCGACGCCCCTGTACTTAGTACAGTGGACTCTACTTATGTGAATAACGGTTATTTGACTATTCCGTCCAATTGGATGAAAAGTGTATGGTCCGGTTTTATTCCCATTTAAAAAGAGAGGATGGCATAGAGTTGGCGAACAACTGCATGATGGGTACTGACATTTCCCCCGATGGGCTTGTACCACTGCTTCTTGTGAAAGTACTACGGTTCGTCTCGATAGGTGCTATACAATACCGAACTTATTGATCGTCTTATGGAATTTCGGAATTGACGAATCACGGTGCATAGCATATCCCCTGTTTAGACCAATTCTGACATTTCTTGCCTACAGCATCTACGCTCAGGTAGGCTTTCTCAACACGTGTTGTCCCTTCTAAACTCCCCTAAATTCCCCAGTTAATTTAAGGAACATGTCAGTTAATTAAAGGCACCGTAGTAGCGAAGCTAATACCTCGTCCTTGACAAATAAAGGGCCACAGCAAAGAAAGTGCTTGATGGTTGATGGTGACCATGAATCCAAAAACTGTATATTTTTTTTAAACTATTTTTGACAGCATTTATAATTGACTGACCAGCTCAATTGATTGACTGACCCGTTTAACTGTGTAGTTATAAACTATAGGGGCAATGTCGCAATGGAAACTATTGTTGAATAATGTGTCAAACAACTGCTGGTGCGTGGATGTATCGATTGATCACAGAACAATGAAAAGGATTGAAAAAGACTGGGTTGCCAAACGAAGACTGGATAATATGTACTATTATAAACGTCATTGTTCACATATAAACACAAATTTTGTGTTACACTAAATACACAATGGAGTAACAAACCTACCGATGTGCTTCAACAAACAAAAATATACCACAGAAAAATTAGAATAGGTAAAATGATTTCAGCATCATTTCATTCATGTCAACTCGCAAATGTCATGCCACTACTCCATGTGTTATTATGAAATCTAGGCTGACCATAAAAGGCAGTACGGTAACCTGGACAGGGACTAGCACCAAAAGCAGTACCACTGTTTCATTGTTTTATAAGAGATGGTAGAAATGTGCTCATATTTGAAATAGTATAGCATATCATCGTTGTAGAAGAGACGGTAGGAATAGTGCTAATTGTGATGTAAGTAATGAGAGCTGGTCAGGCCCGTACCCAGGGGGGGGTTCGGGTGTTAACCCCCTCCCCCGAAATGTTTTTTCTCTATAACGATATCATATACTACCCCCAAAAAGGCCAAAATACTTTGTACGAGCCTGTAGCTGGTTTTGCGGTTAAAGGAGCAATTAAACCCCTGGCTAAGCAAGTGATGGGGAAATCAACCCGTTTCTCCCACAACTGCGTAGCAAAAGTAGTCGGGCTTAATTTTAGGCTCGATTGGCGGCAGATATTTGTGGGCACTAAAACGCAATTGCTGGTGCCGGTGGCATTGTTCGGATACACGTACCAAGACCAACAAGAGCCGTCTAGCATGCATTGTCGGCTGCAATCACCTAAACTCATAGGAATATTTCGAATATTATTATACTGTACTGTATAAAATTCGTTCGATTGAGCATACCAAAATTGAGTTTGAGTACACGATAAGAAGGAACATATATACTTTTGTTGATGTATTGTGACGACGTTACGCCAAAATAACTTTGCGGGATGGAATTGCTTCTATGAAGCACAAGTACCAAAATGAAGCAAAGTAAGGGAAATGGAAACATCTTTTTTATTTCGAAAATCTAACTTGGCTTCTTCTTATATATTTTTCTTGACAAGAAAGTACCCGTGAGTCTGTTCAAATCTAGATCTAGCAAAAAACTGAAGGCGTGAACGGAGGTATTGAAGGGGCTTGTTGCACCGAGCCTCTTGGGGATCGCCAATGTTTTACCCACCCCCTCTCAGTCCCCTACCGACACCTTCACCGTCACCCCACCCTCTAAAATGGCGCCATCACCTGACTCTCACAAAAAGGGAAAAATATTGGCTTTTTGTTAACCGACATATTGACAATCCTTCAAGAGTTAGGTAAACGCTACAAACTCTGTCTACTTAGGAACTAGAAATAGCAAGAAAACTTTCACAAAATTGTGAAAACACAAGAATAACATTCCCGCTTTGGCACTTACGTAAAAATGGTTTGCACAGAATCACCAGTTAAGTTTAGAGTTACAGGATGGCGTCACTTTCTTGCCAAACCACCTCCCACCCTCTTGTCATCTGGCGTCATCTTTTACTAAACCCACCCACCCTCTCCCTGGGTGGCGCCATTTATGGACGGCCCTTTGCACCTATGCTTGACCTCTTAATACACACACCGACAGTACAAGCCATTTCAAGAATAACAACGGAAGGCCATAAAAATGCACCACCGATATTGGAAGGTAGTCAAGGGTTTTTGTGGGATTCTAGTGAATAAAAGAATAGCTGCGGAGTAACAATGCCAGCTGCTCCCTGCTGCTGCTAGTACAAGCCATTTCAAGAATAACAACGGAAGGCCATACAAATGTTATTATCTCGATGTAATATCCCGATATCCCGAAATGTTATCCGATATCCCGAAATGTTATCCGGTATCGCGAAATGTTATCCGATATCCCGAAATGTTATCCGATATCCCGAAATGTTATTATCTCGATACAACATCCGACACAATAAGTGCACCACCGATATTGGAAGGTAATCAAGGGCTTTTGTGGGATTCTAGTGAATTGTAAGGAGTAGAATTAGTAAACGTATAAATTTAAATCTCGATAACGATATAATAGGAATAGTTAATAGATTAACACTTATCATATGATAAACGCTTCTAACCATAACGCTAACTACATGTAACTAACATAAAAAGGGACAACGTAAAGACATCTCTCGGTGCGAGGCCAGAACCCTCGTGAATGTCTATACGTAGTCCAAATGTAATCTTAGGTTAAACCAGTATCCCAAGCCAAACGACGCAAGAGAAAGCAAACAGCGATGCCAACCGAAGGAAGCAACCCAAGCCTAAAAACGGGTTACCAATTGAGGCCACAGAGGGTAGACGCGACCGAGGCGCACCCCGATACCGATGTCCAGCCGGTCTATAAGTACCAGCTTCCAGGAGCCCTTCTCTCTCTCTCCAGAGTTGCAGAGTTCCCAACCGTTCCTCCTGGCTGACTCCCAGTCGCTCCTCTTGTCCCTGTCACAATTCGAAGCTAACGCCAGTTAGGCCTTCCTCGACCTCTAGGCTTCGCGCGGAGCCTAGAAGGGGTTGAAGCATGACATGCTGGTCAAGCCCCAGTGACCCTCACTATGTCTGTACTCCCGTGACTTTCTCTCTCTCTCTGTCCCCTTCCCACTGTACCAATCCCAGTTGATAGTAGAACTTAAATACAAGCTTAAATCTCACTAGCACAGCAAGTTAAAAAACACACACAAGGTTGATACCTTTCTGGGTTTTAAATCTGTCATGACCTCCAGCGTTGAAAAAATATTTATTAAAACAGTTTCCCCAAAGTGAACCATTGGACGCAATCTTATTGAAATCGATAAATAAGTGAATCATTTTAAACAATAACTGCTTTACCCGGTACATGACCTCCATTACTAGCTTAGCGAGGTCTATTATGGTTCGTCTCATTTACAATCCCAGTCTGTAAAAGTATTTTTCAAGCATATTGCTCAGTTTTGCTTATCAGTGCATTAAAATTTACAATCACACTATTTTCGTCATGTTCGCCTCTATAATTGGGTCTGAGGATTCCTTACTGAGGATTCCTTTATAAAATTGTTTATAATACAGTAATGACCTGGTGTGGACCCTGAATATGTGAATAACAGTAGCAGCAGCAGGGAGCAGTTGGCATTGTTACTCCGCAGCTATTCTTTTATTCTGTGATAGTGAGATTTAAATTTGTATTTAAGTTATACTAATCAACTGGGATTGGTACAGTGTGAAGGGGACAGAGAGAGAGAAAGTCACGGGAGTACAGACATAGTGAGGGTCACTGGGGGTTTCACGGTCACAACGGTTAAGATACAGATTCGGGGAACAGGGAGCAATCGCTACTTGACCAGCATGTCAGGCTTCAACCCCTTCTAGGCTCCGCGCCTTTACGCGAAGCATCTTTACTTTACTCCTAACACTTCATTGTAGACACACGGGAGAATACAATGCAGCTTGCAATGTGATATTAAATTCGAACTCATAAAACATCTTAACTCAAGTCGTGCGGAATTGCACGCATAAAATTTGCCAACTACCAGATATAAACCATAACGGCCACAATCACTTCATTTATTGGTACAGTGGCATAGGCCATGCCACTGCACCAAGTTCCATTATAAAATCCTGGGGTTCCCAAGAAAGCAGTTTTACCTACGCAAACCTTTCGTTATGAAACTTCCATAAATTATCACATTTGTTCTCACCTCCTGGACAAGGCCCGAATCCAAAGGGTGTACCAGCAACAATCGTGCTTTTGTTAAAGTTCCAGTTTGGCCCACAAGAAGGATGAGCTGTCGTTATGAACGGGGCATTAATTACAGGGACACCTAGCCCGTCAGGATTATATGCATCGAAAGATTGTATAGACAAACTTCCATTAGAATCAACGCTCATTCCCGAAAACCAGGTTTTGAATAAGACTTCTGCCGTAGTCCAGAATTGGACTTCAAAGGTAGTAAGGGACGAATGAGCTTGTCTAATGAGATAGATTTGTTGGGGCGTAAGTACGAGTTCCGTAATGTGGGTACTGTTGACGGTTGTGTTTCGACTTATCAAGACGGGAATTTCGTCAATACAAGGTAAATAAACGGAGGGTCCATTTGGGCCTGATGGCCACAGGGTACAGTAAATTCCATTACGTTCAAAATAAAACCCTAGATTTTGGCCACCAGTGTTCAGATTACATTGGCTACATACCTGAATGCATTTATGTTTACACAAAGTACCACTGCATCCCGCCCGTCCTACTTTTGCACAATCATCGTAAGTGTAAGAACGTGAAACGCAAGGTTTGGATAAGCTCTCCAACTTTTCCCATAAGGCCGTAGACAGCGTCGTGTTAATTAGATTCAAACCAGGTTGACGACAGAGATTCGTGTTGAATAGTACGCAATAATTTGTGCCATTAGCCATACAAGAGTGGAGGGCCCAGCAAGATCCATCTATCATGCATTGGCGAGTGCACTGGTCTAGCAAATGTTGTAAATTTCGACGGAAATTAATATTAAAGAAACGAACCGAAATTAACGCGAACCGTGCGAAGGACAGCGGAACTATCGAGTATTTTGCCGGCATAGAGGGGTGAAGTAACGACAAAATAATTGAAGCTATTTATAGGAACACCCAGACCTATAGGGAAATACAAGGACCCCAAGTAAATAAAAACATACTTTAACATCTCTCTACAGAGCGATAGAACAATGAGAACTAGCTGAGGGAACCCGGTGCACAGTTTTATCACGCTCTTGAAGGCCCATTTTTAATCAATTCTGGCACTGGACCCTTGCTACAGCTTCTGGTTTGTTAGTCGCATGTCCAGGGCCGCCCAGAGGGTAGGGGCGATTTGTCCCGGGCCCCGGCTGTTTGTGGGCCCCACCTTGGATTTTTTTTACACAAAAAACTGCTCAATACTTTTTTGACAATTTGTTATGTGCACGAAAGTAGGATCACCCATTGTAGGATCGCCCCGGGCCCTGTCTAACCTCTGGGCGGCCCTGCGCATGTCTAACAACCGAAATAACAACCGACGATTTTGTTGACTGTTTTGGCTGACTGATACTGACGGAGATAATTCAAATGGAATTGAATTGGGGGACCTTGACGGATTGACGGAGCCTGAACGGAACACATTGCCAAGAAAAGTTTTATGAAAAACATGCATGAAACTTTGTTATTTGATTATTAATATAATACATAAATACTGTTAAAGCCATACGAATTAACTGTATTTAACAGTTTACTATGGCTTTAACAGTATTTATGGGTGGGACAATTGGGACTTTCTTTATAGGTTTCTGACGGAATTTCGCAACAATCAGCGCCTCCTGGGTCCCATGACTCGTCTTGACCTAACTTTGCCTCGTGGCACACTACATCCGCCACAGCTAGTACGTGGAGATCTTCTCTCTCGGCTGAACCAGTGCCTTTGGTTTCGCCCTCGGCGGGTGTTAGCGAGTGAGCGGTGGGAAAATTTGCGATATTCGTTCTATCGTTAGCGAGTTAGCGATAGAACCTGCTGACTTGCTTTCTCACGAAGCAACGGAGACTGCCAACGTAAACCCTCTGAAGCCTGAGGCTCGCGTTACGGAGAGTGTAACGTATAGTGCTCGCCCGGATGAACCTTTGGGTTTACGACGATCTCAAAGGAATAAAGGGAAAGTCAGGTTTTATGGGGACAAGGAAGATGAGGTTTAAAAGAGGATTAGAAGAGGAGGTGGCAGAGGGTGACGGGAACTTGGCGCCCTGGTACTCAAACGGAAAAACCATCGGGGTGACGATCGCTTGCCACCCAAATCTAAAAAGGGACGGGGAGGGTAAGACCAATACCATCAAAATTCAGGGAATAGGAATCATTCAAGGAATAGGAGGTCCCTGTTGCATGTGTGGCCATCAGCCGAGAGTGGATTTTTTGCCGCCTCCTTGGACTCTCTCGGTCAGTCATCCACCACTTCACGCATGCCCGCTTGGTCTTTTTCCGCTGTTTCTATGAACTTGACCCAACCACACTTGCCCACGGCCAACCTTACCTGGACGGATCCGAAGATAGCCGACCACATCAAAGCGTTGGAGGAGGCGAGTGGCGATATAGCCGCCAGTTGGAGGCAGTGCCGCCCAGAGGGTGGGGCGATTTGTCCCGGGCCCCGGCTGCTTGCCCCCCCCCCCCCCCTTGGATTGTTTGTACACAAAAAACTGCTAAAAAAAATATTTTACAAAAGTGCTGAATTTTTTTCAACACTGTTTAAAGACTGTTAAACTTGTCTGTACAAGTCTGATTTAATCAAGATTACATAAGGTTTTCAATTTATTCAATATTTTCTTTTACAGTTTCTTATGAGCACGAAAGGGGCCTCCATTTTAGGTTCGCCCCGGGCCCCGTCTAACCTCTGGGCGGTCCTGGTTGGAGGACGACGTGGGATGCATTCCAGAAAGCTGCCAAACAACGCCAAAATCTTTTCCATGAACCGTCCGACGAATGGAGTAATCTCAACTCCCAACTCCCAACTCGATTTATTTAACGACAACAATTTATCCCAACTCGATAACTATTTCGGGGTCATTTACGGTGGTACTGGTGGCAATTGCAGCGATCCTGGGCTGGTTCCTGTGGCGAATCACCAGTGGCCGTAATCAAGCCCTCAAGAGACGTGTAGAACAATTAGAGGCAACTTTACGGCTCCATGGGCCAGCCTTCGAGAAACCCCACTACAACCTGGATACGCTCGTACGGCGCGTTCGAGCGCTCGAAGTCAGGATGCGCACCGCTGGAGCCAGATCCCAAGTGACCGTGGCGGAAATAGAAGCCTAGTGGACTAGAAAGCTAGTCTAGCTGGAGTGTTGTGCTTTTTTCACCCGGTACTAATTACCCCGAAGAACCCCCTAGTGTTTAGACAGTGGCTGATCATCCACTAGATGTTTACGTTTGCTGATTTAACCATGTGCTTGCAAGCTAGCCTTTAATTTCAGCCTGACATTGCCCCTAGATGGCGCTACCGACGCGTGGTCCGCTTGTTTCGACCGGGACGTTCGAAAGCGGTCCGGGGGTAACGTCACGTCTACATTCCGCATTGCTTGCTTTTTCTCATGCTTCGCTTTACTTTTTAGCTTATTAAAGCGTAATACCAGAGGATCCATCCGCTTGTGTGCCGGATTACGCGTCGTGTACGGATACACCGGTGAGGATGGATCCCTGGGAGCAAGGATAATGGCCTGCCAATCGGGAGAGTCTTGGTCCGTTAGGCGAATAGAGTAGTCGTGTGTTCTGTGGTAGTCTTTTATTTTCTGGTAGTATCAGTTCCCTTCTAACTTTACCACTGTATTTCACCGAATACAGATCTATAAAAACCCACCTTTCCCGAACATTACTCTAATTCCTTGCCAGATTGATGCCCTGGCAAAATTAGACAGTGACAACATTTTGCAGATTATATGAATTAGATTTTGTCATAAATTACGTCAACCGCTCACCATTGAATTAATTTGTTTATCTTTCAAATTACATTTTGCCTCGCTGAACAGCCGCCAATTGATTGCAGCATTATTTTCCGAAGTTAACCAACGGCACTCGCCATCTAGCAGGGACCATCAAAACAAGCTCCTTGTCGTGTTTAACTTAATTTAAGCTAAACTTGACTAAAAAAGTGTTTCCGTTATATTCAGTTATATCCCGTTCTTGCTTTTACAAAACCAGTGAAAAGTTAAAATATAATAATTAATCAAACACGCAGTAATTTATCCCAACTCTCCTCCCGCCTCCTTGCACAACGAAACGTGACGAAATAGTTCCACCTTGCCCGTAAAGGTGCTATGGCACTTCCCGCAACTAAACACCGTTAAATTATTCCCAACCAAATTGGTCCGCAATTCATCGGTCTGGGTTGATGAGTAAGGGTTGTAAACTAGGCACGTCAATTTCTTCTCTTTCCTACACCACCGCTCATGGTTCTTCATTGATACTCTGTTCTTAAACACTTCTCCACAGCAGCCGCACTTTTCCTGGCCTGGTTTACAATTATGCACATCATAGGAGAGCACATTCCGGAAATGTGTTTTGCATTTGGTACACTGTAAATTGTGAGATTTCGTTCGGATCAAATGGGGTCTCATCATCGTAGCAGTCTGAGCTATAGAACAATCACGAGGATCAATAGAACCTTAAAACAAAGATAATTTACTAAAGTACTTCGATATGCTTTAAGTTTGGCTGCTCTAGTGTCCTTGTCAGTCTCAGCTACATCAGGTAAAACTGTGTCTCTCTTGGTACCTGAACCAGATTGCAATGTAGGACCGAATAAACCGTATAAAATGGACAACTACCTGCAGCTTTTCCTACGATACAAATATCGTCATTTTCAAATCGAACTTCTAACGGAATACTCCATTCATCAGTTTGTTCGGAAAATAAGGGAGACGTTTGGCGAGGTTGTTTAGAAGACTTAATCTTTTCACACGGCTTAGATGTATTAAATTCCTTTTCATTAACTTGGCTACTTTCCTGCAAACGTCTCTTTCGGTTTGTTGAAAGGGAATCATAGGAGTCCACGGGTTTTCGATTAATGCTCGACACTTTATATCCCGCGCTATCATCACTAGTATTTGATGGACTGAACAATCTGGGTTTAAGAACCGGCTCTGAAAGTGAGGAATTTGCTATTTCTTCACCAAAATTTTCCACAATGCTGCTTAGTAGGCTAGCAATTTGGAATTGCCTGCCAATTTGCAAGAAATCGTCCATCTCATCAGCAGGGACCACTGCTTGTCCAGTGTACATATAATCTATAACCATCTTAAGCTGTGTAAATGGAATTCCAAGTAACTGTATCACTACATATTGCCTCTTATTATTCTTTACCGTAGCACCTTCGAAAAATTTCTGGGGAATAAAAAGAAACGGTTATTAGAAAAACTGTCTTACGCTAGCTTTAAACTAAATTAAATTACTTGAAAATAAGTACTGCACGCGCTTAAAACAAGTGAATGGGCAAGGATTTCTTGATCTTCAGCTTTTAACACGACATCAACCAGGTGATTTTTTCTGTAGTAAACCTCAAGGGTTTGTGCAAGTGTTATATCTCGCTGTTCCCAATTTATGTAGTAGATATCGGACAGATCATCCTCTTTGCCAACCAGCATTTCAGTATCCATATCTCTTCACTTCTAGCAATACCTTTTGAAAGCCAAAACACAACAAAATCAAAATCAAACATCAAAGCACCAGCCACATTTTGATTGTTTTTTTATACAGTTGAAGAAATGGTGCAAAGATGGCGATTGCCTCTCAATTTTTGGTTTACTTACGTCATACTAACCGGGCTATATGAATGCCGTAGTTCACAAGAAGTCCATCATCAAGGTCTTTGCATACTAATTAGTCTGCTAATATAGAACTTGCTTTAGTATTCGGAATGGAGGTGATGATGATACGTGACGTGACTGGAAGTGACTATTTAAAAAGAATCCTACGATTTGCCCTTCAGCTAATAGCGAATTGGGTAATATCCCGTCAGCCGTAAAATTTACCTGCGGGACTTACCAACAAATCCCCTCAAGAAAGAAGCATTTCTGTGTCGGTCAGACCCAGTCGACAGTCTTGGTTTTCCCTTTCCAAGCGGTGCTCGGGTTTTCTATACATACACTTTTCTAACCTAAAGTTGATCGGCTGATAAGCGCTTTATCCAAGTGGCTTCAGCCATCCGGTGCTTGGTGTCTTGAGATATGGACTAGGTACGAAGTAGTGCCAAACATAATAAGCAAATTTTAAAAGCTAATTTCCGCTAAAATCTCGCTATAATGTGGTTTTACGAGCAGATTTTCTTGAGCTTCTTTATTATTTGCGTATTACCACAACACACATCTGCATATCAAACATGTGAGTAATTGCTTGTCCTTGTAATTGTCATAATAAGTCCTTATCCAAATGTAGGGTGGAAAATAGTATCATGTGATGTTTTAATGGGGATTCGAAGTGTCCCTTTTTGGTCCTTTAGAACGTGCCCGCACATCTCTTTGACATGATTTCATTTTTGTCTAGCCCAGTCCGGTTAATTTCCAGTTCTAGCTTTCAAAGTCGAAGGTCTTCACTCCGCGGCGAAAACCTTATGCTTAAAAAGTTATTTCTTCCTTTACCTTTCCTTCCTTGAACAAACAGATGACATTGGGTATGCGTGTGAAAGAAAAGCACACGTACCTGGTCGGATCGTTTTGGGAACAGGCTTACGGTCAGCAGCAATCCTGACCCTATCCGGTAGTACAAATTCCAATACCGCCGAGACTCCCTCGTCATCAATACCATACAATTCAAGCACAATGGATTCTACAGCTCCAAGTCAAACCATGATAATTGAGTCCACCGAGCCATCTTGGAACACTGCGGAAACAATGAACAGCTCAACGACAACTCCGGATCAAATGACTTCATCATTTGTTGCTGCACCGTACAATCTTTGTTCTATAGAGGTGAAAACAATTGATCCGGAAGACGGTATTTTCTTGGCTATCGAGCAAGTTCAACTGAACAAGCAAAAGACTTGCAGAGAATACGTCGAAGTAAGCGAAAAGAATCCTCCATTTCAATGATTATCTTCATTCTCGTAAGTGGTAAATAGATATATGGTACGACAAGCGACGGCCGTAATCGCACCACCAAGCTGTGTGGCAATAGCGTGTCGGAATTTTATTCCCGGAGCGGCAGCAATCGTAATGTTTACGAGGAATCATTTACAGGCAATATCACCCTAAGTATACGCGCGGATAAAACTTCCTCTAAACCCGTATCGTCGCCTCGACTACGGCTCGTTATGACTACATTCAAAAGAGGTATGTGCAAATACGTTAACCTGGCTATCCAGGCATGTGCTCATAACATGATTTCCTCGGATTTAGATTGCCAAGCAAAAAGTATGTTTATCTGCAACCCAAGCAACTCCCGTCCCGAGAATAACATTTCCTACATGGCTGCAAAATTCGGTTTGCTACCCAAACAAACACCGGCGACTTCTCACAACCGGGTCAAAGAAGAAGTATGTGTGTTCAAAGATTTCGTCTGTGACACGCATGTCAATTGTCCCGTACAAAATCGAGATGAAGCCTCAACGGAATGTTTGGTGAGCTTGGTGGAATCTAATGTGGTCATGGCCAAAAAAGACCGTAAGATTGTTATCCTGTTAGTCTCTTATTAAAAACGCATTTCAATAGTTTCCGGGGCAAATATGGATTCTCCTAGTATGGGTCAGCTACTTTTGGGTGCCTTGGTCTTTCTAGTTGCCATCTTATCATTAGCATCTTGTCAATGGGTATGTCGCAGAAATACTACACAAACTACGAGCCCTGAAAACGGAGGGTCCTTCAGAGACCGCATTCGAGCTAGTATCACAAGAATGCGCGTGGGTTCGGGTAACCAAACCACGAGTACAGCTTCTGGCTTAGAACTCATCGGACCTCCCCCAAGTTACGAGCAAGTCCAGTTGGAATCCGACCCTCCACCTTTATACGAATCCCTTATCGCCATGCTTTTAAATAATAAAACTGAGCCTACTCCTGGTCCCAGCACCGACAATGACGATAATCTCCCTCGCAACAGTACCGTAATTACTATCCTCCCCAACGAGGACAGCTCTACTACAGTAATACCCATCCCAAGCCCATCACCATTATCAGAAGTGCCTAGTTATCTCCAAATACCAATGCAACGACCCCAAAAGTCTGAAGTTCGTCTTAGCAGACATCCAACTATATAAGCTTTTTCAAAGTGTACATACATGAACATTTAAATATACCAACCACTTTATTCCGGAAGGCGTTAGCCACGACTTTAAAAACAAAACAAACAAAAAGAAACAGAAAAAAAAGGTTTGTTAAATTTTCCAATTTTCTTATTTGCAGTGCAAGGTCTTAGCTTTTTTTAAATTCGACTACGGGAAATACGAAAGAAAGTTGCCCTCCACCGCGAAAGTGCGCACGTGTAGAATTAAGTCCAGCTTGTAAATCAAGATCAAACAAAGAAAAAGGACAAAAGGTAATTTATAATCAGAGTTTCGAAATTCTAGAGTCCTGTCCCCGCATTGCTAATCTGCCCTACAGCTCCACCGAAGAAGGTAGCTGCTGGTGTGTTACGAAACAATTCAGGTCGTACGCCTTCAAGAGCGGCTGCTGGTAATGAAGCGCTCACCGTAATAGGCGGCATGCCAGGCAGCGTAATTGGCGTCGTAAGAGGTGGTAGCGTTGGCATGCCCGGAATCATGGGGGCAGATGGAGGTGGAAGCGTTCCTGGTATACCTGGAATTTAAGAAAGATTTTTTATAGTAAATTACGTTCGAAAGACCATGCGACAGGAGTACCAATAGGTGTACTGTGCAAAGGGAAAGACTCGAAGGGATGACTGGAAGGGATACTGGAGGCGGAGCCAAATAATGTTTGTAGCGTTGACGCGCCTGTTGCCGGCAGAGGTGCCGTTGCTGAAACTAGAGTTGGATCCAGTGATGTGGTTACTGGAACAGTTGGCACGCCGGCAATCAACGGACTGTTTTCGTGAACTATATGCAGGCTGTCGAATTGCTGAGTTGCCCCGGCCACCGGCTCAATAGTCACCGAAGAAGGTGTGGTCACCTCAACCGTGTGAACGGGGGTTAACATGGGTGTTGAATGAGGAGTTGGAGGAGGGATTGCTGCTGGTTTGCTAGACGCAGGGCGAAGAGGGATACGATGTAAGTAGCCATAACCTATGCCGCAACCCAAACTGAATAAATAGATTGTTAATCGTCTGTACGGTACAAGAAAAAAGACAAATTACCTTCCTTCGCCACCCCATTTGGCTCGAGGTGTGATTGAAACTTCCCGACAGGAATCTGTCTCGGTGTTATATACGTAAAGTTTGAGGGGTCGACCATCATGGGCTTCTATTAGCGTAAATAGATCTTCGCTTTCATGAAGAACGGAGTCGGCGCCAATTATATAGTCCGTAAATGGGCGTAAGCCTGCAGCTTCCGCTGGAGATTGGGGATACAGGTCCAAAACGTGCCATACGTTCTCGTTTGCGCCTTCGAAAGAGCAAAATCTAATGGAAATACCCAGCAGGCCTTGTCCACCCCACATTTGACTGGGTATTATCGTAACGTCACGCACCGTTTGGGTTTTCGAATTGTAAACAGTCATTTTTATCTCTTTCTCAATGTTCGTTTTCAAAATCTCCCGAAGAGAGTCGTTATCTTGATCCTACAATGCACAGAAAATACAAATTAGAATTTATAGTCACGCAACAAGAATCATTACCAATCGTGTATTGGCAATAGCCACAATAAAATCGAAAAAGGATTCCAGCCCAGCTCTCTGTCCCGGTGACCCTTCTTGAACCTGTAACGAGTAGAATACACATAAAGATAAAATTAATAACCTAAGTTTCAATTTGAGCGACCACTTACTCGTAATACATGGTACCCCTCAGTACCGCCGCCGGGAATGGGTACGCTGCTTGAACCACCCATAATTAGGAAATTTCAGTTTAATGAGCGGTTTTGTTTTGATTTGACAACTATTCTAGCTCGGAAGACAACTCACCGAGATGTTAAAAGTAGACTAACGAACACACAAAAATCCTCGAATTTAGGAAGGCGAACAGCAAAACATGCCTTAAGCTTTGTTTACCGCTATTTTGTTTTGACGGATCTCGTTTCCGTGTCGTCGTGGCAGGGTTCAGAAGAACTTGGGTTGGCCCCTAGTGCATGTGATTGGTTTTCTTGTCCCGTGCTTTTGTGTAAGTACCTCTTCATTTTATACCTTTATTACCGATTTTTTAACGCCAGTTAGCTATGATAAAATCGTTTATTTGTTGCTGTAACTTTTTCTATGTTGTATGTCAATTTGCTTGCCTTGTTCCAGCATTTCATTCATTTTTTTTCCGTTCACTCCTAAATTGTAGAGATAAAATGACATCTGTAAGCCATTTACCGATAGCTAGAGCCCCACGAAATATTCGAAAAGGGGAAAGACCAAGCAGTAAACTGTTGAAAACTGCATCTGGGACAAGACTGCACATCCACGCTGGGGAAAGTACCACGCCCACATTTGGTTCTCGTAAGCGATAAATTACGCTGCATTGCGTTGATTGACTTGATTTTTTGACTTAAACTTACAGCTGAGGAAGTTGTAACCTATCTGGAGCGCTTCGTCGACCTCCTTGACTCTGGATTCAAGGATGCGTCTGTGCAGAGCGTAGTTCTTCTGCTTTGTGCGAACCTGAAGGCCTATGGGTTTCAGCTGGAGAAGGTTTATAAAGGTAAATGAACTTGTTAAGTTTCTCATAAGTGTTTTTGCTTCGTATAACCTGTGGTTAATTCTTTCCAGATCAACTGGACCGTGCTTTCGTTCACCTACGGAACGCGTTGAGGGGTTCGGCTTTGGACGAGTTGTCACGCATTCACTTGCTTGAAGTGATTGAGCTTCGCTCATCCAAGTGGATGCCCAATGACAGTTGGAGCTTATACTACCAGCAGAAATCGTCCCAAGCAGAAGTATGATCAAATTTGGCCCTGTAGTCGTACTCACCTTGACTGCTTTCGTAGTTTCTGGAATCTCAAGTCGAAGTTCTTCCAGCCACAACTCCATCTCTCCCTACTACTCCAAGTTCGCTTAACACAAGTGCTGCGTCCCCGCAAATCCTAAACTCGGCTTCACCACCACCGTCGCAGCCCAGTTTGCTGCTCCCTGGTGAGCTCATTAAACCGTCCGGAAAGTATCTGCAAGCTACTCGCATCCCTGGCAAGAATCTCTTTAAAGACGAAGTTGTAATTCGCAATGCTGACTCTGGAAAAGGTAAATTTTCCATATTCAATTTCGGCCGTCATTTTCAAAACGTTTACAAATGGGTTTGTTTGGGATAAAAACGAATTTCTTTTGTTGGGTCGTTTGTTTTGGCTATTGGCGGCTTTAGTTATGGGTATCAAGGGTCGACGTGTGCATCTCATTGAGGAAATTAGTGAGACAGTCATTTCTTTCCAACGAGGTACAGTAATTAGTGTGACTGTAAACCTCTTTTTCTCCCTGAGCACAACCACCTTTACGCATGCTAACAATTCTCACATTGTGTCCATCGTTGGTGATGTAGTGGGTAGAAACTTAGTAATTCCTTGCGTGTCTTGCACGATTGCAAAAAAAAATGCTTTCACAGCTGTTTAGATATCGTTTCCAGAACCTAATAGCATTTCCTATTCAGTGGCTGTGGGTACGAAGGAACGGTTGGTTCAAATAACGGGACCTACGGAGGAAAGCATCGAGTAAGAGTTCTTCTGGAAAAATAGAAATCCCTTTGGGAGCTTTGGGTGATTGTAATTTACCCTCTAGCCGTGCTCGCACTCTGATTGAGGACACTATCCGTCGAAATGCCTCACCTGTACGTCCCGCTGGCATGGAAAGTGTCCAAGCCGGATCTTCCTCTTCTTTGGACACTTTGGGCGATGATAACCCCACTACTACGGGTCGGAATACACAAGGGCAAAGTCAAAAGCTGGCCCGCAGCGTTTCCATGCTTGATGCCGCCTTGGGAGAATACAAGTACACCGTAACAGTCGGCGATTCGTATTTGAAAATTACGGGCAACAACTTGGATAATGTTCGAGTAATTACACCCTTTTTGCCTTTATGTTTCTCGTTTCTTTAAATGGTCTAATGCGGAGTATTCTTGTGTTTAGATTGCCAAGTTGATTTTAGATGAATACTTTTCACGAGATGTTGGAGAACGTGCTGCTAGTCCTAGCAACAGGTATACGTTTTTCCATCTTTTTTACTTAGCTTTTATTTAATTTTTCTAAACCAGCGAACAAGAGTCGCGTTCGTTTTGTACTGTACGTTCAATTCGACTTGGACTAGCTAAACTTCCTTGACTTATGCTTACAAGCGTTCGTTTAAGTCTAAACTTTGATAGTTTACAGAAGTCGACTTGAAAAGTATCGAGTCCAAAACGAACGAGTATAAGCATAATAGCGTTTTCAACTGGGAACCCTGGTGCAGCAGTTTTTGCACTGAATCCCACTAAATTGAGTGTTGCAACAGTGAATTTGTGTCATTCAGGGCAAAAAGTGCTGCACCGGGGTTCCCAGTTGAAAACGCTATGACTTTACAATTGCTCCACCCATGGGGCAGTGCTTATCGAAAATAAATTATATACGAATTGTTTGTTTTTCGTATGGATTTCAATAGGAAATTGTTCCTTTGTTCCGTGGGGCAGTTAATTTTTTCCATCATGGATCAGTCTTTAGTATTATCCGGACAATTGAAGTACTAATGAAGATATTGACGGGATAACTGTCTCCCATGGGTTGTTTGCGCAACTTACGCTCGCACTTCTTGTCCCAAAATTAAATACTTGGAGGAAAAAATCGTTGATTGCCATTAAAATAATTAAAAAATAACTAAAAAATATTAAAAGTAGCGTATTCTTGAAAAGCACGGAGTCTTTCGACATGCGCGTAATAAACAAAGGGGCGGGGTTGAGTTTAAGTCGGGGCACACGAGTGCTCATTATAGACTTGCCTGACTTGAGACCAACACTAAAAGTCGACTTCCAAAGTCGTAAGTCTACTAGCTAAATAAAACGCTTATAAGCCCGAACCCCTCTCGAACGTTTATAAGCGCAAGTCTTGGGTAGACTTTTAAGTTGACTTAAACTTTCGTTAAAACGAACGCGGCTAAGGTTTAGCTCCATTAATGTTGTTTGGGAACTAGACCTGTGTTAAATTTGTCCTATGGTTATTAGTTTGGATGATGGATTGGGATCTGGTTCGAACACTTCGACTAGTCCTCGTGAGGTGATGCCATTGCCAGTGAACGACTTTGTCCAAGCTGAAACAGCTGCTATTGTTTCTACTTCCATGTCGGCTCCGTTGAAGCGCAGCTCTTCTTACATGCAGCAACGCTTTTATCGTCGTGAGAATCTACTGCTTTATTCCACTTCTCCGATTTGCAAGCAAGTGCCGTTAAACTGGCCAAAAATTCAGGACGTAGCTCCAGAAATCCTTCGTAAGGTGGGTGGCCTTCTTCCCAATCCATATGATTTGCCCCGAAGCACCCAAATGCATTGGCCTGCTACGACTAGCGCTTACTAAACTAATACTCGCAACGTTTTTGAAAAGTTTTTATTGCTTCTACCAAACCCTTTCCTGCCAACCAGGTTTGCTTTGTGTTGGCCTGTTCCTTCGATTTGCAACTGTTCGGATAGAATTTTGCTAAACAGAGTTATTTTGGATTATTTTGACTTCTCCCCATTGCCCTTTTGAATTTGCTTTCGTTCTTTACTGACTCAGGTACCTGTCAATGTCTACAGCTAAAAAAAAACCTTAGAAAGTATTCGCGTCGAATACTCATGGATTACCTGGCGTCTAGTGATTTGTCTGTTGGGAGTCTAATAATTTGGTGACGGTGGATAAGAAAAACTAAGATGTTGTTTATTTTGCTATAACCAAGAAATTGTCTTTATTAGAAATTCTAAATATCGCTTGATTTATAAGGGCCTGATAGGGTGAAGAGTTTTATTTGAAAAACTATAAAGGGCGCGTAACCCAGAACGTAATAAAATTATGTTTGAAATCAACTAACGGCTTGAACGCGACTAACATAGTTTTCCCAGCAATGCTGCGATTCCCCAAGTGAACGAATAATTTTATGTACTCATTTTGTTGAAACTCTTTAGGAAGCAAAGATTTTTAGCACAGATGCTTACTTTGAACAGTATCCACTTGGGTATAAAGCGGAATGGATCATCACTGCTGCGGAAAACGAAAGTGAACCCATGAATTAGTAAATTCTCCCACTCCTTTTCTAGTCTCTTTGAAACCCGATTTTATTATCCCGTCATTGCAAGTCACTAAAATGGAAGAACTATGGATATACTGAGTTATATTGCACTTTTAACTTCATAGTTTTACATCATATACAGGAGAAGGGTTGTATTGGTGTCCCTATATAATAATTATACATGTGAAATTTTAATATATAGGATTTAAACTCGAATCATTTACGTAATTTGTTCATCCACTTGCCTATCCTGCTCGTTTTTTTACTATCGGAGGAGCTAAACGGAGTTTGTAGCTGAGTCGCGGAAGCCGCCGAACCGTAGATAGATTTCAAGCCTCGTTTTTCTAAAGTACGCAATTGTGGCAGACGGTCTTCTAGACTTTCCGTTGCTTCCAAAGAAATTTTGCTGCAACAGCTTAGGTTCAAATACCTTAAGCTATGGCAACTCTCTGTCATCTCCGCGACGCATACGTCAGTCAAATTACTGCAATTCTGGAAAATAAAAATTAAATTATGTTGCTGAAATTCTTACCAAGCATCAATTACTGTTAAATCGAGGTGTTTTAGTCGATTTAATGAAGAAATTAAAGCAATAATCCCAATATCCGTCACTTTCTGGCATTCACAGAGAATTATTACTTCCAAACTCGGATTCTGGCTAACGAACCATTTCAAACCTTCATCGGTAATCTAGAAACGAAGCCCATGAACATGTGATCTGCTTAACCGAGTAGTCCTTTACTACCTGTTGACAATGACTAAAGTCGACATGTCGCAGTCCGATAAAACGTAAGACGTGCTTTAAGCTTAAATTCGTTACCCGGCTGCAGCCAGCCAAGTTTAGAAATTGCAAATCTACAACAACATTATTGTTTTTACCTCCTCAAAAACTATCTTATTTCTGCACGACGTTTTTACCTTTCAAATTGGCTACAGTGTCAGCGCCAATCTCTAAGTCCTCAGTCAACTTATGTTGGACATACGATTTGCGTTGGGCATCTTGATAAATCTCCTCTTCTGCCCGACTCCGTAATGAAATACGGTAGTTGCCAACTTCCCGGGTAGGTGGTGGTGGAGGTTCAGGGATGGCAATCTCTTCCTCAGCCTTTTGGTAAGCTAACAACAATGAATTGATTGCTTCTTCGGCTTCTTCAACTCCCTTGGGCGTGGACGGCAAAATGGATACATTCGATTGAGTTGGGTCGAAATCTAACCCGTGACCAGTTAAGCCAACGTCTGACACGTGCTTGCAGTACGCTAGTTTAAGGCATCGTAAGCGTTTTAACCTGCGACAAATGACTTGGATGCTAGTGTCAGTGACGGCGTGAAAACAGTAACTCAAATCGAGATCAAGTAAATTGGGAGCAGCGAGACAAATGCGCGACATGGTCACATCGTCGCAATTGCTGCAGCCCAAGTTTAAAGAAGTGAGTGTCTCTCGCTCTTGATTGGCTAACGCTTCTTGTATTCCCTGGTGTGTGACAGTTTCGGAGAGCGAGGAAAGATCCAAACTTCGCAAACGTGTTAAGCGCTTTATATGCGAAATGCCAATATCCGTTAAGGCACGACAACGTTGCAAACCCAGACTTTGCAATTGACTGAGATTGTGGCAAATGGCCATCAGGGCCGGATCCGTGATGCGAGAGCAGTACGACAAATCAAGTTCTGTAAGTTGAGGCTGGTTTTGGCACAATGACAGGATTCCTGCTTTGGTTAGTTGGTCACATCCTCGCAATTCTAATTTCCTTAGATGTAAACCCGGGATTTGGACGATATGGGCCAGACCTGGGCTATTCAGCAAGGAATTACTCAAATTGAGGGAGGTCAAGCTGCAAGCGACTTGGGTTATGTGGTCCAAAATGGCTTTAAACGTGAATATCGATTCAGACGGTTGTGCGTTTTCCGAGTTGGGGTAAAAGCGGCGATAAACTCCTGGATGGAAAGAAACTTGTTGGGAACCGCTGAGCGATAAATGCTGCAAGGCAGGAGTCATTTGAGCAAATCGACTGTAAATCGCGTCAGAAAGGTAGCGATTGTTTTCTAAGCTGAGGCCTTTCAAGTGGGCAAATTGCTTTTGAAGCTGCTGAACCTCGCACGAGTCTGAATAAGCGAACAATTTGCCTGACATCATGAGTTCACGACATTCGTTTAGCTTCAAATGCTCCAAATGGGGCGTTTTAATAAGAAGCTCAAGGATACCGCGGTCGGTTAAAAAGCAGTCATGGATTTCAAGGTGTCTTACATCCTCGCAAATCCTGTTCCATAATTTGCTAAGGTCGCTGAAAGTGCTGGAGACGTTAAGCTCCAAACCCTACCCTCAGAAACGCAATAAGAGCTTTTTATAGCTTAAGATTGTGAAGTCTTTGCGACTTACTTTCAAGATAACGTGCGGATAAGGTTTTTCGCTTCTTGAAAGAATTTCTGCAGCTTCGCTAAGATACGAATTCAAGACTAGAACAGAATCACTTTGCATCTTCCCATCCAAAGAAGCTTCGTACCAGAGTCTACATGTTTGACCCGCAATTAACCGATCCGCTAAAGCAAGGTAGCTCAAGATTTCTCTTATCAGCTAAGAAGAACGCAGACACACATCAAGAGAAGAAAATTTATATTATAATTAAAAATTAATATAATTTATTTGCAAAATTCGTGTGCCTATAGCTTACCTCGATCGGTAATTCCGGGCTTGCCATAATTACCTAATGTACTTCCAACAGAAGAGTACTGCTTTATTTTGTCTTAGCTTTTCCTTCCACTCTTACCACTTCACGATTTGCTTACAAACTGATACACGCACGTGATTGGGGCGGTCCTCCTTAGATTTTATGACGTCAGTCTTTATCACGCCCCTTTCACTTTGCCACCAAGCACGTCTGAGGCTGAGCAGGGTATAAATTAAATTCCCTTGCCGTGTTTTAGCCTATCGTGTCCTAATAGTGGCGTGTTCCAATGGCTGCACTGGTGCAATATTTTTGGCACTCAGTGTGTGTACAGTAAGTAATATTGTAGTGTAAAGATATACATGGAACGCGCTAGAAGTGCTAATCCTGCTAGTCCTAAGTGAAAGGATAAAATGAGCTTGTATAGTAAAAAAATTGCATGTATTCCGTCGTTGTCCGACTGTATTAAACTCAGAAAGAAAGAAAGAATCCAGAACAGTAGCCAACTTCACTCAGCAGACTCAGTTTTGACTTTCTTCTTTTTCTTTTTGCTCGCACTTTCCGGAACTGGGAGTTCTTCGGTCGGTTCTTCAGCAGTTTCTTCCACCTTCACTTTGGACTTTTTCTTCTTCTTCTTTTCTGAAGATGGTGTTTCCTCCTCGGCTTCCATGGGCGCGGGTTCTTCTTCCGCAGCCCCCTTCTTCTTTTTCTTTTTCTCTCCAGTGGTAGGCGTGGCTGCCTCTAGGTCTACTTTAATCTTTTTCGGAGTGTTTTCAAAGTCAGCCTCGCCTTCCGTCTTACGTTTACCAGCAGGCAACGTAGAGTCGGCAGCAGCTTTATATTCTCGGACTTGGCTATTTAAAAAAAAAAATTTAAATACTGTCTCAATGCGAGTTAAATACTAAAAGTACCTCTTGCTTTCGTATTTATCGAACTTGGCCTTCTGTTTGCCAGTGCCGGAAATCTTCATATTGCCTCCTTCTTCCAACTGGCGCAAACGAATTTCCAATTTGGCGCGATGCTCAGTACCCAATTCGGTAGTGGTGTCATCTCCCAAGGCGTCGACACGACAAGCCAACGATGCTTTAGCAGCCAACATACGTGAAACCTTGCCTTTCAACTTGGTCGAACTCTGGCCGACCAACTGCGCGTGGTAGATGAGACCGTATTTGGGAGTATCGTGTTTGGTTTTCAAAGCGCGGAAAAGAGCTTTCTCAGCTCCCAAAATTTGAACCGTGGAAGCAGGATGCTTAGCCAGATTCATCAAAGATCCTTGAAAAGTCAGAACGAAAAATATTTCGACTTGTACGCACGAAGTTGTTTGCTTATTTTACCTGCATGGGCGATTAAGCGGGCTCCGACCAACTCACCAACCAAGATAGTCAAATTAGGTGCTACCGCCATCATGCGACTTTTCAAGTATTCGTATAATTGTGCTCGATATTCTGTAATTTCCACCACCTTCCATGGAAAATTTAGCAAGAGTGAACGAAGTGTGTGTATATTAACATACTTGTTGACAAAGGTGACTGATGTTTAGGATATCTTCTTCGGAAATTTCAGTGCCCATCGAGATTTCAGCTGCTTCTTTCACTTTCTCTTCCAATTCCTCAGGTAAAACCTCGGATAAATCTGTTGTCGCAGCATTTTGACGAATACCTACAGCAAAACATTTGCAATTAAAGCTTTCGGAATTATGAATTCGGATTTAATGCTTACGCATTGCTTGAACTGTTCGCACGAAAGCGAGGTTATCAGTAACAATCTTTCCCAATTCGGGGAAATGCCATCCATACCACTCCCGACAACGCATGATGTAATTGTTCAATTCTTTATCCAAGTCGTCCAGTAAAGAGACAGCTTGCACAATCATGGTATCGATTTTGTCGGGGCTAAACTTGAGCTTGTAGCGGGACAAACTAGGAGACAAAATTATTAGTTAGCAAGTATAGAAAGTGAGATTATTTTCAGTTTTACCTGTGAGCTAAACCTAATGCCATGGCAGTCACTTCTTTGCGCGGAAGACCAGTAATTAAACTGTCCATCTGGCATCGAATGCATCTCATCAGTTCTTGAACGTTGGAATTTGTAACACAATTCAGTTGCATTTTTTCCTTGATGGCTTGTCCCAATTTAGCGTCCGCTACCGCCAAAGTTTCTTGGGCTTCTTCGGCTATAACATTCTTCAACATTTTCCGTAATGGCTTGGCTAGTTTGCCTTCCACAGCAGCTGTGGTGGCGGCCAGTGCCTCTGTTGTGTCGGCAAACTTTTGGAAATGCTTCAACTTGACACTGCAATATCCAAAGAAATACATAGCCTTAATAACAAACAGGAATTCACTTATTCACTTACATTTTCCCCGCTTTTTCTGGAGACTGAAAGTCTTCATACAGATTATCGGATTGCTGCAGTTTCTTCTCATCGAGCAACTAAGAAAAGACACATTGAAGATCGGCAAATCGAGCAAGTTCAAAATGGGGCTTGAAACGAAAAGACTTACTTTGAATACAGCATATCCTGCTGCAGTTTCGAAGAGGACAAGCATTGTTAAAGGTTTTGAGGATTCCAATACACAAATAGAATGTCCACAGCGAAAAACTTTTGGCGAAAAACGTAAGAAAATGCAGCACGTGGTCACGCCATACAATAAGCGAACCGGAGGTTTGTCAACCTAGAATGCGAAGCGGTATGCGACTGTTGCGCCCGCGGGGAACTGTGGTTAAGATGTTCACCATTCAGCTCGTCGGATCGTGTCTTCCATGCTATCATTCGGCGGCAAGTGAAAAAACAAAAAAACATTACACCGGGGAAAAGAAAAAAACAGTATATCTTCATATTTATAAATATAATTCGAGGTTAAGATTAGTGGCAGTTATATTTTTAAAAAATCTTTAATCGTTGAAACGTTTCATCATTCGCTTTAGATAACAATTATATTCGGTACATTCAAAACTAACTTGTTATAGTTTCCTGGACTTTGGCTCGATTTCCCATTTTTTTGTTCTTGTTCTTTTACCCAGGGTTCTTTGTATAGAAACATTAATTTTTCTCCCACGAACTGTTCACGTGTATGGTCTAAAGTAAATTATAAGGCCCCCGAAACTGATATTATATAACTCTGCGGACCTTGTGATTTGGACCAACTGATTGTAATTTGCGATACACGATTTAAAATAGCAATGCGTCCTTTTAAAATAATTATCCTTACAAAATAAGTTTTTAATTCATATTGAATAAAAATATTTCAAGGCCGTTCAGATTCCAAATTCGGTTACGTGTTTTTCAAAAAATGGAGTTCAATAATTAAGCTAAATTAAAAAAAAATCAAACAAAGAGTGAAATTTAATAAACGTAATCCGACGAAAATCCGTCATTGGGACGAACTTCTTCCGTGAGTCGGCACATTTTGCTGATGATGAAAGTAGCGATATGCGAAAGGGCAAGGGCAACATATGGGAAGTAGAGGAGACTCGGATAAAAAAAAATCACAGCCATGCCATGTACTATTAGGTATCAGCATGTAAAAAAGTTACGTTCGAAACGACTAGAATTAATCGAGATATTCAATAAAGTATGGTTTCGCTACCTTTCTTAACAAAAACGGGGTGGTACTTTTTTCGCTGTTACATTATCTACACAGTTACCCAAAAATTTTACAAAAATATTTTTAAGCTCAGCGATACGGAGTGCATACTAAAAGTTCAGACACCATAACCCTGAAGTGATTTTACAGGAGATCTAGAAATCCCAAGACACCCGTTTAAACGATTGTAGGTTGTATAGCAAAGGAGGACTAGTTTGATTTAGGAGGACAAACCTCCTGGTTTGAAGGCTAGTTTGATTTTCTATTACGTTTTTATGAAGCATACAGTGTGGCTTAATAGAGAGCAGAGATACGCCTGCATCTATTATTGGTACTAAATTCAGATGATAGTCAAGTTCGTGAAAAATGTGAAAACTAAACAAGCGCGAAATGTTACTTTGACCCGAATCTATACCCATCATACAGACGCGCTTAATCAAGTACGGGATTCCCGAATCATACGGGACGACTGCCAACTTTTTTAGAAAGACTCAATGGATCTTTGAACCTATGATCTTTGATAGTGAAGCCGAAGTACAACTTGACTATACTCATTTTTTTTTTCATTATTGCTTTGTGTCCGCTGAAGATCATTAGGAAGTGATAAACGTGAGTGTAAGATGTATCAATACCTATATGTACCTGTTCTTGTACAAGTGGCTGGCTATATATGTACGGGTGTATCCCTGTTTAATTGTCCCATTCTTCGTGGACGGTTTGGACAGCGAAGTCGGGTAGACCCATTTATTTAACTGCAATTGAATTTGTAAAAACAGGCAAAAAAAGAAAGCGGATCAGGTAAAGCATGACATTAATTAAGACTCGTAACGTTACAATTTATTTGATATAGACATGTCAGAAATTAACCATCGACAACTGAATTTGGTTGGTCACCCATTGAAAGAAGATAGGCAAAAAGCTGTCAAAAAAGACTTTCAGGGTTATGTTGATGGGCTCATGAAAGGAGAACCCGGCAATTTAATAATGACACCTCAGTATTTTAAGTATGCAGAGGATATCTACAATATCAAACTACGTTCTGACGACATATGGATAGTTTCCTATCCGAAATCTGGTAAGTCAAAATCTGGTATTTCTGCACTTATCACGCAGAATTAAATACAGAATAATAAAAAATTTCCTTATTGGTAAACTTAAGGTTCTCACTGGATGCAAGAAATAGCCTGGCTAGTAGCCAATGATTGTGATTACGAAGGAGCCAAGGTCGGCTTGGAGAAAAGAGTCCCATTACTCGAGTAAAGTTCAACAAGTTGATTATAGTCATTGATCTAATTCTGGGTTCTCCCAAGGTTTGATTTACTGATTAGCCCATCTGATGAAAACGACTCAGAAATCCCTGAAATTGCCTCCGATTACCGGGAGAAGATTAAAGAGTTTGACGAGCGGCCGTCTCCACGGATAACACTGACTCATTTACCCATTCATTTGCTTCCTCCCAACTTACTGCAAACATGCAAAGTGCATACATTACGTTTAAACAACATCATAGATGAAAATCTCGTTCTTCTTAGGTCATCTATGTAGCTAGGAATCCAAAAGACATTGGCGTTTCTTACTACCATCATCACAAGAAGCGTTTAAACGATGTTCTTCCTCAATGTCCCATGCATGGTTATAAGAACGATTTTAATAACTTTGTGGAATACTTTATTCAAGACGAAGGTAAGAGCTTTAATATAGTAGAATTCCGATTAAAATTAACAGCGTGATTAGTTGTGTACTCGCCTTTTTTCCCTCACGTCTTGGAAGCATGGAATTTGAGACAGAACAGCAACCTGCTATTTGTGTTCTTCGAAGACATGAAAAAAGTAAAAGATATCTAGCCTAAGATTGTAATTTACAATATATCTTATCTAACACGCAGGCTTTACCTCGTGAATTGAAAAGAGTGGTGAAATTTTTGGGAAAATACCACAGTGATAAGGAAATTGAAAGACTTTCCAAATACGTGGATTTTGAACAGCAAGTCGATAACGTGGCTGTCAATCAGAACAAGACGTTCTTGAGAAAAGGTAATCAGGAATAAAGTGTGTATAACTAACTTTAACTGCTCTGTGTCTAATCAAGGTCAAGTGGGCGATTGGAAAAACCACTTGTCGGAAAAATTATCTAACCGCATGGATTCATGGATCAACGAGAACTTGGCAGGTACTGACTTGACGTTTATCTGTCACTTTCCCGACGAGTTAAATAAACAAATTATACAATGAGTACGACAAACGAGCTTGTTACAATCAGTCTTTCCAATTTCAACCTCCACAGCTATAATGCAATGTGGAGTCCCTTTTATCAAATCAATTGTATCATTTGTAATAACCGGACTCAAATAATACACATTTTCTGAAAGCTAATTACTTTCGTAATAATTTTTACAAGCTTTATGTTGAGGCAGAGTATGCAACATGAGTATTTAAGGAATAAATGGCAATACGCACACGACTTATTGGATATTTGAGCTCAGGTCCGTATTTCCCATAAGGCAACCTATTGGCCATCGCCATGGCGCAGCAGTCAGGGGGGAGGGGGGAGCTGCCGTTTCTGCGCGGTAATTTACGCAAATATTAGCGCCTAATTGAAAATAATAACTGACAAAAAATAATTGGAGAGAGAATTGTGATCCACTGTCAAAGCCGTGTTCGTTTCGACGAAAGTCGACGAGTCTGGGTAAACATGTTTATAAAGACCCTACTCCCACTTTCGTTAAACTCTTGCGGCCATTTATAATTGCTTTATATCCAAAGTGACATTCGACTTTAGCCTATAATATGCGAAAGGAAAAGACGCCCAAGTGCTTTTGAATTTTGGGATTTCCGCACAGCTATCGGCCATGTCTCGAGAAATAAAGCATGGCTATACTGAAGCTTCTGAGATCGCGTACAAATATGGTCAAGATAAGCTCGGTCATACAGTTAGCTTGATGGCTGAAGTCCTCGCCCACTTGCGAAATCCGGAGATTGGCACCACAATTGTCTTACCGGAATTACTATCCCTACCATTTAAAGATGCTGAGAGGATCCTAGTATGTTATTGCGTTGGCCACTTGACACTTGGCTCTGGTTTTTTTTAGTTAAATCCTGGACGGAATTAGAGCAGAACATGATTTTCAAGAACGAAAACTCTGAGCGGCTAAATTTTGAAACGTTCGAAAATTTTTGAAAATTTTGAAAGCGCGCTCGTTTTGGAACGAGCGCGCTCGCTTACGCTCTCGTTTCAAAATCGGCGATCGCGCTCGCTCTCCGCTCGCAATTTTGAAAAAAAGAGCGCGCTCGCGTTTTTTTTCATATATAAAGTAAAAATAAATAATTAAATACAAATTACACAAATTAAAAAGGAGGGAGTATTCTTTTATCAATTGTTGCTAATTTTTGTTTTTTTCACACGCAACAGAAATTCGAGCGCGCTCGTTGCAGCTCTGCATATACCACATACCACAGTGATGTTCTACTTTACAAGATGAATTAAATCTGTTAAATAAATCTCGAATTCTGTATAGGTATTATAACTTTCGAGTCATGCTATGTTGTAGCAAGCTTTTTCTAGCAATATGAAACCTAACGATTTGTAACCTATGGCATCAATGCTGCGCAATGAGGCGGGGACAGTTTCCTCTAAATCCTCTGGCTGAGTTTCCTCTAAATCAATGTAAAATCTGGGTTATAAAGCCCGTGGGCCAATTACACCAACTAAAAATCATGACTTCCAGCAATAATATAAAGGGTATATAAAATACACCTTATGCAAGTAACACTCTTCAGAAAACTAGTAGTCATAGTCAGCGGAAAGAAATTCAACCTCATCACTGCTGACTAAAAATCTAGGTGAATCTAAGTGCATTTTACTTAGTTAGTAGTGACAAAATACGCAAATGACAACAGGCTTTATAGCTAGGAGAGGGAGAACAATAATAGTTGACTGTTAGGGATCGTCCATAAATGGCGCCACCCAAAAATCGCTATTTTTTTACTCACCCCCCGTCTCAGTCACCTTCACCGTCACCCACCCTCTAAAATGGCGGCATCACCTGGTTGACCCCTCTCACAAAAAAGGAAAAAATATGGGCTTTTTTTTAACCGACATATTGACAATCCTTCAAGAGTTAGGTAAACGCTACAAACTCTGTCTACTTAGGAGCTAGAAATAGCAAGAAAACGTTAACAAAATTGTGAAAACACAAGAATAACATTCACGCTTTGGCACTTACGTAAATATGGTTTGCACAGAATCACGAGTTAAGTTTAGAGTTACAGGATGGCGTCACTTTCTTGCCAAACCCCCTCCCACCCTCTCGTCATCTGGCGTCATCTTTTACTGAACCCACCCACCCTCTCCCTGGGTGGCGCCATTTATGGACGGCCCCTTATTAAAGCCATGCACTTAACGCTCAGTTGGTATAGTTAAAAGTAAACAATATCAAAAAAAATTTTGCTTCTTTTTCGCTTTGTCAATAATTCCCCTACGGATGTTTCCGACTTAATCATCCCCAATCTCCTACATATTGCAGTTAATTTAAACTTTGTCTCCCGTTCTCCGTAGCTATAGTAATTTATTTGTTCTTCTTTCTACATAAAAATCCCAAAATTTCGAGCACTGATTTAAGACTTTTTATTTGTATCTTAATAACTGTTCTTAATTCCTTAAAACTTAGTTATTTTTATGTCTATAGTACCGTTGGTTAGAAAACCAGAAAAACATTCATGTAAGCTCCATAAAAAGTTTTCGCTAGACAATCGTGAAATTAGCATTTTTCGTACGATCATGAAAACGTGTCCGGACAAGTTCAGGCGAACGAATTCACAAGTTTGTTTCTTTTTTTAGGTGCAACCGAACGAAAGTGAAGCCGAAGGCAAGGCTCTATCGCCAGTTGCGCCCCAGCAACCAAGGAATG
>RJJA01000019.1:0-153194 GCA_003724045.1 Lepidurus arcticus
ACTTTGCCCGACCGTTTGAGCGAATGTTTAGCTTTGTACAACATGGAAGATGGTAATTGTTTCTGCAAATCCGCTTCTGCCCTTGTTCGGTAACGAAAGGCATGCCGTTGAGTTGCGCTGCCGAGTTGTAGTCGAATTAGTAACGAATTATTAGTTATAATCCAGGGAGTCGACAGGATACCTCTCGAAGAAACAAATTGGAACCTTAGCCATGTACTCGGGATTCACTTTCGACCGTGTCAAATTCACGGGCGTTGACAGTGTGCCGTACAGGTATTCCACCGGCGGAAGACTGTTTTAAGTAGTATTCCATGGAACACACCAGGAATCGGGTATATTCGAGCATTATTGCAGTCCCAGCTTTGTGAAATAGCCGTGGAGTCAGTTTATCCGAAAGCGGATGGCAAACTTTCGTCATTTCATCCTGCGTTTCTTTTACACGAGACGTTTTCACCAAGTGATGCCGTTTGCTCTGAAACTATTCGAATTTTGTGGCCTGGGATTTTGACAAACTTCTCGAGGAACGAAAATGGACGTTTAGACCCTTCAAAAACCTTGAGTCCGAATCATTTTGAACCTGTGATTGAGCGTGCTAGACAGTCACCCCTCTTTTTGTCAGAGAACTGCACTCTTCCGGCTGTTTATGTGGTAGAAACTGCGTAAGTTATTCCCGGTCATCCAATTGAAACTGCAAATGTGGTAACACCTGTTGCAGTTTCTTTTAGCACTTCTATGCAAAATACTAGTGGGTAGCGCTGTTAGTTCAGGGCTTCGCGAGTCGTTCTCGTATGAAAATTCAAGCTCAGAGTTTGAATTGTCTGTGTAAGAACGTTTTTATGCTCCCGCTTGTTCGCGCCTATTTTCTCCCGTCGCTGTTAGGTGTCTCCCTCCCCAATTTTTCCCTGTTAGATGTCGCCCACCACATGCATGTATCTGTGCGTGCATCTGATTAGTCCGCTTACACCCAATACCGTTACGCCTTTGTTATCTGTTCTATGAACTGCTAGAATTTACTATATTTTTTTTGGTATTAGAAGAAACACCTACTTCTGAGACAAGGCAAGGAGCATTCCTTAAACGTGATTTCAGTTGACAAGCAGCAATTGCCTAGCTTAGTCGAGATAGATCTGTCAGAGCTGATTTATGACCCAGTAATACATTCTGCGTCTCAGCGGTGTTAGTGGTAGCGTGTCTGCTGATTGCAGTTCTTCAGTCACCGATTCTGACGACAAATTCTGTAACGTTGCTAGAAAAAAGAGAAAGCTCGAACAACGACCAAGAATTATTTGCTACCACCCTGGTTTTGAAGAGAAGCTGTCAGGTCTGACGTCTTATGTTGAGCATGATAACTATAAACATGATTTGTCCTGCCAGCTAGAGGAATTCAGTTTTCTAACGAGAACAGTTTCATGCCACCTATCCTGAGAAGCTCCACCTACCCAGAACGGATCAATAGGCTGATAGATAGAGGAAACCCTGGATCGGTCCTTGAATGTAATAAGATACCAGTGGAGGAGTGGGCTATAGTTGAATTTTGCTCTCATCTTGATTTTAACTATCACCCAGATATAATAGATCTATTAGATGATAAATCTATAACCCCTCACTCGGATAACTGTTAGGGATCTATGATAGAGCTGCACTTAGAAAAGCAAAGATGCCTTACAAAATGAATAGGCCCAACACAAGGCTCGTCATTGAAATGCTGGACAGAGAAGAAATATATATAAAAAATTTTTTATGAGGTTAGCAAGGAGGGAAGGGTTCCTCGTCGCTGGGCTGTCATGCAGCTTATGGCAAAAGAGCGAGAGCTTAAGGTGGATCCCCGTTTGTTTTCTATTCTCACTTTGAATTAAGAATGATGTCATCATGCTTGGAGAAGAATATTATGGATTCTGTGCTCAAATACTTCCCACAACAACCAATGACCCTGAGTGGACTAGATTTGAACAAACGGATTAACAGGAACCTGAATCTACCAGCTCCTCCTGGATATCACTGGATTAACTTGAACTTAGAGCAATGGAATTACACGTTTCAGCCTTTGCCTCAAGTAGCCATTTTGATGACATTGGATTTTTTGTTTGGGACCAGGCATTATCGAAATGCAATGGAAACCTTCACATCAGCTCTCCTGGTCAGTGCAAATCGTTTTGCACCACCTGGTAGCAAATCAGAATTTACCACCTGGGATTACCACTTGGGTGGAATCCTTCAAAAACTCTGGTCCCTCAATACAGTCAACTTTCTGAACTTGACCATCATGTCAAACTCCAACAGTCAAGAGTGGTTTCGGCTACAATTTTGGATTAACAAGCGAGCGTAAATGGCAATCCGTCTACGCCGATGAAAGCCCGACCCGCTTTCACGAGAAGACAGTACATGTCAAAGGACATTGGTACTGCACACTCAAGAAACCGGCAAAACGTTGGGGGTGGCAGTGGAAGTGTTACGAGCCAGCGGAGAGCCGACAACCTATGGCGCAACGCATGGTTTTCCAACCGATCATCTTGATGATGTGAATGGTTCGCTGTTGGTGTTGAAAGAATACATCGGGAAAAAGAGGTTGTGTTCAAAACGGAAGAGTCCGACATTGAAATTGAAGATGTGCGACCAGTTGAAGAATTTAAGAAACACAAGCCCAACAAACTTGAAATGGAAGACTCCGAAATAGAAGATCTACGTCCGGTTGAAAATTGCAAGAAACGTAAACCTACCAAGATTGAAATAACAAAAATAAACGAAGACTCTGATGTAGAAGAGCTGCGCCCGATTGAAGATCGCAAGAAACGCAAACCAGTTAAAACTCAAGATCGCACTCATCCTCGATACAATGCTTAATATAGCATAGCGATTTCCAACCCAGCTTTGTCAATGTACTCGCCACGATATATCATAGCAAGCAACAGCACAATATTTTCGATTCAACCCTACATGCATGTAAAAGTTTAAATATGTGCCAGGCTGATGTTTGAACTCACGCCTGTTACATACATTTTTACTAAATATTTTAAGTAAAAGTTGAACAGAATTGAAAACTAAAGCTCACTACCATTTTCCGACAAATCACCTTGCTTTTATAAATTTTGCATTAACTTAACAACCAATCGTAAACAAGGTTTGTAACATGCGCCACATAACGCGCATTTTTTACTCACCAAATCTCGCAGTATCCATCGAACGCTACTCAAACTTAATTCAGATCACACCAAACAACCATGGCATACGGTAAGCTTTCATATTAGTTTGAATGATACATGTGTGTGTCTGTTCCAAACCTGATTATTTCTGTGTTTTGTAGGAATCGGAAACGGAAAAGGTATGCAGATAACAATGGACATGTCGGCGCCAACCATCGTAAACGACGAGGATGTTGATGGGTTATTATTTTTACAATTTTAAACTAGTCAACGCGTTAACGTTTTCACAGATGTGAGAGCATGGCTAGACGCGGTTTTGGAAGAATTTCCAACTCTTGGGAGATTTAAACATCTCTACAGACATAGTTGAACATCCGCTAGCAACAATTCCAAACACCGTCCCATCAACAATTATCCCGTTGTAAACCCAACAATCACCACCGCCACCGCCACCACCACCACCACAAACCCACATGTTACACCTCCAACACTATCGGTGTTGAACACCGCACAATTGGAAGCTATTCTCCAAATTCTAAAATCCACGGCCAGAACTGCAAAACAGAAAAAGAGAGCCCAACTTCAGAAGATCTTAACTTAAAGAAGAACTTAAGAAGCTAGCGATCTACAACAAGGGTTGCATGCCGCAGCATAAGGCCGTTGCATTGAACCATTCTTCCTTCAGCCCTTCACTGTGTTTCGCATTTTAGCTAGCAATTATAGCATAGTTCCTTAGTGTAGTTCTTCTTAACCCGGATTGATTATTTAGTGCTGTTCTTCTTTTCCACGAATTAATTATTTGGTTTAGTTCCTCTTAACCCTGGATTAGATTTTTTAGTAAGGTTATTTTTTATTGTATTCTGTTTCCATTCAACTTTTTTCTTCAACAGATTAACCTTTTTTCCCTTTGACTTTTTTCTTTTAACAGATTAACCCTTTCTCTCTTTACTAATGAGTAAATCAGGGACGCAGTTTTTTTTTAATTGTCTACGCGATCTTGAGCGTATAGCAAATTTACCTGCGTCGGCCTACGTTCGTTTGTTCTACGTTCGCTATCAGCGCCCATACTGATAAGTAAATATCATTTTGAGAAGTTTAGGCAGGCGTGTTCTTCAAAGAAAATAGAGTTCGATGCTTACCCTTTCCCAACGCGTATGGCAATCTCAGAAGTTTGGAATTAAAAAACTGCTTCCAGTACTTTGCCCGAGCGTTTGAGCGAATGTTTAGTTTTGTACAGCATGGGAGATGGTAATTGTTTCTACAATTCCGCTTCTTTGTCTTTGTTCGGCAACGAAAGGCATACGTGAAATCCAAAACTCTCCTAGATATACATACTTAACTATGTCTTATTAAGTGAAGCTTAACATCTGATTTCGTGAACTGGAACAGGATATTTGTCTGGAAGCAGGGCAATCTGATGATTTTAGTGCCGTTGAGTTGCGCTGCTGAGTTGTAATCGAATTAGCAACGAATTATGAGTTGTAATCCAGGGAGTTGGCAGGATACCTCTCGAAGAAACAAATTGGAACCCTAACCATGTACTCAGGATTCACTTTCGACCGTGCTAAATTCACGGGCGTTGACAGTGTGCACTACAGGTATTCCACCGGCGGAAGACCGTTTTAAATACTATTCCATGGACACACCAGGAATCGAGAATATTCGAGCATTATTGCATTCCCAGCTTTGGCTAATGTTTGTAAGATAGCCGTGGACGGTTGTACCAATTTGAACTTGACTTGAATTTAAATCGGATTTAAGACTATTTTTATAACATGGTAAGGCTTGAGAAATTTGCGTACGGTTCGAAAAGTACGTTTCGCAATGTAACCTAACTAAGGCAGATGTCCCATGGCCGACCAATCAAACGGTACTCAACACGATCTATTCCCACACCGGGCAGGGTAAGTCCCGCGCCTATGAGAGATGTCATCGAAGAACTTGTCCGTTTCGCACCTCTCTAGGGCTACAAATCAATGCCGTTTTTTTTGGAATGACCAGAGTTATAACTATATTGGAGGCCCTCCAAGGAGTTTCAAATTTTCCTTGGCGCAAAATTTCTGGCTTATTCCCTTCAGATTGGCAGGCATTCATGACCGTCCTGGACAAATTGAAACTGCCAGATTACAAGATCGACCCGTTCGGAGGATTTGGAACGATGCGAGAGAGGAATGATAGCCGCTACTAAGTTCCCTAAGCTAGCGAAGGTTGCGTCGGTTGTTTGCATTAAGATTCTTGGGAAATCATCACTCACAGAGTCACGCACCTTTATGGAGTTTTCTGACCTGAGATGGCATAAAACCATCGTCCAGAACCTCGTGGACCAGTATCTGGCCGAACAATTAGCTATAGTTGGCGATGCCGGGCTACTTGATGCCAGGGCATCAGCCGATAATGACGTGGAGATGGTGAACGTTGGGGTGGCGGATTTCTCATAAAGACAAGATGTAACCGTGACACCAACAAGAAGTAGACGATGATAGAGTGAATCCAAATTGCATGAGATGTAGTTAGCTGGTTTCCTTCGACGGTCCGACTTTGCATAGACTCGAATTCTGCATAATAGACTCGAGCCTCACCGGTAGGAGCTCCACTCTGGTCCAAGAAGGATGGTAAAAGAACCAACGGGAACATAGCATGGTATATACAGTGCTATGTGCTAATCCATCGTTACAACAACCAATCAAATTTTCTTTCTTGGACCATTACGGCCAACTCGAAAACAAAAAATTTCTGGGAACTATACACCTCCGTTAACGTTAAAACAGCGACTCTCAATCATGTTTCACGTCTGTTCATCGAAATCTTCATCTCCCGCCAACAAAACGACTACGAGTTGTACCATTTCTCGCCTTTCCCTACTCCGGTTCCAGATTCTGACATGTACGCCTTGGTACAAATTGATCACCCTTACCTGGCTATATCCATGGACCGAAAAAAACTTCATTGAACTACACCAAGATGATCTAAAAAAAACTGCATTCAATTGGATAAGCGATGGTACTTAACTCAAAACCCCATAGTGCGCCATAGCACCGCTACCTCTTGCCCGATTTCCCTCTTTTTAAATGACAAAGCAAGAATCACTAACAAATGCGATACGAAAATCATTCTTCGGAGCCGAATTACCTTACTTTCGGTAAGAGAGGGTAAGTGGTTGTATTCATCGCCCGTATCTAAAAAAAATTCTCTTCTTTGCCCACATGTTACACTAACCTCTCGAATCTTAGAAAAACGGACTGAAATTGTGGGAGTAGGATTTTTAGTACTGCCGCCAAAGTGCACCTTATAGGCCCCTACATTTTCAATTCCAGTCACCCACTCAGAGTATACCAACGTGCGATCGCCACGATCACCAACTGAGTTTGATGTCACTGGCCCCCCTACTTCAGGAATGCTACGCTGAACCCGTTCGAGCCTCAACTACCGCAGATAAAGGAACTTCTGGCCAACATTAACGTCACCGACGACTGGGAAATCTCCGCGGCCGAAATGAAGGAAGCTGTCGCCCAACAAAAGTTACTTTTCTTGGATGAAAATTCCGAAATTCAACATCATGTATCTACTCGACTCAACATCTACCTCGCGGCCGGGATAGTTTTCTTTATCGTGCAAATCGCCTTGTTCGTCTTTTGTGTGTACAACCTATGGAATTACTTCAACCAACAGAACGGTCTAGCCCAGGTTGAACAACGAGAGTTGAACCAACGTACTGCTAACCTCCTAGAGACCCAGAAGAACACAGGAATTAAGTAATTTGAAGGCTCAAAATTCAGAGCTGGACCTTGAGGTTGGACGCCTAACGACGATAATAAAGTTGGAAGCCGAAGTCGTCAAAAATAGTCTGATGGCTTTCGAACAGATATTGTTTAAATAGTTTGGTTGACTTTCGTGTTTTCTTTCTTTTTTCCTCTCTCGTTTTCTTGAGACATTGCTTGAGAGTTTATATTTACTTTCGCCATTGTCACCACTAGGATACCAGTGGCGGGAATTCACTATTTACCGTTTAGACTGTGATCTGTCTAAATGTGATCTGCGAATGTGATCTGTGTAGACTGTGATCTGTCTAACTTGTCGGACGAAGCGTCAGCGGTATCCTAGTAATAACTGGGAACTCAAACATAAACTCTCAAGACATGGCGGCCGCAGCCTGGTTCCCTGCTATGCTAGCCGCCATACGGTTTCTACAGTGTCGTATCTGGTGGATTAATACAGAAAACTGCTCGTGGAATAAGCCATATTAGAAAGAATTTGGCTATGACGACATTAAAATCGTCATTAAACGTAATTGGAACACTATCGACAAATCATACCGGGAACTTAAAAGACATCCTCAGAAGTCTTTCCACTTCCGAAACCAAACAAAGGGGATTACACGTCAATAAATTAGAACGGATTACACATCAGTGGTAGTTTACATATGAGTCGCTTCAGAGGACGGTCACATCACTACTAAATCGTCATGGCGAAAACGAAGTAAAACCGCTGAAGGACATAGCCAAGGATGAGCTGGACGAAGCCTTTTTAGAATCTCGTCAAACTAACTACGTCCAGAAGGCGTTGCGGGGTCGTGGGATCTTCTGGACACGCAACTCGTGCGTACACAATTGAATTCGGGTAACTCATCGTTTTACAAGTTGTTCTTCGGTATTCAGACTGGAAAGCTTCAGACCTTGACTCGTCCTGAAGAATGGCGTTATTTACCCGGTAGCCGCAACAGTAGCGACACCGCAACCAGATCGAACTTAGATGTAGACCTGAGCGACTTGCAGTCCTAGTTCAAGAGTCCCGATTCCCTGTCGGGAGACGAAGATACTTGGAAAATACTATGACATTCCGTGCAGCATCAATCCGTAAGAGACGGGACCCGCTTCTAAGTGGCAATCGTTTGTCCCTGACACAGAGAGTGCAGGAAGGTGCCAATTTGGCGATGAACTCGAAGATGGTTGCCGCTACCGTCGAAGCATCCGCTGACGGAAAAGGATAATCAAAGATTATCACCGCCAACTTCTGCATGCAGAAGTCAACCATTATGTTGCCCACTTGAGGGAGACTTATCGGATTGTTAATGGCCGCGAAGCTGTCAAACGCGTACAGCGGAGCTGCAATGAATACAAAATAGAAGTAGCACACACAACTACGCCGCTTATGGGAGGACTTCCACCGGAACGACTGGACGTCTCGCCTCCATTAACCCATACGTCGGTCGATTATTTTGGTCCATTGGAGATTGTTCAAGGGAACAACCGAGCCGAGAAGAGATACGGAGCTTTGTTCACCTGTATAGTACAAGAGCAAGTTCATCAAAATTTTACTAAAGTAATTTCAGATCTCGACTCGTTGTCTCGTCTTCAGTTGACGTACGTTTACTTCTCGAAGCGCTTTGGAATTGGCGTAGGCCATCTTGATCGGTAGTTGCCCTGGCCGAGAGACTTCGGTCTGAAACGGCGGGTTGACCGAAACGGATTGACAAGTCGGCTAGCGGCTTGACTCTTTGGATCCGCGGGTTGGCTTGGCGAATGGCGGTGACGTTGACAACGACTTCAGACTTCTCGGAAAAGCAAATTCCCAAATTGCTTGTCTAACAAAACAACCAAATCATGTCCGGAAGACTAAATGAAAGTGCCCGGGTGTTACGGCACTTCAAAGTTATACTAGCTGGTCGGTTTAATTTGTTGTATTTTAGTTTGGAAATAAATTGCTTTATTTACCGTAAAAATGGTGTTCGGGATTACTTTTTCTTACTGCTAGACAGTACCAATGGCGACAAATGAGAGTACGTAAAACGACGAACTGAGATTTGGTTTAACACCTTTTTAGATTCACTAAGCACTTAACTTCACAACTTGCTTCCTTCGCTTCTAGATTACAACAACGTTCAACCGACGCTCCTCGCTTGTAGGCGATGTTGCTAAGGCTTATCCCTACCCTTATCCAAAAGGTTGCAAAAGCAGAAAAAGCTTCCCCCCTTTTCTTCGAATTCCCCCCCCCCCCCCCTCTTTCCTGCTTTTCCTTTCTCTCTTGGTCTCTCGCCCCCAACAGTTGTTATGCAGGCATGCTAGAACTCTTATTACCAACAATAAAGCTTTATTGTGGTGCAAAAGCTCTTCTAATACAATAACATACGTTTCCTGAAACTTATGTTATGTGTATTTCAGTATTAATCGCATTGCATAGCTACAGAGCTATTTTCTAAATTTCCATTCGACAAAATGTTCTACGCTATACGTATGAATTTGAAGGACAAAATATCAACTAAAAATACAAATAATTAAAAAGTTTTACTCGCAAAAACGTAAATGGTTACGGGCGCTTATCCGGTTAATCCCGTTAGCTATTTTGTCATATTTACTCGCATAGGATTACGTTTGTTGTCAAGGTTGTTTGCTTGTTGTTTGTTTTATAACTTAAGTTTTTTTTTGGTCTGGTATAAAAAAAAAGTGCAAGTCCTGATCTTGCACTGCAGTAATAACCGGAAATGGTCAATCAAAGACAAGGTTAACAATTAAATTTTTGTTTGAAATTTCGAATGTATGATACTTCGGCTTTGCTTTTTTTCCTCCACCACCCACATGTCTATAATGTAATAAGTAGGCCTTGAAAGTAAATTTGATTTCTAAATTGCCTAATCTAGGATTGCGCTTCATCTGTGTAAAGAAACAAGTAAATACAATTTAATAAAAAAAATAACTTAATAACCAATAAATTAATATTCCAGTTGAACATTACTGAAGATTAGCTTTTCAAACAGACCGTAAATGTTCACTGACTCATTATCTTTTGGTCTGGTATATATAATATTTTTAATACACAGTATAATATTTTTAAAAAAGGGATACAGGATGTTCCAATTAAGCTAACAAGCTAAAGCAGGGAGTTCAAAGAAAGAAGCGAAGCCTCACGGATTGTAGTCGGTCAGTCAGTAACCTCTACGCGATAAAGATCTGTCTTATCTAATTTTGTATCCCAAACCATATGGACCCTGAATTGAGGTGCAAATAAAGCCAAAAGTTTATCAGCCATGAACCGGATGGGTCCGTATACGTACTGCGTTGTTGTAGCCCAGGGATAGTGTTAGTTCCATGGGTGTTTTTTCCGTTACCGAGTGCCAACAGAAAACTGAGTGCAAAAAACCCACACAGTACTGTCTTAGAAGCCCGTCAGTTTGGTTAGATTTACGCTCGACTTAGAACGTTAAAGGTTTTTCCGAGCAGGCGGGTGTAAAGTTTCAACTAATTAACGATGCTTCAGTGGTTAATTAGCGTGACGGCTGTCTTGTCTGTAGTTTGGTATTGGAAGACTAAGCGAAATTTGCCTCTAGGTAAAATAGAAGAAAAACACATTATTACACTATATAGAATAAAGTATAATGGTACGTTCTAGTTCATCTTCGTCTTTTAGATTTACTGATTACGATTAGTTTATAAATATGCATATTACCTGCTAAACAAAGTGCAGCCACTGCTTTCATATTGAGGACTTCAGAAAGAAGGAAACTCGTTTTTCAAAAATCAAAATTGAAAAATACAACAAAACCATTGCGGATGGAAGCCATGGCCAAACCTAACACTACACATACTACTACGTACTAGTACTACTCCTACTGCACACATCTGAAGCTATTATAAACGTCATACGTTTTTTCTCTCAGTTTTGCGTTTCTCACTGCCAAAAACATGGATTTAAACTGAAATCCATCCAATATAAGCGCCACCAATTAGTAAAAAAAAAGAAAAGCTTTTTGTTGGCATCGTAAAATTTACAATTTAGTAGAAATAAAAGGATATGGCTTTTAATTCTTCAATCGCTAACAGATGGCAGGGCATTAACGCGCCACCATTTTAAAAAAAACAGGGAACGGATAAATACAAAATAAAATAAGTGTCTTGAGGGCTCTTTGAATAAATAGCAGGGACTTAATGTATAATTATGTTTTCCTTTGCAATTAAAAAGGTCCAATTGGTCTGCCTCTGTTGGGATACATGCCTTTTTTGGACGCCGGTTGCCTGCACAAAAGTATTGAGAAACTTCGCCAACGCTATGGACCTGTTTTTAGTCTACAACTCGGGTCTTGGTCAAGTGTCGTTATCTCGGATTATGACCTCATTAAGAAAGCTCTGCAGCTGAAAACCGTCAGCGATCGACCACCTTTTATTCTCTTCCAAGCTTTCAGTCACGGAGGCTATGGTAAAGCTACAATATTTCACATTTTTGTACCTATTAGGATTTAAATGTTTCCAAAATGTATTCTTAAGGCTTATTGAGCTCGAGTGGACATTTATGGAGCGAACAACGCCGTTTCGCATTGAGACATTTACGGGATTTGGGTATGGGTAAATCTAGCATGGAAGAGCACGTGATCCAAGAAGCGAAGGCCATGGGCGAAATTTTTGTCGCCAAAGCTGGCCAGCCTACGGATCTGAGCTTTGATTTGAATATTAGTATAACGAATATCGTGTGGGCATTGGTAGCCGGCAAACGCATGAAATACGATGACCCATTGTTTCTGGGCCTTACGAAAGCCATAAACAACAACGTACAAGTAGCAACCCGGATGGGGATTTTAGGCTTTTTACCTTGGCTTGCTAAATGTCTGCCAGACAAATTCCTTGGCGTAGATGCTTTGAAGCAGTCACTCGTTGATTTTGAATCTTATGCGGAGGTATTTCTTCAGTTCAAACTATCTGACAATTTATTATTGTAAATGTTATTTTAATTTACAGAAAGAAATCGAGGAGCATAAAAAGACTTTTAACCCAGAAAATATTCGTGATTTCATCGACTATTTCCTAGCAGAAATGCAGAAGCAGAAAGACACGGACTCAACTTTCTCACGTAAGGCCAACTAAAACAGAGGATTTTAATTTTTAAATAACACGCTGGAACGCTGCAGATACGCAGTTACTTGTGTCCGTTGGAGATTTATTTGCGGCCGGAGGAGAAACCACTGCTACGACACTCCGTTGGGCTATTTTGCTCTTGTCCAAATTTCCTGAGGTGCAGAATAGTGTTCGTGAAGAAATTGACGAAATTGTAGGCAGAGAACGAAGTCCGTGCATTGACGACCGGTCCAGGTATTTGACTAATAAAAGGAAAATATATTTAAATGAATTAAATTTGTTATACAATTGCTAGGATGCCTTACACCGATGCAGTAATACATGAAGTACAAAGATTTGCTGATATAGCTCCTCTGGGAATTTTCCATTATACAAGTTCAGACATCGAAATTGGCGGCTACGTAGTTCCCAAAGTAACTAATTTATTTTCAAATAAAGAAATATGAGAACCTCTACGCCTACGTCTGTTTTGTGAACGTTACATTAAAGTTGTATCTAATGATAATACTTATCATTTATAATATTACAGGAGACACTGGTAGTACCGTTCATGAGGCGAATTCACCGAGATCCCAAATATTGGGCGAAACCAGATGAATTTTACCCTGAACATTTTTTAAACAAAGAGGGAAAATTGGTTATTCCAACCGAAGGATTTATGCCGTTTTCAATAGGTAATATTTATAAGAATAAATGTAGCATACAATTTAAAATAATTCCGTTTATTGCACAGGAAAGAGACAGTGCATTGGAGAGAACCTAGCTCGCCTGGAACTTTTTATTTTTCTAACCTATTTTCTTCAGCAATTTGAATTTTCTTTGGCTCCTGAGAGCGCGAAAGTTAGTCTGGAAGGTAAACCTGGAGGATTCATTGTTGTGCCAGCCCCTTACAAAGTTGTTATTCGAGCACGCTAAAAATCATTTTGGCCACGCAGCGAGAACGTAGAAGGGGAAGGAATATGTATGGTCTCTTCATCGTAGAAGTTGATTAAAAGCATTTGGTGATGCACAATTTTCATGAGATGTCGCTATCAATTCGCTAAAGAAAGTTTCACGCACCGGGACTTCCTTTGACAAATAGGCTTACGGAAAAACTGCCACAATATCAACAATACATTTTAACCAACTTATATTTTATTTTCATCTCCTTCATCGAAACCTAATACTGAGTCAGTTCGCATTTTCGCAACTTTAGTGTAACAATTTTCAAAATTTAGTGTAATGCCCCAAGATATGCCCATAACAATTAATACATAACAACCTCTCGTATCGGGCATTGGTTTATATTTGGTAAGAAAAGAGGTTAATGCTTAACAAGAAAAAACAGAATTAATACACAATGGCGAAAACACTTTCTCTATGATCAATGTGCTTCGATTGACGAAGTTTCGATCTCCAGTATTTTAGCGGAACGATCCGAACCTTGTTTTTAAGATTTATATACTAAAGCTCAGAAGCTTACAGTAGACGGATACATTCACACAAGATAAAATATCGTTTAGTGTTAGTAATAAAGCTTTACTCAGATAAAGATTTAACTGTAGATTACTACAGATTTCCTGGAACTTATGTTTACGCATATCTTCGGTATTTAAACGCACTGTATTAGCCATCACGGCGCTCTTTCCTAGAAATTTCTATTTGCTCCAATGTTCTACGTTACGGGTGAGTTTGAAAGGTAAAGTATCAATTAAGAATGCAATTCACTAAAATGTTTTACTCGCTAAAGACGTTAAGGATGACGGGCGTTTCTCAGGTTCCTCTCGTTAGCTATTTTTCTCATATTTACTAGTATGCCTATATAAGTCTGGTGACAGGTAGTTTTCTTACGTGCCGCACGTCGGGAAGGAAAACCTGAAAGCCCGAAAAGTCCACTTAAAACCTTAAAGAAGATACTATGTGTCCTATAGTACTGTCTCTAGAAGCCGTCTATGTAGGTCGCACTTACGGTTAACTTAAAGTCTAAAAGTCCAAGTGAAATTTTAACTTGAATATGCTGCCGTGGTTGATCAGCGTGACTGCTTTCTTGTGTGTGTTGTGGTATTGGAAAAATAAGCACAACACACCTCCAGGTAAAATAAAAGAGAAAAATTGCATTAAATCTAACCGCGTTTCCATGTATTTTTTATTATATAAAAGCGTGAGCAAAGCTTTTGGCCGACTTCGTTTTCAGATATCTTTATACAATAGTCTATTTCGCAAAGTTTATAGAATGTTGTTCCTGCTACGGTGTCGGTGTTAAAATTATATCTCTAGATGCAGACCGGAAGAGAATTAATTGTCATTCTTATGATTAATTGTCCTTATAATTATTGACATTAAAATTAATTGTCATTATAATTATAACAATGATAATAAAAAGAAGAAGCCGACGTTCGAGATAGTTCGCAGTAATATAAATGACGGTATAGTCATACAAAGGACGAAAACGAAAATTTAGAGTTGGAGAAGAAATGCGTCAAGTGCAATATTTCGAAAAAAAGTTGTGTAAAACTACAATTTAATCCGCTCTTGTATCAAATTGGGCTATTATATAGTTTATGCTGCCATACAACTTTTAATAGGCTTTTGATTAAATTTGCAATTCGTTAGTTTAACGGTAGTCGTCAGAAAATGTAATTAATAACTGAAGTGCTGGAAATATTTATCAATAGAATAATTTTAATTAAAATCATAAAGGAGGAAATCTGAAACAATAAATCGGTCTCTGTTGTCTATATTTCATAGGAAGTGAATATTCAGCAGCAGCATACACAAAAACACATTCCCAGACTAGGTATTTCTTTTTGTTTAACTGCAAGGTGTACTTCCCCGTTAAACTAAAGAGTGGCGTGAAAAGAACACGCGAAGTGAGGTATTCATCTATGCAATTAAATTAATGTTTTGGTGAGCGGAAAAGAACATATGGTGCTATATCTTATTTAAGTCGAATGAATATGGACGGTATGAAAGGTTCAATGAAACCTGCTAAAAAGACACTTCCATAAATGGAAAGCGTGACAAAGAAAAGAAAATATGGAGCGAATATACGATTGCGTATCTTTCATTTAAGGTCCCATTGGTCTGCCTTTGTTGGGCTACATGCCATTCTTGGACACCGGGTACCTACCCAAGAGTATTGACAAACTACGTCAGCGCTATGGTCCGTTGTTTAGCCTACAACTCGGTTCTTGGTCTACTGTCGTCATTGCGGATTACGACCTGATTAAACAAGCTTTCCAGATGCGAACCGTCACCAATCGGCCACCTTTCATCATCTTCGACGACCTCAGTCGCGGTGGCCATGGTAAAGCAGAAATACCTTGCCTATCTATAGAAATTGCCGAATTATTAAATTTCCAAAACCTAACTGTCTAAGGTTTAATAAGCTCGAGTGGACGCTTATGGGATGAGCACCGTCGTTTCTCTATGAAACATCTACGGGATTTGGGAATGGGCAAATCTAGCATGGAAGAACACATGATCCAAGAAGCGCAAGCCATGAGTGAAGTTTTCCTTGCGAAAGCAGGCAAGCCTCTAGATCTGAGCTTCGATTTGAATATCAGTATGACAAATACGGTGTGGGCGTTGGTAGCTGGCAAACGCATGCAATACGATGACCCATTTTTCCTGGGCCTGATGAAAAACCTGGATTTCATTGTGACTACTATTTCTCAGATGGGCGTTCTTGGCTTTCTCCCTGGGCTTGCAAAATACTTGCCAAACAGCCTCATAGGCAGAGATACGCTAAAAAACACAGTTTTGAACTTGGAAGCGTATGTGGAAGTATAGTTTTACATCGCTCACATACACGGAAACTTTTCTTAACTACATTTTGTAATAGAAAGTAATCAAAGAGCACGAAAACACTCTTAACCCAGAAAACATTCGCGATTACATTGACTACTTCCTGGTAGCAATGCAAAAACAGACAAAGCCTGATACTACATTCACGTGTGAGAGATGCAAAATCAGATTTTATTTTCAAAAATACTATATGGTTTTGTGTAGATACCCAATTGATCGTTTCCATCAGAGACTTATTTGCGGCAGGGGGTGAAACCACCACGTTGACACTGCGTTGGACTATTTTGATCTTGTCCAAATTTCCTAAGGTGCAGGAAAAGTTGCACCAAGAACTTGACGAAATTGTCGGCAGAGAGCGAGCTCCGTGCCTAGACGACCGGTCCAAGTAATTTTAGTTTCAGGAAACACATTTAAGTCATTAAAATGTGTCTTATACACTTGTTAGAATGCCATACACGGACGCTGTACTACATGAAGTGCAAAGGTTTGCTGACATAGCGCCTTTTGGAGTTTTTCATTACACAAGCGCCGATGTCGAACTCGGTGGCTTCACAATTCCACAGGTAATTAATAATAGTGTATACGTAAATAAGCAATGCTGAAAAAAATCGCTGAATTTTTATTGCTTTTAATGCGCATCTAGTAATAACAGTAATACTTTGGTACATGGTACAGGGGACGCTGATAATTCCGTTCTTGAGGAGGGTTCACCGAGATCCCAAATACTGGTCCAAACCGGACGAATTTTACCCAGAACATTTTTTAAACGAAAAGGGAGAATTTACTCTTCCCACTGCGGGATTTATGCCGTTTCTAGTGGGTGGGTACATACATAATTAAAGTCGGATTATAGACGTAGTATTTAATCGTATTGTTTTGACATATAGGGAAGAGACAGTGCATTGGGGATAATGTGGCCCGCATGGGTCTATTTCTTTTTCTAACCAACTTTCTACAGCAATTTCAATTTGACTTAGCCCCTGAGAGCGCGAATGTTAGCTTGGAAGGACAACCCGGTGGACTTGCTGGAATACCTTTCCCGTACAAAGTTGTCATTCGACCACACTAATTACAAATATAGCAGAGATGATCACATTATGATCACACCATATAGGTTTCACATTAGGATAACTGAGGTAAGGGTTTTGGATGTATTTTCTCGGTCTCAATAGGATCTTTGGGTACTATGGAACAAAGGAGGGAGGGATTCACAGACTTACCCATCGTACCCCCAAGTATATAGGCATTCCTAATGTACCAGAAAAAAGGTTTTGAGATGAGAACAAAAAATTCGCAAAACTGGGGATTGGCAGCCTTTCTTTTGGATACTCTAGGGAGTTTTCGAACGACGGACGATCCGACCGCATTGCGCTTTGTAAACCGTGATTACCTTTTTTAAATGTACTGGGAGGGTTGAGAATGTACTGTACCCTTTGATATTCTGGCCTTTGACCTGCATCTACTCTTGGGATTGAGAAAGTTGGTCCCAAAACCTTTTCATTGGACAATACCCTTGTTATCCTACATGTGTAAACCTATATAATCTAACTTGTGATGACGATGCTGTAAAATGCGACTGTATCCATAGCTAACAAATTTAATTAAGTTGCGTTTTTTCAGAAAAAGATATATAATTAATATGTTCAGTGGAACTTACACGTTTTTCTTTCGCCATCTTAATTTTGTTCGCAATACACATTCACTTCACGTGATTTGTGGCACTCGAACTCGAAGTTCTTTCCACCATAAAACTTTTATTCCGTTCAACAGCAATTCTAAATAAATATCTTCAACGGAAGTTACGTATTAAGTTAAGTACAGAACTTCAATGCAGTATAAAACTGTTGCTCTCGTTTTATCATTTATATGCCCGTTATTGTGCCAATGCGGTAAGCCTCCAGTCTAATATAATCATGGCGTCAGTTAAGCAAACAATGCACGCACACACAGATAATTACTTTATTTTAATTGTTTACGTCACTTTCGTTTACAATATTAATTTTATACATAGCACTATACTTGTTCCTGCTAAGATGCTACAATTGAAAAGGTGAAGGCGAAAAGACGTAAGAACGTGTAGTATGAATGTTTCAATAGGAGCCGTCAGTGTGGGTAAAGTTTACGCTTAACTTAAGGTCGTTGAAGAAGTTCTAATCCAGTTTTTACTAACGAACAATGCTTCCATTGTTGATTTGTATGGTGGCTTTTTTGGGTTCGTTGCTGTATTGGACGAAAAAGCGAAACACACCTCCAGGTAAAAGAGAGAAAGTGAAAGAGAAAGATTCTACGTAGAACTAACCGTATTTCGTATAACCCAGTTATTGGTCAAATAAATGGTTTGTACGCTAATTTCCAGGCATATTGTAACATAGGTCTTTTCGTTTTATGCAAATAAACAAGTGGATGGATAATAGAAGTGCAAAAAGGAGTGCCATAAATTTAGCAGCAATAATTTAGAGAGCAAGATATTTAGAGTTGTGTATGGCTTCATTTATGTGTGTATTTTTGCGCTCGAAAAGGTCCAATTGGTCTGCCCTTGTTGGGCTACATGCCGTTCTTGGACGCCGGTTACCTACACAAGAGTATTGAAAAACTACGCCAACGCTATGGCCCTGTGTTTAGCCTGCAACTTGGTTCTTGGTCTACTGTTGTCATAGCGGATTACGACCTAATAAAGCAAGCTTTCCAAAAACAAACCGTCACCAATCGGCCACCTTTCATCATCTTCGAGGAGCTAAGCCGCGGAGGACATGGTAGAGCAGAAATGTCTTATATACCATCCCTATAAGTTACAGAATAAACCATAGATCTAAGTTGTAACTTTTTAGGCTTAGTGACCTCGAGTGGACGTTTATGGCATGAGCAACGTCGTTTCGCATCGAGACATTTACAGGTTTTGGGTATGGGCAAATCATGTATGGAAGAACACGTGATTCAAGAAGCCAGAGCCATGAGCGAAGTTTTCCTGGCCAAAGCCGGACAGCCCATGGATCTGAGCTTCGATTTGAATATCTGTACGGTAAACACGCTGTGGGCTATGGTAGCCGGCAAACGCATGCAATACGATGATCCATTTTTCCTGGGCCTGATGAAAAACCTGGATTTCATTGTGAGTACTATTACTCGACTGGGAATTCTAGGCTTTCTCCCTTGGCTTTCAAAGTGCTTGCCAGACAGTCTCATAGGCATGGATACTCTAAAACAGACTGTTCTTAACTTGGAATCTTATGTGGAGGTAACTTTAGACCGTACTTGCATTATTATATTAACAAGAACTTCCCAGAGAGAAATCATAGAGCATGAAAACACACTAAACCCAGAAAATATTCGCGATTATATTGACTACTTCTTGGTAGAAATGCAAAAGCAGACCGAACCTGACACTACATTCACACGTGAGAACCATAAAATAATAAATAAGACTTTAAGGAAATTACTTTAAATACTGTAGATACACAGTTAGTTGTTTCGATCAGAGATTTATTTGCAACAGGAGGTGAAACCACCGCTATTACACTCCGTTGGGCTATTTTGCTCCTGTCCAAGTATCCCGAGGTTCAAGGCCGGGTACGGGAAGAAACTGACCAAATCATTGGCCGAGAACGGACTCCGTGTCTTGATGACCGCTCCAGGTACTTAATTGTTATAGTAAAAAAAAATAGGTATATCAAACGTATATAAAATTGCTAGGATGCCATACACAGAAGCTGTAATTCACGAAGTGCAAAGGTTTGCTGATATTGCGCCATTTGGAGTGTTTCATTATACTGAAACGGACATCGATCTTGGAGGCTACGTAATTCCTCAAGTACTTACGATATATTAAATAAGGGATGTATGAATTCAGTTCTAAATTGTAATTTCTTAAAGTTTGAAATACTGAACTACACTTCTATATACTTATACATTCCGGTACCTTTTAGGAGACACTGATAATACCGTTTGTAAGGCGGGTTCACCGAGATCCCAAATACTGGGCCAAACCAGAAGAGTTTTACCCAGAACATTTTTTAAATAAAGAAGGAGATTTGGTTATGCCACCCGAAGGATTTATGCCCTTTCTAATTGGTGCGTATAAAAGAATAATTAACATACGATCAATATTTAAAATGATTGTTCTATGTAGGAAAGAGACAGTGCATTGGGGAAAATTTTGCCCGCATGGGATTATTTATTTTCTTAACGTATTTTCTACAGCAATTTGAGTTTACTTTGACTCCTGAGAGTAAAAATGTTAGTTTGGAAGGACCACCAGGAGGATTTGCTGGAATGCCTATGCCTTACAAAGTTGTTATTCGACCACGCTAATTCTTTTGTCTTGCACACATACGAGATACGACTAATAATAAAAGTTTCCGGGCAAAGTAGCCTTCGCAGCTGTTATGTAGACAATGCATTTGTAGAAAGATAATTACTTTATTGGAATTGTTTACCGTCGTTTATCCAATTCATTGTAATAGCTCCATACGTCTGCGAGCGAGCTATGATTGAAAAGATGAAGGCCAACAAACGTTTAAACGTTATGAATGATTATTTTTATCTCCTAGCGTCATCATCCTTGTGATGTTCCAAAGCTAGAAAATGAGAGAGAAGTAAGTATGAGAGGAGAGGAAGGAAAATGTAAGGATGTAGAGGGTATCGTTGAGCCTCTATCGATCCCGACGTGGTGCGGGCCGAGGCGAGCTGTGCCACAGGGATCTCCTCAGAGAGAAGCGAAAACGCCGTCGAGTCTCCTTTCGACTTTCGAGGTGTCCATCGGGGCAGGGAACAGCTGACTGACCCTAGACCTGCGATTGTACGGCCTTGCAACCTGACCTTGTATAGTTGTCGGAGAATGGTTAAGGTTGTGACCTAAGAAGCTGGGAATCATAGGAGGCCAGAGAGCTACGGATATAAGCAAACATGGGTTTAAAGGGCTTGCCTCTTGAGAGTAGACAGGTGAGGGATTATCTCGACGCCTTTCTTGTAGATAACTACGATTTTGCCATCCTACGAGGGTCAAAGTTCCACTATAAAAGCCGCCAGTGTGGGTAGATTTACGCTTTACTTACAGAAGTTACGTCGTTGAAGAAGTCATAATCAAATTTTTACAAGTGAACAATGCTTCCATTGTTGATTTTTGTGGTGGCCTTCTTGTGTTCATTGTTGTATTGGAAGAATAAACGAAACACACCTCCAGGTAATAATCCAGGTTAATCCTTCTACCTGAGTTAAAGACATTGAATTTGCATGTATTTTGTGTAGGAAAGAGACAGTGCATTGGGATACATTTTGCCCCCATGGGATTATTTATTTTCTTGACGTATTTCTTGAGAGTAAAAGTGTTGGTTTGGAAGGACCACCAGGAGAATTTGCTGGAATGCCTATGCCTTACAAAGTTGTTATTCAACCACGTTAATACTTTGTGGCTTGCACACATCCTAATAATAATGCGTTTGCTAATATCTCTAGTTTAAAGATTTAACCAAGTGTGTATCTTACAGCGCTAAAATTTTTATGTATACCGCGAAGCATATTTAACGGATGTAACCCGAAAAAGCACCTAACAATGTTAACGCGGGACTGAAAATTCCCGCCATTTATTTTATTTGATTCTGTATTTTTCGGGCGGCAGCTATATTATTAATACTAAGGAATAAGTTAAATGAAACTTACGTTTTGCCTTCTTCTTCTTAATCGCTCACTCATAATTTTACTCTTTTGTTATAATAAACCCTCCGAAATGCGTGCTAGTAGAAAGCGACCCATGGTCAATCTTTCAAATTGCTTTCAGATTTTGAAACTTGAACCATTGTACGACCCCCTTTACATGCACATCCAAAATACAAATTATTCAGTTAATAAATACTTGAAACCATAAAAAGGCTTATTTTAAGCGAATATACAATATTGCTTATTTTAAACTCTGTAGCGAAAATTATACTTTCTTCCAGTCTTCCATAGAGGCGCTGCAGTCAATATTTGCCGGTTAAGTATTTGAAAAGCGGACCCCTCCTTTTATGACCAGACCGGTTTAGCTGCAGGGGTTAACCGGAATAACATAACAGTGAAAAATCAGTAAATACAGATGGACAAAAGGAAATTGTCGTAAGTTACTTTACAACCTTACTTAAGTTTATTAACTTGGTCATCTTTTTCCCAAACTACCCTTAATTAACACAAGCTCACTTTCCGTTAAATTACCTCCTAGGCGTTGTTATCAGTAGAGATTCCATTAGATTAGATTACTGTAACTGCATTAATTCCCTTCCTGTTTCCTATAATTAAATAAAATAAAACTAATATTTAATATGTATGCATACGTAGCTCAGCTTCCATTTTGTTTCATAGGACTTCGGGGGACTCCCTTTATTTGTCACTGGGTGTACCCAAGACATCTACTGCAGATGACATCAAGAAATCATACAGGAAATTAGCACTGAAATATCACCCGGACAAAAATCCTGACAACCCTGAAGCATCCGAAAAGGTAGACGTACCTCTGAAGTTTTGTATATTTAGTTCCCATTTGAAACATGAAAGAAGATTGGAATTGAAAAAGGAAGTTGAAACTATATCTCTAAATTGTTTTTCATTGTCCATACAGTTTAAGGAAATCAATCGAGCCAACTCTATACTCAGTGACAGCACGAAGCGTAACATTTACGATAATTATGGGTCTTTGGGCCTCTACATTGCAGAGCAGTTTGGCGAAGAAAACGTCAATACTTATTTCCTAGTCACATCTGGTTGGTGCAAAGTAAATTCCCGTGCTGAAGCTCCGATTCCACATATCTAATCATTCGTTTCGTTTCTAGGCGTTGTTCGTCTTCTGTGGAGTAATTACAGGCTGCTACTTCTGCTGCTGTTTATGCTGCTGCTTTAATTTCTGCTGCGGCAAATGCAAACCTCGGCCTCCAGAAGAAAGCGGGGATTATCATAACTTGAATGTATGTATATCTGGAAACTTCTTTACCTTTTCCTGAATCCGGTCTGCACTTTTTAACTACGCTTCCTTGCTCAGTTTCTTGGTTTGGGGATAAATGTAGGGCTATTTCTGTCTGCTTTCTTTTAAAACTCGTTTTTCCTGCATTATTTGTCTGGTTTTATATTAGTTCCTAATTTTGTTATTCTTCCCGTTTGATCCCAATTCCTTTCATGGGTGGCACCCATTATCCCCTCAACCCTGTTACGTTCCTTTACCCCTCCTTTTAGGGAAACCAAGCCCCGCCAGCTGGTACTTCTAACCCAGAAGAAGTCGTAACACAGGAACCAACTTCCAGCGGTTCAAACGTTGCAAAGGTAAATTGAGCCAAATTGACCTTGTCATCCCCCCAAATCCCTTTTTGACCGAAGTTATTGCACACACACCAAGTATTGCAGCCTTTTGAGTTTTTGGATTAACGCATGGCACATTGCACAGTATTTGTTGTTGGTTTTTCTTGCAACTTTAATTTCATTCACTCCAAACGAATTATTTGTCACGCTCTAAATTTGACAATGATTTTTAAAACATAATTGAATTCTTTCAAGCCGTGCTAACTGGAATTTGTACAACTAATTATTTGTCTCTGTAGGAAGAGTACAGCAGCGATGAAGAGGAACGGCCGAATTCGCCAATTGTTGTAGAACCTAGCAATGCTGCGAATAACTCGTCGGCAGCTATCCCCATGCCGGCTCCGACGAACCCGAATGAAACCACTTCGTTAAATATGGGGGATCAACCCGTTTATACTCCAGGTACGTTAATTGAATTCAAAATGTTTCACTTTAATAAAAAATAATCTCTTGTATAAAAAAATTTGAATTTCTGCGTAGGGATTTCGACCTCCGCTTCGCCCCGACGTGTGCCGTTTGACTTGAAATAAAATTTCAACCTTTTGTACCTCAAGGTTGAGCAATTTTTTCTTATTATCTGCATAGTTTAAAGCCCCTTAAAGCAGACAATTTTTCGCATCAATATTGGAAAGAATTCTTCTTAATTTAGTAACAGTGAAAGGAAATTTACTCCGTTTCTCCAACGCTGTTTTGTCGTTTATGGTCGAACCGTTGCTGGGAAAGCTCTTGTCAATTGCCACAAGTGTAGTTACGGTTTCATTATTTGTATTCATTGGGATTTCCGATATTCCATTTTGAGTGTATAGTCGTCCTCTCCCTTACACAAGACTTTGCCATGGTTCGCCTTTTACTGCCCTAACCAATCATTAGGTGGAAAGTTAGAAAAGGAATCATTCCATGTTTAAACCTTTGTTATATTCTTCTCCCTTTTCCATAATCTGTATTGTCATTTTTTTTAATTACAAGTCTTGTGGAAATCGATTAAGGTTGCACTTGATAGAGACAAATTTCCGAATGTAAGATAGCATACGTAAGAATAATAAAAATAGCGCATAACACAGATCTTTGTAACGTAAGCAGTAAACGGGCAGTCGATTTAGTTGACACAATCTCGCTCCTTCGCTAATCGGTCAACACGAGATTTAACAGTAGAGGAGCCAAAAATGCCTTCGTTCTTCGGCTAGTAATTTGGGTTGTAAGGAGGCGCCTTTTGGTATGCATCGTTAGCGATAGGCTGGTCCTCTAATATCAAGAAAAAAAATTAATGTAGCTATTTTTCGACGAGATGTTTAGTTTTATACGGTTTAATGGCTGGTAGGCAGGATAGGATTGCTGTTGAGCGAAACCGGGGGGCGGGGCGTTGCCTTGGGGCCCATATCCGTAACTTGGCTGTGCTGGAGGGTAACTTGGCTGAGCTGGGGGGTAGCTATACTGGGCTGCAGGGTAGCCGGGCTGAGGAGGGTAATTGGGTTGTAAGGGGTACGACCCACCGGCAGGCACCACGGTCACAGTAGCAGACTGAGCAGCTTGAGTTGCTGGGGATCAGAATATCTTGGTTACTTGAGAAACGATTTATATAAGGTAGAGTTACAATGGTAAACTGCTCCAGACTGGCGACGCTTATATAGGAGACAAAAGGGACAGACGCAGCAGCAGACTAAACAAACGACGATTATAAATCCAATCACTCCAACGACTGCAGCAACAACAGTTCCAAGGCTAAATTTACAAGGGTTTTGGTGATTCAAATAATTTCCTAATTTTTCAGGAAAGTTTACGTACTTCTCCGCGATCTGGTGGATCTGCTCTGTTGCATGATCATCATCCAGGCCAAACCCACCTGATTGGCCTTGGCCAAATACTGATAAGAACACAAATCCTGCAATCAGATACCGAAAAAGCGAGAAAGAACGCTTGCAATACTCCATTGTTTATCTTCTTAATCTCTCTTCGCTATCCAGGACAACTTAGCCGTTAGCGTAATCTCTTACAACGCAAAATTGCCAAAGAGACAAAGATCAAAACAAAGAGGAGTTCCTCGTTCTCTACTGCGTATCGGAATGCGTAGATATTGCGAATTCTGGATCGAATTTGGAAATTTCGCTTTAGACGATATTTTGATACTTTCCATGTTACAAACCTCACCCGCTAGGGTTTCATAGCGATTTCATTTCTTCTCCTTCGAAATTTTTGCTCCTAGAAAGCGCCCTCCTTGTAAATATCATTCTTTGAACTGGGTGTGACGCTTTATTTATGTTTTAGTTTCTTTTAAAAACCGCCATACTTGCAATTCACAATGAAATTAGAAAGTATTATCTGGGGGATTTGTTATGTCTTGTGTTTCCTGTTCCTGTTGTGCAACATTCCAGGTAAGACTAATATCCGCCATAAAATCCACTTACTCATAACTTCTCGATCTGATACTTACACATACAACAGGTGGTCAAGCGAAGGATGCGCAATGCCATATACCAAATATAGTGCGAGGGTCCTGGTTTTACCGGGAAAATGGCGAGTACGGTAACACAGAGATTAACGCAGATTCCATGTCCGGAAGAGGCAATTGCTTAGAATCCCAGAACCATCTCCATGTCAACTTCTCCTTTCTTTTCCATGAGGCAAACACGAATTGTTATCACTGCGTTCAATTCTTCGTTCGCACTGTCAACATCCTGGACAAGATTGAATGTAAATTCCTATACTTCTACCTCGTTATATAAACTAACATGTTTCATTGTTTGTTTTATCTTTCAGCGGGGTGCAAAAATATTCGATCTGGCAAAGTCCCTAACTTGGAAGATATCTGCAGCGGCATAAACCCTGACCAACAGCTCATTACCTTGTTTGCTGAAAATTTTGTTCCAGTTAATTGCCGCTCTGGCTTGGAAGGTGTCTGGAATTTCGCTTATCAAAACCGATTCCGTTTCACTGGCGAGTGCAATAACCCTGATGCGTACATTCATTCCTGTCAAACTGCAGGATCTCAGTTCTTAATCACCAATCAGAAATTTAACATTACTTACCGTAAATGCCAAGGCATGTCGGAAACTTTTGACGGAAGTAAGTTGTCCTTGAAGTCTGAAAACTTTCGCCCGGCTTCAAATTCAATTGTGTTTAACTTGCGCACTCTTTTCTTCTCGGTAAGACGTGGAGTTCAGTTGTTTGGGAGATTGGTTCGTGGGCAAAAACCACTTCTTTGCTGTAGCCAACACCAAAGAATCTCGTAAAGACGAAAAGTTTCGTTGCTTCCTCAAGAATCGTGACGACGACTTATACATGGGAGGTTCCATCACCCCCGAGTGCAACACCTTAAAGTCTCCTGAAGAAAGTCCAGAACGTTATCGTCTGAAGCCAGGTAAAAGCGATCGTAATCTTTGCACATGGTACGGAAAAGTTTCAATTGCTTATATGTATCTAGTGAAATCGGAGATCGTGACCCCAGGCTGCAATCTACCTAGCAATTTCTCAGGCTATTGGATCAACACGGCCAACATTGACGCAGACGTTTTTATCAACCAAACTCACATAATTGAAACCTGGTATCCAGATGAGGGCAGGTATCGCCAAACTGTCTACGTTTGCAAAGAAACAAGGGACTCGAGAATCCTCATGACGCGTCAGAACGTTGATGGCTGGTATAAACAAAAGATTATTAATACATTAATAGAGTGAATAAACAAAAGAAATTAATATTCCCATTTTTTTTTTTTTAAATCCAGTCAAAAAGATTTCGTCTGCTTTGATTTTGTACCTCGTCATCATAACATCATTCGCTACCGCAAAGGCATTGCGCTTATTAAAGACGATTTCCATACCGTTTGCTCCTGGGTGCAATTTCCTGGCAAACAACAATGGAAATACGACTTACTATTAGGTAAATAATCAGTTTCCATCTTCTTTAATAACTTATTGATGTCCCTGTGAATTAATTACTTAAATATCGAGTTAATCTACGTGTCAATTAATTATCGCGTTTAAGCGAAAGAACCCGAGCCAATACGGTGTCCCGTGGCAGGCTTCTTTAGTTTCCAACAAATTGGGTACACGCCTTTTGAAACGCGTATTTTCGGTGGTATAACTGATTCACCACGTCCCAGCGTTAGTTGCCATCAAAGCATATCAAAGTTTTCCGTTTGCGACCCAGAACAAAAGGAGTTGACGATTGATACCGAACATTGCGTTTCTGTGGACATGTACGGGCGGCCACTTGACATTTACAGTAAGAGGGATCAGAACGGTTTCGTTTCCCTTCTTCCTTCCCCTTCTTCTCTTCTTCATCCTCCAAAGCGACAGGTTTCAAGGTGGCAAAGGATACCCAGAAGGCGGCAAACGGATTGATAAGAGAAAAAAGCGACGTTATTGATTCATAGTGTCTATTTATATACTTTTTCACAGCTAAGGATCCCGTTCCCATTCGCTGTCCAGTTGCTGGCAAATTCCGGTTCGAACAGCAAGGCGATATCCCTTTTGAGACGCGTATCTTGGGCGGGATTACCGAGTCCCCTCGCCCAGACGTGTACTGTAAAGAAAATATCTCAGACTTTTCAGTCTGCGATCACGAACAAAAGGAAATTTGGATTGATGAAAACTACTGCTTGTCTGTGGATTACAAAGGGCGACCGGTGGACATTTACAGTAGTTTACTCAGTGTTTTTATGCTTTTACGCTTTTAATGCATAGTCGCTTTATTAATCATTTGCGCTTTTAAACCTCCTGTATCCCTTTACCCCTCGCTTTTGCCACGCTAATCCAATTGATATGGGTATGAGTTTTAACGAATGGCCTTTTAGGTGATCCCGACTATAAGCTGAAATGTGTTGGGTTTTGGAAAGAGAATCTCAAGTCGTATCTTATCACGTACGACGAGTTGGATGCTTTTAGCAAATATCGTTGCTGGGTAAAATTTTAAAATAAATTTATTATCCTTTTGGACTATGATGTTAATTCTGTTTTGAATTAGGTGTACCAACGTTCGGATTTGACAGGGATCTTGATGTCGCAAGCCTTGGGACCATATTGCACAATTAATCAAGATGTGACGAGCTTCAATTATACAGAAGGCGCCTCCGTGTCTTTAAATATGCAAGAATACGAAAGAGAACGTAAATTGTGTCCCTTTTTATATGGGCTGATACTTATCGTCGGAATATTTCGTTATAGGAGACCAGTGTCCCATGTATTTCGATGATGGCTCCGATCCGTGGAGTACTTCTGAAGCGTTTATTAAGACGTTCAGTTTCAAATCGGCAGCTTCATCCGCTTTCGCTTCGTTTTTTGTCATGACAGCCACGTTAAGTGCAGCAATATGGAATTGGAAGGGTTGAAGCGCTCAAAAAGATCTGCAGCCATATTTCAAATTTTTTTTACTTTGCTTTTTTGTGTTTTTTTGACACAGTATTTTTGTATATCGTTTCCGTCCGTTTTAATGATTCCGTCTTTTGTGAACATCGCGAACCGTCCAAATCCCTCTTTTACAATGTAGAAGGATTTTTAAAAAGTGCCTAGATAGTAAGTTGTGCAAACGAATCTTAAGAGTGTTCGTTGATTGGAAAGATTTTTTTTTAGAAAAATATAGGCTTCTAGTTATAATTTCTGAAGTTATTTTTATTTTCTAGCAGTATGAAAAGCCTTCGTGTAGCTTATTTCGTCCACTAGATGGCTAGTATTATTTAGTGACTACAGCGCTTCTGGTGAGTAATGATATGGGTTACTAGGATTCCGAGTGACTCTTCTCATTGCAATCCTAGCTAACGTGTATACGTTCCCTGCCCTAGCTCCGGGGTCAAGTCAAAATACCAGACAAAAATTAGGCAACTTCAAGTGCTCGCAAATCCTTACAAGGTACGTAAAACTGTGCCTCTTTATCCATTGATTTATTCGTAATCAATAAAGAGAACGGGAAGGGTAATTTTAATAGGACGTGTTAGGGGATTCCAAGAGAAGTTTCCCATCATCCAACGCAACAATAATTGAGCTCTCCATCCGATTGAGGTCGGGGTCTTCCAGCTTGGATTCGGTCTTAAAAATTAAGATTTCAGATCCTTGATCTTCTAATCGAATCCAAGTTGGATGTCATGAGCGTGATCTGGGGTTGTCAGGAATAATAATCGAGTGGGCTAGAAATGGAAGGCTTGGCTTGGGGGTTTAGGCCATCCTCCCTAATTGTGAAAGTTCTTTTAGGTTTATAAACTCAAGTGACTGATTTCAGAGCAAAATAAGAGCTTTCAAAAGTGCCTTGCAGCCACCTGGGAGGCTTCGTTTGCTTTGTAGGAGTGGGACAATGTAGTACCATTACTTATCAAGTCTTGTTTGTCTTCCAGGTTCTCCTACTTGATCAAATTTCATCTGCTTGAATCGTCAGGAATCGCTTCCAGCCATGTCTATGTTGAGTACCAGCACAGATGAGCCTGTGGAATGTCCCTTGTGTATGGAACCTCTGGAAATGGACGACATGAGTTTCTTTCCTTGCACTTGTGGCTACCAGGTATACCTTTCTGTCTGACGCAAAATAAGTGCTATAAGTGGTCACACCCTTGGCAGATTTGTCGCTTCTGCTGGCATCGTATTCGAACTGACGAAAATGGGCTCTGTCCAGCGTGTCGCAAAGCGTATCCAGAAAACCCTGCGGATTTCAAGCCTCTAAGCACGGAAGAAATGGCCCGGATTAAAGCTGAGAAACGACAGAAAGATCAACAAAGGAAGCAAAAAGTCACTGAAAGCAGGAAGCATTTAGCCAATGTGCGAGTCGTCCAGAAAAACTTGGTCTTTGTGGTTGGTCTTTCCTCACGATTGGCAGACCCAGACGTAAATTCACACCCTTTCCTTGTTTCGCTAATTAACTTTTGAGTTTTGTCATTGAAATCCGAATTCATTAGGTCCTGAAACGGCATGAATATTTCGGGAAATTTGGAAAAATCCATAAAGTCGTCATCAACCACAGCACACAGTATGCAGGCAATCAGGTGACATTCGCCAGAAATTTCCAATTTAATTTGTGTTTAATTGAGCGTGGATTTAATTAGGGTCCGAGTGCCAGTGCCTATGTGACTTACATAAAGGGAGAAGATGCCTTACGAGCTATTCAAGCTGTCAACAACATTACCGTGGAGGGGAAAACAATACGAGCCTCTTTGGGTACCACCAAGTATTGTTCCCACTTTATGAAGAATCAGAGCTGTCCTAAGCCTGATTGTATGTACCTCCACGAGATAGGTACGGCCCCGTATCAATCATTCTACGAAAATGACATGTATATTAACATTTTATGTTAACAATTCCTTTGTATATCCGTAGGAGATGATGCGGCTAGTTTCACCAAGGAAGAAATGCAACAAGGGAGACATACGGATTACGAGAGAAGCTTGCATGAGCAGCTATTGTATTTGGTACCCTTGAACAAGGAGAACCGGAAACCTTCCAGTTCCCCTCCTTTGCCTCAAAGTTTGCCCGTCTTACCTTCGAATTCGCCGCCAAGTGGCGGCAGTCGGGATGCGTGGCCCACCTTGTGTACTTCAGTACCGAGCAGCTCGAGCAGTAGTAGTACCAGTGGCAGTACTACCAGTCTCAACTTGCCCAGCAACGTCTCAGGTATTTACGCCTTCATTATCTTTAAAGTTAAACCTTCAAATCATAGCCGCGTTCGTTTTGGCGAAGGCTTAAGTCTACCCAAGACTTGCGCTTATACGCGTTCGAGATGGGTAAACTTCGGGCTTATAAGTGTTTTCTTCAGCTAAACGACTTATACTTTGAAAGTCAACTTTCAGTTTTGGTCAAGTCAGGCAAGTCTAGTAGGAGTACTCATGTGCCCAGACTTAAACTTAACCCCGCCCCCCTTGTCTATTTATTTCATTTGTTTATTACGCGTATGCCGAGAAACTGCGTGCTACTCAAGAATGCGCTACTTTTAATATATTTTAATTGGCAATCAACGATTTTTTCATCGATTTTTCATCGATTTCAACGATTTTGGGGCATGAAGCACGAGCGTAAATTACAAGCAACCAATGGGAGACAATTATCCCGTCAACATCTTCCTCAGCCACATTTTCAATTGTCCGGATAATACTAAAAACTGATTCAAGAATAGAAGAAATTAACTTCCCACAGATCAAAACACTAATTTGCTATTGACATCCATACTCGAAAAACGAACAATTCGTGCATGGTTTACTTTTGACAAGTACCGCCCAATGGGTGGAGCAATTTAAACTTATGCTTATAACCGTTCGTTTTGGAGTCAAGACTCTCCAAGTCGACTTCCGTAAACTTTCAAGTTTAGACTAAAACGAACGCTTGTAAGTGTATGTTAAGGAAGTTTGGTTAATCTAAGTTTAAGTCGAACGCGGCTTTTGTTCGTCAAATTCACATATAAACTGACAATGAAACAGTTCTGGAATTTAAAACGCCAGTTTCTGGAATGTATTTCTATATATTACAACCTTTTCGGTAGGTATAGGGACCAGCAAGGCGGAACTCAAAGAAAAATCTCGTCATAAAAAAACAGAGGAGAAGCTGCGTAAGATTAAGGAGAAGGGTGCAGGCGGAGCCGCGCCAGCCGCGTCCAATACCACGATTCCTAACCCTAGTACTCGTCCCCGATCCAGTTCCGGGTCGCCACCTTCGGGTTCAGGGTCATCGTCGAATCATTCGAGCCCCCCGCCCCCATTAGACAATGGATTCTCGATACCTTCACCCACTTCTTTGTCCCTCGCTGCTGAAGAGGAAGAAGTAGATCGGTATGTTAAAAAATCTTTCCATCTCACTGGTAAAGCTGATAAACTTTCTTGTTATACTTAACCAGGTTGAGAGACGCTGCTGAAACGGCTTGTAGATCTACTTCCAAAGTTCTACAGCCGTCAGAAGCACTAATTGGCACCAGTGAAGGCGTAGAGAACGATTACCGCAAATTTTTCGCCTCGAATACGCATTCGAGCCACAACTGGATGCCCCACGAGGACGGAACCGTTTGCCCCGCCCAGACATGGCACATCGAATCCAACTTGGAACCTGAAGAAACTCCAAGCCAGAAAGAGAATCTAGAAAACTCGAATTCCTTTTTCAAGCCCGGAGACGACGATTTAGGCTTCGATCCCTTCCACGAGACCCAAAAGGCCCTCGCGGAGATGCTCGAGAAGGAAAAGTCCTCCAATGGCAATCCTGCTCATGTTAGTACCAACAACTACCCCTTTTCCAATCCGAACCCGCCCAGCTCCCATATGTTCTTCAATTCGCTGCACCAGCATTCGACACCCACAGCTCAGCAGCAGCGACAGCTGTTTTCACAGCCACGTCCTGGACTCTATGACCCGTCGAGTCTGGCCAGTGGAACTTCCAGCTTGAGCTTGGGCATGGGAAGCTCCATGATGCCTCCAAACCTAGCCCAACGAAATATGATTCCTCCCCCAGGCTTCAATCCACCTCCGCATAATACCGGTTTAGGTTTTTCGGGCTTATCTCGGCCCGTGAGCCAGTCAGGTAGCATTTTTTTTCTTTTTTTTTTTTTTTAGTTCAAAATCTCGAGTTCGAATCTTAATGTATTCCTTTTCATTAGAACTAGGAGGTAGCAAGATTTTGCCCTTTATTTCCTCGGCAAACCAGCCACAGAGCTCCAACTACACGTCATCCATGGAGACTTCCATTCCTGGTCGCTTTTATGCCGAAAACAGCGGAATGGGAGGAGCCAGCATGGGTCTTGGTTTAACACATTTAGGACTACTAGGACAAACGGCTACTCGACACGCCACCCACAATCCTTTACCTAGTAAGAAGTTATAGAACACTTAACATTTCACATTAACACTTCACTTAACACTTCACTTCACTTAACGTCAACATTTTTATTAAACAACACTATTAATTTTATCCTTTACCTAGTAAGAAGATATAGAACACTTAACATTTCAGAATTTTGTTAAAGAACGCTTAAATTCTTGCATTTATATTGTACTTTTGCTTCTTTTTAGGTTACGGAGGCAATTTAGGAGGCGGAGGCGGACTGAGCTATAGTACGAACAGTTCCGGATACGCTTTGGGCCAGGATGGGAAGAATGATATGGGGGCGGGGCCTAAAGATTGGCAAGACAGTCTCCATTCGCTCTTCCCCAACTCGAACTTTGGAAACAGCGGAAATTTGCGTCATCCAAATTTATGCAATCCACCGGTTCAGACTCAAAATCCCGCTGGTAAAAGTACGCCTCCCTTTTTTTGGCAAATTATTCATTCCAGAAAGGGAAAAATATTTATATGCAAACTTTGGAAATTGGATTCGTATTGGGATTGGATTTGGGGATTTTATGTATTTTTTTGCGTTTGTTTAGCAGAATGGAGAAGCAGTTTGTCGGATTGGACAGCCTTAGATCCAGCCATTGTCTCGAGTGGCCATCCTACGGATTCTCGCTCAGATTCGCCTCCTCATTGGCTCCGGTACCTGGAACAATTGACAGAATCGAGCTCCTCCTTCGATTCCTATAATGCTTCCGCAGCTCCCAGGCACCAAGCGCGCCAACCGTCGCATCCGTTAGGTTACCAAGAGATGGGATTGGGACAAAACAATTCGTCTTGTGGCTTACCACCCTCGTTTTCTCGCCTCGACGCGTTAAATTCGCTGAGTGCCGTCTGGCCACCTCAGGTTGGCCTCCATGGCATGGCCGCAGCCACGCCCACTCCTCCGCCAGGGTTTTCCCATTTGCGCCCCAACAAAGCAGCAGAAGCACAGAAACTACTGGACAGTAAGTTAATTTTTCCGTTTTAATATATGTTTCTAATTGTTTTCAATCCTTTTGCAGATATGTGAAAGCACATCGACGGAAGGGACAGTTATGGACGTTTCCAATGTTAGCTTGTGATTCTCTATCTTATTTATTGCAGAAAAAAAAACATAAGCGTACTCTTCGGTTTTCTGTCTTTTGTTTATCTTTCTAACTGGTTTCTTCTTGCCTTTTCAGTTCAAAAAGCCGTGGTTATGTTTTCTTCGTTGGTCTTCTGAATTTGTTAAATCTTTTTTTATATTTTCAATATTGTTACGGTACCATTTTTTTATTTCAAGTTAAAATCTTAAGGAAACCCCAGCTATCAAACGTTTCATTGTCCCAACTGTGGTGAGCGGGAAACTTTTATCGGAGTGGGTGTGGCTAACGGTTTTTACTCGATGAAAAGTAAAACACTAAAAAGTTAACGGAAAGAAGAGGGGTAAGGGCTTGGAACTGGCTGAAAAAGAGATTCTGGGAGCTCGGCAATAAGTGGCGAGTGCATGGAAGATAAAGGAACACGAAATGGATGCGGTTGTTGAATGAATGTTCTAGCTGAAAATCATTGAAGTTCTGTTGACTTAATTATTATACAGGAAATAACTCTTTGAATAAACTATATTTCAACTCCGGTATGTTGAACGTGGGATATTAAACTTCCAATTGACCTGTTTTAAAAAGTTGTCATGAATTTGTACATTTTATCGAAATGAATGATCGTAGTATTTGATGTCGATTTCAAGAGATGGCGTTGGGAGATACTTATTGGGAATATTCTCACAAAACTTTGGGAACTTAGCTGGGTGCCTGGGAGCTATTTTCACGCGAAGAATGAGCGGAGGGAAAATAATTTGACTGTAATTGTAATTAGGGATTGTCTGTGAGTGTTATTAATCGGCTTAATCATGGTAAGTTGTTGATTTTAAACTGTGATAGTAATACGCAGTAATTATATTAACAATCGTGATGAAGCCATGCGGCATGCCATGTGGCTATTTTGGTATCTAACCAAAATGAAAATTAAATTATTTTGCGCAGTGTTGATACCTTTCCTTTGGCTTTGATTTTTTTAATTTTTATATTTTCTAGGCATTGTTTGGGGTGCAGCTGGCTGTTACTATGATTGTGGCTAGCGTCATGGTCAAAATTGGAGCAGTGTGTTCATTTGGACGATGGCTTCTCTGCAGCACTGGGTAAAATACATTTTTTTTATAATTTTTAAATACACACTTCGTTATTTTAAATTTTAATTCTTCAAGATTACGACGGTTTTTGCATCCATCAGACCACGAACTCCGGGAATTGGCCAACATTCCTCCTCCCAAGGAAAAAAGCAAAGGCAAAGGTAGAAAAGAGAAAGAAGAAATCACAGATGACACGTTTAAAATACCTCGAAACTTGGATGTGCAAGTAAACTTCCTCCCTAACTAACTAACCGTACGGTATTCTAATGTATTTGTTTTTTCCCTCAGTTGCAAATGGCTAAGGTCAACATTGTAGATGTGGTCCAGCTCAAATATTATGCCGAATATCAATGGTTAATGGATTACGCACTATTTTCTTCCATAGTATACCTAATTACGGAGGTATTCTTATTATTTATGTAAGAAATAACAAGTACTTGTAATTAATTGTGTGTTTTATAAGGTTTATTATGTTGTCCCAAAAGCCAAAGATGAAGTGAATCTCAGCATGTTCTGGTGCATTTTACTTTTGGGTTTCTCAGTGTAAGTATCTTAATTTGAGGATGAAAAATGGAGGAGAATTTAAAGCAATTTATTATTTTGTTAGGAAACTGTTGTTTTCAATTGCGGGTTTGTACTTTAAAAGTGCCGAAGCTGCCGCTGAAAGATCTGTCGTCATCGTATCCGGTTTTGCCTTCTTCGTTCTAGCGTTGGGACTCTTGATTATTAGCGAAGAGAATTTGGAACTCGGACTCGATAAAGCCTACTCTAAATTCAATGAAAGCGCGTCTGTATTCTTAGAAGTTAACTCGCTGGACTCTGAGTAGGATTTGCCTTAAAAAAATTGGGAAAACTTTATTTAACCTTAAGTAAATTACGTTTTCTAGAGGTCCTGCTTCCAAATTGGTGCTCAAGCTAATCTTGGCAGCTTACTGTGGTATTAGCGGGGCTTTGCTGACCTTTCCTGGCATGCGAGTTAGTCGCATGCACAGTGACGCTTTGCTGTAACTTTAAACTTAACGATTTATAGTTTAACACTAATTATAATAGACTTTGGCTTTAGTTACAACGCAGAAAGACCAGCTGTGAAAATGTGGCTGCATCTCAATTTCATCATGCCATTTTTGGTAGCGATTTTGTGGGTAAAGCCAATTGCCCGACATTATTTTACCGTCAGGATTTTTACAGGATTATCTGAACCCTTGTATGTATTCAAATTCTGTTACTTTTTAGTTAGTATTAAAATAAGAACTGATAATTAATCATTGTATTTATTTAGAATGACTGGATGTGCGTTTGACACCATACGGTTATGGTCTTGTGTGATTTGCTGCATACTGAGACTCACTGCCCTGCCATGTTATCTGCAAGCCTACTTAAATATGGCAGACCGACAGTTGCAAGCGTGGAAAAAAGAAGCTGGCAAAACAACCAATTTGGAGCTCCAAAAAACTGTAAAAAATAAAAAAAAAATATTAAGATTTTCATTTTGGGCTAATTTTTCTGCCTCGTTAGGTTGCTCGTGTGTATTACTATTTATGCGTCGTCGCGCTGCAGTACGTGGCTCCAATTTTTATGTGCCTTGCCTTCACTTACATGTACAAAACTTTGGGTAAGAAAAATTTGCTCGCATTACGTGGAGATTTCTAAAGAAAGTTTGTAATTCACAGGTGGCTTTAGTTGGACGGGAACTTCTTGCTTATCGGCAGAGGAGTTGAGCGTTCAGCCAGTAACTTTGGCTACATTAGGCGTGGGAGAAACCTTGACTGAAGCCAGAGGGCAGTGGGAATTAGCTTTGACTGCTTTTAAACAGGTAGTGTACCATTTTTTGTATCGTTTAATGCTTTAGATTTGGAAAGCTTCAAGATTGTTGAAAACGACTTTCCATGTAGAGGATTCTGTCAGACTAAGTTTCTAGATATTTTTTCTCTCCCCAATACTCGCTTGAGTACAAAGGAAGAGCATGTATCAAGCGCAGTGTGTTAGTTACACTAAGCGCGTTGTCACGCAGCAGAAGGAAGTGAGCTTTAGTTTAGCCTTATTGGGCTTTTTAGGAGATATCTTAGAAAAGCTTGCAAAAAAGTTCTCGTCTTAGTAATAAACGAGGTTTTAGAAAATTAAAAGTGAACAACGATATCTGATACTAGATAGTATTCGCTTAAGTTAGGTGTACTGTATTCAGTTTTAGGTACATTCAGTTTTATGTTACCATAAAATTGCGTGCGAATTATCCCTTTTCACATAGATGGCATTGCGTAGCGCAAATAATGGTAAATTGTTATTGGCTTGGTAAATGGTTCCAAGTTGTTTATTGCATTTTCCGGAAGCGGCAGGACCTTCAGTTTGGACTATTTCGATAACTGGTCTACATAATCTTAATTTCTTCTTAACGGAACTTCATACTTATTTCCGGAGAACGGAATAAACTTCATTTCGAACACTTGTAGGAAGAAAAGTTGCAAGTTTATACTAACTAGTGAGCCTTTCAGCAGTGTTTGTATCAAAAACGTTTTTTTGTTTGTTTTTAACCAATTTTAGGTATTTGCCTATGAAGTCTTCCGTGGTTTATTCGGTTTTTTCACGTGGTGGTCGTATTTCCTTTGCTTCGCCTCGTCAGCGCTCGGAGTGGCTTACCAATCTTATTTTACTACATGAGAAAGGTCGAATTTTTTTTACCCCCAAACCGTGCCAGAGGTATGTTTGCGTCCTTTTGAGTTAGTTTAATCCTAGTCTTTTTTTATGGTTTGACCTCCCAAACCCCAGTTTGAGTTTGAACCCCTTTGGGTTGCCGTGCTCTTTCTAAGTTGATTTTTTTTCCATAAAAGTTATCGCTAATGAGCTCGTGAAATAACAGAGACGACTACGGGCGTTGTTGACCCATAGTACGTTTTGGTAGTCCATTAGTTCCCTAGGAAATGGAATATTCCCTTGTATCATCCCAATACAAAAAACGCCAGACTGGAGCTTAAGTAATTCGGGCTTGGAAAGGGGTTAAAAGGGTTAAATCCAACCTTTTTGTGGTTTCGTCCTTTCCATTCCAGTCTTAATTTGATGCCCGCCAGTTCTGTCATTTTGCATCGAGTGTCTTCATTTTTGTCAACATAAAAGCTGGGATCAAGTCATTGTGAGTAATCTAATTGGACTCTTATGGGCCATTCATCCGATAATTTACGATTTCCCGGCACTTGGAAAAGTGTCAAGGGCTCAGCTCTTCGGTTCTTTGAAAATGTGCTCGTCACAATCTCACGTATGGTCATTTGGTGTTAATTCCAGGGTTAGACAATGGGTCCCCAGCTGCAAATCGGCTGTGCCTTTTATGCGTACCCCCGAGTTTTAGTACTAAAGTCTAATGCGTTGGCTCAGCTCATATCCGTCTTGTTGTTATAGTTGCGTGGCAGCGATTAGGTCGGAGAAGGGGGGTAGGGGCCTGTGCAGGAGGGTAAGAGAGTCGTAGTTTACGGATGATTATCTTCCTCACTCTTACAACGACACTTACTATTCGGGGGATACCAAATTGCGATGATATTTGTGCGTGGAGGAGAAGGAGGAGGAGGAAGGAAGGAACAAAAGACGATCTACTTACTCGGAGCTGGAACTTATCACTCCACCCCCCTACCAGCAGTACCAGCCGAAACTCGCTCGAGAGGAAGGAGCGAAAAAAATATGTAAATAGCTCCTTGGACGAGTGGGAAAGAGATTGGAATTATTTGATGGTTTTTTGTGCCCTCAAGGGTGTGGTGGAGACAATCGGATTGGAGGCGTTTTTATTTGACCACAGCGATTTTTTTCTTTGATTTTCGTTATCCTGGATTCTTTGCGGGGGTTGCTGTCTAAAAAAAGAAAATGATAAAATAAGACTTTTTTTGCTTTGCCCTGTTGGGGACTGACAAGTATGATGAGTGTGAGAAAGTAAATCGATCTCATGGAAAGTACTTTTATTGACTTGCACCATGAGACAAAGGGTCTAAAAAAGGTCTCGTGAGTTTGAATGAAGTTGTCGAGCTCTTGTATTCTTTTTTATCTCCCTTTCTCTGTTCCCTTTTCCTTGAGTGTGTTGATGGTATTGAACAGATCGATTTCAAAGAGCTCATTTTCTGCTCCGTTAGCCTGTGTATTGGGAAATTATACCGGAAATTCTGTTTTGAAGACATGGAAATCTTGTCAATTGTTTGCAAGAAAATTTAAGGGCTCGTTGTATGATTTGTCTGCTGGGAATAGAGGTGCACAAAGAATTAAGCTTCTTTTAGTCCTTTTCTTGTGAGTAGAAAACAGGCCAAACAAGGTTGTCTTTTTTTCAGTTTCTAAACTTTTGTAGAGGAATTTAAGTCACAAACGGCTGAATTGTAATAGTACCACGACAGGCATTTCCTTTAGCTTCAGTTTGATGATTGTGTTGTGTTTAGCGATAGATAATCCAATACGGATTCCTCACGGTAATTAACTCCCAGATCCGTAAGAGCTCATGTTTTTTGTCTTGTCCTGAGCTCAGGATTACCTCGTTTTGTTTTATTTTCGTTGTCGTTTTTTATAAAGAGTCGGAAGAGGAGGGATATCTGTCTTTAGATTAAAGGGTAATATGTCCAGAATACGGTCTCTATGCGTGTGAATTAATGATGGTAAAGAAGAAGAGGCTGGAATAACGGTATTATTTCAATGAATAATATGCGTACCCCCTTTTTCCCGGCTAGTTTTAAGCTAATACGTAAAGCCTCCTCTAAAAAAACCCCACTTAGTAGGGATATGATCGAGCGAACGTTTTTTTAAACCCTTATACTGAACAGTTCAGTTGTTATTATCATACTTGGGGTAGTGTTTCTACACTTTACAGTGTATGAAGAGGTATAAGTAGTCGGTTTCTAAGGCAGGGTTTATTGGCTTACAACGGCAACCCTTATTTCTTTCTTATCGCCCGAACCGAACAAACAAGTTCCACAAGTGTCTACAGGCAGCCAACCCGCATTATCTTGCGTTTTAACGAGTCCTTTAAAGTGATACCAATAGGCCAGGCACAACGCAAGCGAACGTTTTCTGTATTGAAGCGTCGCCAGAGACTAGTACAATACTGTATACTTTCCAATGTTTCGTGTTGTGTTACATACTGAGAGTGATTTATTTCAAGGACTATGATAACGTAAATTTGTATATTATAATTATGCCTTGGATTGAAATAATTTGGTACATATGTTTAGGTAATAATTTGCAGCAAGTTACGTTCACTTTTCTCGTGCAGTGTTTCTGGTTACACATGAAAAAAGTAATAATGAAATGATATGTTACATTACGTTGAACTTTGTTAAGTTGTTGTGTGAGTATGCCTAGATTACTCCGAGCATCATTGGCCCTTTTTGTGTAGGCAGATTCACACCTAGCACGGTTTCTTTGAATTGCCAATGACGCCATCCATCAAAACGAAGGAAAGAGAGCGAGGAACATTTCGTAGGCAATGAAAGCTGCAATTGAGAAGTACATTATTAATAGCGTCGATGAAAGGAAAAGGACGGAAGAATGCATAGTAGCGTTCGGGCTCTGCTTAATGTCCAGAATACGACTCCTTTTATGTGTTTCTTCTTCCATTTTCGTATTTTTTTGCCCCCATATTTTGGGTCGATGGAATTTTGCGTGGTTGGTATTAACGGACATAGATTTACCTATTATTAGAGGGAGAGAGAGAAAAACGCAACATGAAATAATCCAATATGTAATTATGTAGCAGCTCCATTGGACGGGTAATGATGTTCGTTTTTTTTTAGGTATAAGTCACGTAATAGAGCTTATATGGCTGCTCTCTAAGATTTCTCTTTTAAGTTGACAACAACAGGAATTGCGAACTCTTCCCTTAGCAGGAATAGAACGGGATTTGTACAGCAATGCCATTGTCACAGCTGCGTACGCCAACTCCGTTATTGTTAGAATTCTGACAGGGAGATTGCGCCAATTTCCGGGTAGAAATGTTCCCCCATTTGTATGAGTTTTATATCTCTTTTTTTGGTACTTCTTTCGTGTTGATTTACTGCGTTTCGTAGGTCCCGGATGTACTGTACGTTCATGTTGGGGGTCTGGAGTGGAGAGTAGAACAGCCTAGAGTATGAATTAGTACTGCTGCGTAGTATTACTAATTCAGGAAGCCTTTGCTTGCGCGGTTAGGGTTAAGAGTCTGTTTGTCTCTGTTCTTAGAATTATATAGTACTTGAGCATTTGCCTTGAATGTAGAAACGAGAAGGATGCGACTTACAAAAGGGACAGGTGATATGCGGCATACACCTTTTAAGTTTTGATTTCCAAAAAAGACAATGAAAGCTCAAATGGGAGACATTTTAGGATTAACTTACTACTAAATTCGTTTGTGTATCTCATTACTAAGAGTAATGAGAGCATGCGCCATTTCGCTGTACTTTATTTCTGATAGACAAATCAATAAATCAAATTCAGAAGTTAAATAGGAAGTTATGTATCAGCTACCCGTCAGATATTCAATTTATTGATTAAATGACCGCTTAGAAAGTTGCAGAGATCCTTTCAACAGACATAGATTGGAATTCAAGCCTGTTTTTAGTAATCGTTCTTAATTTTTCTTCTCAAACTACAATTCTCTTCAGGAAAGCATGTGCACTATATAGTAGTAGTTTTGAAAGTCGCGTACAGAAACAAATACGTTTCTCAAAACACGTTTGTTTAAACGAATCGGATATTTTTGGCTGTATTTCTTTCAGTTAATCTAATTCTTAACAATTCCGAAATCGTTAGAGACGACAGTTTCTTGTTACGTCTATAGTTGGCTCGAAAAGGGACTCGCCATTGTCGTGGAAGTGACGACCTTATGTATCACTGCTGCCAACATTTCGATTTCTTGGACGTGTTTCTTTTAAAGGAAAAAAAGGGGACAGGTTCAGGATTGAAAGTGATCTAGCGGCTGATCCTCCTCAATGGGCAAGAGATGTTAGGTGAAAGCTGTCATATCTTCTCCTTTCTTCCTTTTTTTACTTCAGGGGACAGAGATGTTCCACAGCAAGACAGTCTTTTGGGACAAAGCATTCTTGCGCATTGCTACGTGGAAAAAGTTGAAGGGTGAAAAAGGGGGCGGCGGTGTTCATATGTCCACAGGTTTTCAGCTTCTTTCTGCTCTTCTTTAAAGCTGTGCGAGGAGTTGTTATCGACAGGTTGACACTCGGGGAAAGGTTATATAGTTTAAGGAAAAACGTGTGACGTAGCCTGCACAACAGCTCCCGTTCCAAATGTGTCTCTATGCACTTTGCGCGTTTATACCTCTGCTCCATAAAACACGGACTATTTTTTCTTATTTTTTTTTCTTTTTAGGAAGACTATAACGTGTTTAAATAATCTTGACACAGACATAAAGAACGGTGATTAACTTCCAAACTTACCTACGATATATCTGAGCCATTAGTGTATAGCTATAAGTTTTTGTAAGATTGTCACTGCGTTGCTATTGAAATGCTTTTGATGTAAATTAGACTAAGTAGCTTATTTTGGGATGGCTGAGTTCGTATCAGTAACAAAGCTCTTGTCTGCCTGGAAAGCGGTTGCAAAGTCTTCGAAACACAAGACCTTTAGTCGCGTTTTTTTGGGCTAAAAAACTGATAGTGATGAAGTACCTTGCTTTGGTAGCAAGTGAAAGTTGGGAATGTTTAACTCTCTTTTCTTCTCGAAAGAGCCCGATGTGATAGAAATTTTGGAAAGTAGGTTAAAAAATTGAACTATTTAAGACTTGAAATAGTAGTTCAGCTCGCGTTACATTCCCGTGTTAGTTTTTGCATTGGAGGCTTTCTACGTTCGTGGAATGTGTTAAAATTGAAGCGATTCAGAACGAATCATCACCACAGGACTACTGTGGAGTTTGCTTGGCGAGACAGAACTAACTATAAACAAAGCAATTACATTAATCTTCCTGCAATTATATAAGACATTTATTATGTTTTAATAGTGTTCCAAATTCTACTACCTTTTGCAATATTTCATCAGTAATTTATGTAACATCTCGTGCTGAATCTAAAACCGCAAAAAATAGTACTTAAATTCCAACCTTTATTTTGTATAATTACACATCATCATTCATTGGCCATTATATAGTTTTGGTTCTTTGGGCGGTTTGGGGCGCTGGTGACATTTGTAGAAATGAATCATGTACAGTTCTCCCACTTTTACTTTTTTTAGTTTCGTAATTTTTTAACAAAAAAGAAAAAGAAATGCCAATTCTTCCAAAGCGTGTTTTCAATATTCTACCCACGGAAGTTGTGCGAGATGTGTAGCGGTAAAAATCTAATTCTTGGGGCAGTCAAGATTTCTTTCAGCGTTGAGGCAGAGCGAGATTTGGGAATTCCTCGAGAGTATCGCTGCCTCCGGGCCATTGCTAGTGCGAATAGGAGGGTCTATCCGTTTCCCATAGGTCCCTTGAGCGTTTTTCGAGCACTGCCGATCAAACGTTGGCCTCTATTTCTTTGCCTTAGCTACCCAAAGCGGTCCCGTAGGATCCCCGTCAATTCCAACTGTTCCACAGGAAACTCTTCGGGATCGACAGACGAAGGAAGACGAGGAAGTACCGAAAATACCGGAAAAGGAAGGAAAACCACGTTTGACGCTCTTGTTGTGGGCCCTCAATCATTCTAAACAGGTTGTGCTTGCGAAACTCTGCCAGTACCACCGAAAACCCACTCGGTCTTCCAACTTTTGTATGGCAGTAATCAGATCTTTCATAGCTTCTTATCAAAGTGGAGCAACACTGTGCTTCCCTTATTGGAGGTATAAGCAATTAGTTCCGAAGTTTCCAGTTTAGAAAAGTCGAGTTTTGGAGTTCGCGCGTACTTGATATTCTTGCTTTTGGGAGGGATTAAGGGGAGTCTTTGCTTTGATTTTTTCTTCATTGTTGAGACACAAGTTTGAGGAGAAGGCTTCTCACAACTTGTTGAGTTGCATGGATGCTCGCTTATGCAGGAACAAACTGTGAAACTAACGAGTTCGAAAGAGAAAGGCAAACATTTCGTGAGGGCCGGAGGATGATGACGTGGTGAAAGAAAGATGGATTAAAGGCTGTTTTTATTTTAAACATGTCATGTATTTATTCACAACAAAGCTAATTAAGTTGCGAGCTCTTAATCAGCTAGCATATAGCTCTCTTACTCCCCATCCTTATACCCCGTTTTCATCTCACATTCAGCTGATTATGGAGAACGATAAAAAGGATGTGGCGGCTTTTGGTTTGTAACTATTTCGGCGCGTTCAGGGGTTTATTTTTTGCACCTTCCCAACCTAAACTAAATCAACCGTATTTTTTTTCACGTACCCATTTTTTACATAATAGACTGATTGTCAGCTTCCAAAGTGTTCAAGGGAAGGGGGGGGGGGCACTTTGGAAAGTGCTGCGTTTGTTTCTTTTAATGTTAACGAGGAACGGGTTAGGATGCTGGAGAGTCTTTACAAGGGTGACAGAGAGAAAAGAATAGCGGAGTGGAGAAGGGGTGCACGGCACTACTGGAAGAGGGGGTAAAAGAAAGGAGGGTAAATAATGCATGTGTATTTTCCGGTGTGGCGGTTTAGCTCCACCCCCTTGGAGTCTTGGGGGGCTGCTGTTGCCCTTTTAGCCCTAAAGCTGCTGCTGCTGCAGGTAATAATCGTAAATGTGTCGAGTTTAATTAAAACTTGGGACGCAGATAGCTCATTTGCCCTCGCATTGGGCTTCATCGTCGAGCGCCCTCTTCCAGTTCTTCTTTGTCCAAATGAAAACTCGTTTGCCTGTAAATGAGCTGCGAGGAGGTGCAGAAGAGTTCGCCCTCTCCGAGCAATGAAACTGGAAAGCAGGAAAAAAATTTGGCCTCGGCCTTTTTCTTTCCTCTTTTTCACATTATTTCCCTATTTCACGTAGTTGAATTTATGGAGTAGTTTTGAGCTCCCGTTCCACGGGAGTTTGGGTTTCAGGGTGTCTTTAAAAAATAAAGCCGAGGAAATTTCTTCCGCCTCGACGATTTCCATACGAAACCGAAAAGGCTAGCTTCATGAAATCGTCCCAGGTTTCGAAAAGCCCATGAAATTACCGTTCTTTTGACTCGTTGAACCCTATCTCGGAAACGATTCTTTGAGTCGAAATTGAATTAGGAAAATTTAGCTTATTTTTAGAGACCGCCCGGGGCCCAACCTCAACTTCCGGTCCTAGACGCCATTGCACTTTTGGTCTCTAGTGGACTTTTCTAATGTTTACTTCTATCCTATGGGGAAAGTTTTTCATTATTGAAATTTCATTTCTTCTCTTCTTTTTCGTTATTGGAAAGTTTCGCGTAGTTTCTATATAATTTGAGATACTGGACAGAATTCAAGAATCCATTTTCCTGACTTTTATAGGCTGAAAGGAAAATGGAAATCTAAATCCCTAGCAAACATAACTAGATCCAAGTGTCACCAGCTGCTGACATGCTAATGTCCGGTGTTTGTGTATGGCTGTCCTTTTGCGTCTGGGGATCATATACTCTCTCTCTCGCTCACAAGAAGTTAAAACGGGCAGCCATGGGACGAGGGAAGAAGGAAGGGGGGCGGAGGTAAAAACTTGCATTACCAGTCCATCACTTGTCACTTGTTTAGTTCGGTAACTGGGGGAATAGCACAAGTCTTCTTCATCTTCTGGTTCTCCTTAAGCATAGAACTTAATGAAGCAATAGCACAGCCAAGGAAAAGAGGCAGAAATCGGGTCTCAGTTGGTAGTAACTGGGACTACCGCTGTTCTGGGTCTGGGATTGGCCTGGCATGCCAAGAGGAGTGGAGCGATTCCGTGAGGCGTAGGTAACGTCCGGTTTCCGGGCCAAACGCTCACTATTATCTATTTAATTGGAATACAACAAACCAAAAAACCATTAAATGTCATATTTTCTATAAGTGACCGTTCTAAAAAGTACATAATAAGTAAGTAATTAATCTAATTAATCTAAATAAGTCATCTAAAATGTAATAATAAATAATAATAAATTAATCTAAGTAAGTAATCTAAAAACTTGAATTAATTGGACTTCAAATTCCAGGATTTCAAATTTCAAAAGTTCAAACATTCAAAAAATTCAAATTTCAGATTCAATGCAAAGAAACCAACCACAATGTCCAAATTATTTCCTAGACTTCTATTACAAAGATCTCGAAAATTTTCCACATTCTGCCAAAGTTTCCGCAGATTTCCTCAGCATTGTGTAGAAATTCTGCCGATTCTAACGGATTTTGCCATCGAACGTGCTGCAGAATTTAACGCATCGAAGTGACTAATAAGCAGATTGAACCAGTAGTCTACATGTTGCAATCTGTCTAGAATGACTGAGGGGTATTCTAGGATGACTGAGGGGTGAAATGATCGAAACTCCGTATGGAAAATGGAAGATATCGTTAGTCGAGAAGAGCGTGTATAAGTTTGTCGAGGTAATAACTGCGGAATGGCGAATAAGGAGAAAGGGTTGGAATGGCCAGCAATTGACACAGTAATGGTAAACTTGATGAGGTTTCCGGTGTTGTGCATCACTTTAATCGTTATCGGGAACCTCATTCATTAGCTTCCTCACTTGGCACCTTGTTATACGTCACGTTTGGCTTGCGTTTACATTCCCTGCTCTTAAGTCCTCGTGTATTCTCCTTTTGCAGATGCTTCCCTTTTGACATCCTTTGGAATTCCAATCTAAGACCCATTTTTATAGAAGACATGATGAATCTCTTTGACTCTGTAAATCTCATTAAGGAGGTAGAAGAAAGCCCACCCTCTATACCACCTCTCCTTCTTGGTTTCCGAGTATGTGTGTGTGTGTTGTGAGGTAAGACACCAACGCTCTACTATTTATGGTCCTAGCTTTCTATTTCCTTATGCATGAAAACGTAAAGCCATTTTCGTCCTCTTTTTTTGGGTTGTCTTCTTCGTCTTTCTTCTGTTTTTTTGCTTTCATCCAGGTGCAATTTCCTTCGTTTTCCCCAAAAAAACCTTTTTGCAGTTCGTAAGTAGGGTTAGAAGACCAAGAACGCGGTGACACAGATGTTTCCCATGATCATTTCCCAAAACTCGGTTTCTCTCTCTCTTCTCTTCCACCAACTTGGTCTCTCGTTTGTTCATGCATAAGCTTTGGGTCTAATTATTCCCATCGGGAACGTTTTGCTTTCTCGGTGTCCTTTAATATATGGTTAAATTATGTAGCGAAACTTGCTCATCTTGCAGTTTCCATTTGAAGCAAATTTACCGCTCCCTTCTTCAAATACATTATGGAGAAAACAACCTCGATTACTTAGGGTTTCCGTTACTTTTACGATATCATTTACCTGGCATGGTCGCGCGGGACAGTTTGTCAGCTTCGCTCCGTTGATGTTGTCCGTCGTCAATCGGCGCTCGTTCTGTTGGTAAGTGTAAACTTGAATTCAGACATAGAGAATGGATTGAAAATGGTTGAAATAGACTGGAGAACAAGGTAGAACCTGGAAGTTCCAACTTGGGAATCTTCTTGGGAAAGTGAAACTTTTTTTTTTAAGTTGATTTCTTTTCTTTTCTTTACCTGCTCCGCGGGTAATATCCATGAAAGCTGGCACTGGTTTCGGCGTATTGATTTTGATTTCTGGAAAAGTGGGAGGGAAACAGATTGAGATGTTGTGTGTCAGTTTTGAGTCGAGTGGATTCCGGCAAGGGACTTTCTCGGGGTAGGGAAGTACATACGCAAGAGTTGTATAGCCAGCATGCAAAGCTATCTCGTGTTGATTCAGGCTTATTGAAAGGCAAGAGCCGAAAATAAGGGGGGAGGGTGGTGTGCAAAAGGGGAAAGTAAAAGCACAAGCAAGCGGATGTATATTACTGTAGCATTGTTACCGTAAAGTCGTATAGTGCCTTCAGCTTTGCCCAAGGAATTGGAGGAAATGCAAGCGTAAGACCCCACGTCGTCGGCATTGAAGTCTCGAATGATGAGGCTCATGAGGACTTTGTATGAGACCCGGTCTTCCTCGAGCTGGTATTTCTTCCTATATAGAACGTATACAAAAGCGGTGCAAAGTTTCAAACTCCTGACTCAGGACCACAAGCCAAGAGAAACAAAAACGTCCAAGTAAAAAACAAAATTCCATCATGAAACAATGAGATGCTTGGCAGCAATTCAAGTTTCACACACTATGTAATCTGTTTTGAGGGGGAGATGTTGAATGTTCAACGTTGAAGACAAGTTTAAACGGACAAGACCCTTAGCGAACCCCAATTTGAAATTCGGGTTTTGGGTTTTAACATTGTTTCCCAAGGCACAAGAGAAACTTTCAGAGCTCGTATTTCGACTACATTGGGGGGAATTCCTTGTAAAAAGATTTATGTGTAAACAATACTTAGGTCTATATATATGTATATGTGTGTGTGACTGTGTGTGTTTCTAAGACTCGGAGCTTTGAGCGTTTCTAAATGCTTTTCCCTCTGCTTTCGGTCCCCCAACAAGAATCTAATCATGGTTGTAATTGGATCAAGCCTGTTATACTCACTCGCTGTGTTGAGTCGAGATTTTTTAAGATGAGCTTGTCTTTGGTTTTGGGTGACTTTCATTTCCGTATTTATTTTGTGAATTTAAAGGCTTTTTCCTTCGTTTTAAAAGAGTAGCTTTATTTATCTTTTTCCTTTTTTTGCTTCGTAGCGTTTTCAGGATATTTAGTTATTTTTCAAAAGAAAATCATATAACTGCGAAAATCCTAGATTCCAACGAAACGTATGAATTGATTTCCTGACTAGACCACTTTGATTCGACATTCAATAGCTTTACGTCGCATAGAGTATAGAAAAGGAACGAAACGATCCAAAGGTGTAAAGTAAAAATAACATAAAAAAGAGGAATTCAGTGAATCTCGAAAAGAAGTTAATCTTTTCATCTGTTAAAGAGCGTCAGCGAAGGGTTTTATTTACCGCCTTCGCTTGAGGGAGCTATAATTTATTGTCTGGACGTTTCGTAAGGTTGTAAAGTTTACCGGATTGCTTGGTCTATTATTAAACCCTTTGTTTCTGGTTAAATTTAACTTAAAAAGGATCTGCTCTTCTTATTTTTCCTCTAAAATAATTCATTTATGCTGCTGTTGCGAAATTGGAAGATCTGCCTCCAATTACTTCACGACTTCAACCTCTAAATCGGAAATACTTAAGAATCCTCGTAATTTTATAAAAAAATGAAAATAAAAATAAATAAAACAAACCTGTTTCGACTTTGAGAGGAAGTTTGAAAAATTATTCTGATTTCCCTAAAAAAATAATTTACGCTGCAGTTACGAAATCGGAAGATTTCTTTAAAATTTCTTTAAAAATCCTAGTAATTCTTTAAAATCCTAGTAATTTTAGGAAAAAAGATTGCTTTAAAATCCTAGTAATTTAAAAAAAGGAAAATAGAAAAACTTGTTCGAGAGAAATTCTGTAAAATTAAAAGGCAAAGTTGGGGGATACGTAACAGCTTGTTCTTACCCTTGTAACAGCATTTCTTCTTGCCGTCCTCTTTGCCAGTAATTCACGGCCGGCGGATAAGCTTCCACATGGCACTGCATTTTAATTTCACTTCCAGTGGGTGCACCCAGCAATTGCGTTTCCACTTTGACCGAAGGCTCGACTGATTGGTAAACGGAAACCAGAGTAAAAGATTAGTCGTACGGAATGTCTTTCTCGCATTCCGCTAGAGCGACCAGCGATACCAAACCGTCCAGCACGCCCACTTACGAAATTACAAACTCTAATAGGAAATATATACATCAGATCAATTCTCCCTTCCACCCCCCTTGTCATTACTGGCCCTTTGAAACGCTTGCGAAATGCCCAATTTCTCTAGTATATGTTTCTTCATGCATAATCACAAAGGGCAGAGATATGACTCTCTCGAATGAGTGCCGAACCATTTATTCATTTGCAAACCCATGGAAATTCTTGGGAGGTGGGAGGGTGGAGGTGGGAGGATGTTCCTTTCATTCTTTGTTGTGAATTGCATGAAAGGCATTCCCTTTCACTCACTGACTGGAGAAAATTGCCTTTTAAGATCAAATGTCAATCGTGCCCTAGCTGGAAGGTTGAAGTTTTCCCACAGCAATAGTATCAGTAGGACATTGTTTCGCGGGTTAGGGTAAAAATAGATTGTTGACGGGTACTTACAGTTGATATTGAGCGTTACGCGTTTACTGACAGCGGGTGGGACATCATTGGAAGCAATGCACATGTAAGCGCCCATCAAACGTCGATTCACTCGGATTAAGCGTAATATGTCGCCAACATAATTGTCCACTGGATACAGAAAGAAAAGAAAATGAGAGCCTTATGCCAGGGTTCTCAAAAATGAGGGATTGTTTAGGGATTCCGTGTATACTCTATGACCCTTTCTGGTGTCTATCGGGGGTCTATAAGAACGTTCAGTGAAAGCATGGGATTCAAGACGCCGATAAACGATAGCGTATTACATCCATTTATACCGTGAAAGAGGGGGTAATTTGGTACTAAAAAAAGTTTTGCTGCTACTTGTCTCGTTTGAAAACCTTAAAGGATGTTAGCTCAAGTGAAAACAAACTAAAAAGTTTAAGGATTTCGAAAACTTCCCATTAAACGTACACACTTCAATTGGGTTTCCAAAAGTTACTAATTTAAACTCAGGATGTAGATAAGTTCCGTCGCTATGCTAGTGGTACGGGACGTTTCCTTAATGACTCATAATACAATTGGAATGTCTGTTTAAGGCCACGGTGTACTGCAAGTAGTTGGACATTTTTTGACACAAGATGGCACTAGTATCATACCATTTCTTATGGTAAGTTCATAAACTTTAAATAAGAAATGAAAAGAAACGAAAGAGATAATTGAAACAATATTTTTATACAAATTTCGTAATAAAATCTACTGTATCCTCTATTTCAACCTAGATGTAGATCTTAATATCTTATCTTAATAACATGTCTTAATATAGATAAGATCGCATCTTCCTTAATATAATATTATATGTCTTAAAGTTAGGTATATGTTTTAATTCAGCTAATTTAAAAACATTTTAAAATGAGTTAGTCCATTTCAGTCGATTTGAGTTAATATGTGATGGAATATGAGAATACTTTGACATTATCAACCAGGATTAAGTGGATTCAAGGTTTTACCGAGCTTACTGTAGTGTTTGCATTGATGATTAGTAATTACAGTTGTATATATAAGTTATTTATTTATCGTGGTTTACGATTAACCTTATTTGGTTTATTTATTGACTGAACAATCTGGGGCTGCTATTGTTGAATCGGAAGCCTGCGACGTTCAAATTACCCATGTTTAAGTGACTTTCATGGGGGGTATAAACCGTTAAAAACCTCCTTTGGCAGAAGCAGAAAAGGAAGAAGAAGAATAGGAAAAGGAGCCAAGTGAGAAATACACTCTTTTGGGGTCGAGTTTTGTTTACCTTTGATACTGCGGGTTGGGTAACTCCATTCTGCACTGGCAAGAGCAGCCGCGTCTTTGTGTAGGAGCAGTTTCTCTTTTTCGCGATGAAAGACGGAATGGGGAAGCGAGTCGTAGTGCGAATGAGGTGCTTGTCGTTGAGATCGTTGGGCCGTATTATTTTTAGCGCTGCCTTTGTTGTTACCCAAGCTCACAGTGTTGGAGCTTTTACGAGCAACCGAACCTCGGGGCATGCTACTGCTACTACTGCTGAGGCTGCTGTCCACAGCCGCCGCCGCTCCCGTCCCACCGGCCCAAGGTTCAACTGCCGCTAGGCCACTACTTGAACCAGAATGGTGCATGAAATGACTGCCGGTGCTACTGACAAAACTGCTACTGCTACTACTGCTGCCCAGTCCATAGGGACCATTGTGTGAGAGTGCGCCATTGGATTTGAGGATAATTTTATCTCCGTCTTCACGTCGCCAAACAATGCGAGGGGCTGGACGCCCACTCGCTCGACACACTAATGTCGCATTGTCGCCTTCGTTCACCGTCACATCACTCGTACTCGCGTCGTCCAAGATGTCAGGAGGCACTGACGGTTAGTTTGACACGGACGTCAGGTTGATTTGTTCATGTTCCGAAGAAGACAAAGCGAAAATGAATATCAATATTACAAGAAGAAAATACTTCAAAACTTAACATTAAAAAAAAAAAATTACCTTGGACTTCAATGCAGCCTTCTTGCTTCTTCATGATAGCGGTGTTAATTTGGCACACATAGCAGGCCCGGTCTGTTTCTTTGATCTGTCGGAGGTGAAGATTCCAGGTTTTGGCACCGTCGTGACTTACGGACACGCGACCGTTATGGGTGACCACTCTGCGATGCAAGCTTAGGATTGTTTGGTCTTCGGCTCGTAGCCAACCCACCTGTAAAACGTATGTGTTTAAGAAAGAGCCAAAGAATATAAAAAGGGAAGAAAAGGATCGTAAATTCACGAGGAGGATTCTTTTCTTTTTCCCGCAAGGCAGAATTAAGCTGAAAGATGGAGATAATAAAAGGAAGAAATATTACTTTGTAGTCGCCTAAGTGGTTGATAATGCAAGACAAAACGGCCTCACGCCCAATTGGGACTGTAACGTTGCGAATCGGCTCAGCAAACTCGGGTTCCAACAGTCCATTGTCTTCAAGATAAGATATGTATAAAAAACAGAGATAAAAGAAAATGAACCCAAAGATGATCTGTATAGAGCCTTAAGCTTCTTCTCCCCTCAACTCAACTCACGTCACACTCCCGCAGACATACACATACACATACACAAGACATAGAGATGATTGATAGCGTCAGTCGAAAGTTTTTAATTTCCTTCCTTTTTCCTTGCGCCTTTTACCGCGAGCAGAAGCTTGCCCATGCTTCAACAAATTGACATATGCTAATTTATCTGATTCTTGGCAGGCAGTGAAAAATTGAGAGCTCTCGCCCGCAGCAGCTTGGCAGTATATAATTTTTTCCACACTTTCTAGGTGGTTGCGAGCATATAGAAGAAGAAGAGGGGGCTTTGACACATACTTGACAAATGACTCGAGACAGGGACTTTATTAAGGGAATTTTGCAGTTTTCCAGGCAACCTAACGCGTAGATTATAGGGAAGATTTGCTCAATGATTAGTCTTTGTCACTCTCTTAATTGTATTTTCTGGCATTCTTTTCCGATTGAGCGCAAAGTAAAGTGAATGTGACCTTTCTTTGAAAGAAGCAATATGGACAGAAAGGTTCTGTAGGACAGGTAGAACAGTATCTATACTCGTGTTAGTAAAGCTCTAATATGACGTACTCGTCTGCCAGGATTTCTTTGATACAATTGCGAGGTTGGGAATGAATAAGTTAGATTTCTTCCGAACGTTGCCATGAGCTCTTGAAGTTTTAGTTAGGCCTGAAATGAGCAAGTTGGTTCATTAATTAGGATAGCAAACAGGTTAAAAACTGAATCAACGCCGGATTGTACGAGTTAACTTTAAAAATAGTGAGGAAATCACAATCGAAATGGTTAGTGACATCAGCTTTGTTTGACTTCTACTAAACGACTAACCATGGAATGGAAGGTCTGTCTTTTGCTTACTTTTGCATTGAGTTCAGCATTTGGGAAGTACTGAAGTGTAGAATAACAAAGTTTAATGACCAATTTCAGGGAATTTTGATCTTCTTGACTTATCAAGACAGTTCGTGCAACGCAGTCTTTAAGAAAGGAAGGAAGATTTCGTTTTTTTCTTCCTAGGAAACTTATGAGAATAGGCTTGTGGTGTCCCCCTAGCCTTGTTAAGTACTGTATGCAGTAATTCCAGGGCGGTTATTATTACTGTCTCTTTATTATGAATGTTTATTAGTCGAGTGCGTGGGGATGTCTTGATTCGGGACATTCAAGAGTCCGGAGTCCCGAATGAGGACATTCTCTTCACTGATTCCCCGTGGTTTCATGCTTATTGCTGAAGTAATTTGGAATCCATAGCGTTTTGAAAGTAGTATAGCGTTTTCATAAATGTCCTCCTAAGCCTAATACTTTCCAGTACTGTGCTAGTATTTCGACTTCAGGCGTTATGTTTTGGAAGTAATAAATATCTTCGGTAGAATTAACGTGTTTCTTTTTAAGAAACTAATACGAACTACTCTCATAACCTGAAACTATACCAGTAATGTACTATTATTTCAATTGCAAGCGTTATTTCGACTTATTTCAAGTATTGCTGTCGTTTGTTACTGCAGACATGACATTACTGCCTATCACTGCTGGTTTGTTGCTAAAAGACATTAAAGGTTGGCAAAACTAGCTTTGGCAAAACTTTCGTCAGGTTTTGCCTATTTCGGTCGAAGTAATGTAATGCTTTGTGTATAGTAATTCGAAGTATTTAAGCAATAATTGCAGTCATTCCACATATCTTCGTTTCAAATAGGTTCTCGCCCACATGGCTACGTTTAAACATCAACTCTTATAGCGAAATAACTCAATTTTGGCCAATACTACTGCGACATTACTGCTTATATTACTGCCTTCCTAGTCTCAAATCAGAATTTCTTCCTCGTTTCTTTCCCCACTCTAACTAATCGAAAGGACTCTAAAATCACAAATACTCTCTCGATGTATATCTGCAGAACTAAGTTACATAAACCCAAAGAGTCGTGTGGATAACGTTAGAAAACAATCTGTTTTCCCAACAACAATCTCAAAGTTTCTTCAATGAAAGTGCAAGCTAGCGCAACCTCAAATAAAAAGGTTATGAAATGCACATTTATTTACTTTTTATTTTAAAACAAAATTTACCTTGTGCTCTTGAAGTTAAGGGTGAGATGGCGAACAAGTAGAAAAAGCTGAACAACATCCACGTCACTCTATGAGGCACGAACAACTTATACTGCCTGGAATTCATAGTGCCGCTCTTATGATTCATGATTATCACTTGAGACACACACTCGCGCACCTGGGAGGAGTGCTCAATTTACCCACCTCACGCACACACACCTTTATTTAATTTATTTCGGGCTAACAACTTCCTCGACTGTGTTTTCTCTGGCTCTTGGTTTAGCAGTTGCAGTTGTCACCGATAACTTATCCGGCGGACATGAGTTTTGGTACAGGGAAGATCGGGGGGGTTGTGAAAGATGGGATTGCGGATGGTATATCGCTTTTAGCACAAGTTCTGCACGTTGGAGAAGAACACGTCCGATTAACGATTAGAGTTGATTGCTAGAGTAGCTCGCACCAACGAGTCTTTTGTTCTCCCGAAGTTGGGAGAAAGACGACAAGTTGCGCATTTTTGGCGGGGAAGTGGAAAGTCTTTTTTTTCAGAAGGGGGAGGAGTTTTCCAACAGCAATGCAATGTCTGCTCTTAGGTAAGGTGTCGTCACCCCCCACCTTCTCTCCTTAGCAACTCGAAGAAATTCTTTACGAAGCAACTTGTGTTGTCTCTTTGATGTTAGCAGCTATAGCAGCACTTAGATCTTCCACGTGGTTGCCGGTCCCATCCACCGCCTGTGCTGCCCGTACCGAAAAATCCTATTCCTGATCTCCTGGGCAGGCTAACCACTCGGAAGATAGGGTTCTCCACAATTAACCACTGTTTCGAGCGTTTCTATAAATCCCACTTTTCTTTGTCTCCGCTCCCCCAAATCCTCTTTTTTAATAATTCTGTGTGGTTTAACTCCACTGGAAACGGCATATGACTTGGGAAGGTTTAGTTTCAGGTCACTTCATTGAATTTTTCAAATTGGATTCAGGGGTATATCCTTCTTGCGCTAGAAAACCTTGTTTAGTTTGTTGTAAACCTTGAAAAACCTTGTTTTCGACACCAACTCCTCCACAACTCACAGTTTGGAAGATACTGGTAGTTATGGACCTCTTCCCTGGAACACCAGAACTTTCACAACTGAGCCTGCAAGGGGATGAAAGAGATCTTTGCTCCACGCTGGGGAAGCTGACAGCAATTGCGTGGAGAGACCACACATGCGCCGCCGCGGGCGAAATTTCTGTTGCATGGAAATGGCAGCAGGGAGTCTTTAAGTAGAGATGTCTTTGGACTGGTGAATGTTAGCATGGACGTAGAGGGAGAAAGAGAGAGAGGTTTCGGGTCGTTGAAAAATGGTAAGAAGCATGGCAGGTTTGTGCCCGCAGGCGGTGTAGTGTAAAACTAACGCGTTAGACACCTACCAGGCGGCAGAAATGTTTATTTCTATTGTTGGTACTTCTTTCTCTATTTCTCTCTCAATCTTGGGCTGTTGGGGAAATGGCTCGGGAAGGGAAAATTGACCCTCTTTTCGGGGACCCGAAGTGTCATGAATACTCTTGAACAACCCTATTTTGAAAGAGGCAGACTACTAACGGGCCAAAGAAGAAGAAGAAGGCATATATCCAAGTACAGTAAAGGGATGAGCGAAGGAAGCGAGATTTATAGAGCTTTGCGTAGGAGCCTATCGAGATCTCCGCTATTGTTCTCTAAAGTGGACCACGAGGTTTCCTTCGGCTTTTGGAATGATAGGACCTGCTTTATGATGAAAGCCAGCCTTTCTTTACTCCCCCAACAACTGCCCTAAATCGCCCCGTAGATGTATTATATCGCCCGAAGTCTTTACAGAAAAGGAAGGGACGTTGCGACACTCCGTTGTGCAGTTTTTAACATTTAATTTTGACCTCGCGTTTTTTTAACAACATTTACTATGAGCTGCAGAAAAGCAAAGTTTTTTTATCACACCGTTTTTCATACACGTCTTCAGGTAGTAATAACTTAGCCCCCCGGCCTCTAAATCTTCCAAAACATGAAAACCATTTCTGCGAGTTTTGTAATTTATTAGTTCAGAAATAAGACAGGTAACATGAAATGTAAATTCTGCCTGGTAAATATTCTGTTAGGTTCAGGGTAACAATTAAGACCTTTATGCATTTATTACTGCTGTCATTTCGGCAATTCTTGAACTTCTGCGAATTATTCATGTCTGTCCTTTTCGTGTTTCTGGGACCATTCTTCATTTCTGTCGCGATTTCAGCAGTTTTGAGGTTTACTTCTACTACGTTGTGACCCTTTACGCTAGTTCTGCAACTATTTCTGAATTTCTGACATTATTTCTGATTTTTCTTCTTCGGGCAATTAGGCCTGAAATAATTTCGGCATCATGGGGGATTTCTGCGACTTTTTTGTTTTCATATTTTATTTCGCTGCAGTGATCTTAATGTGGTCCTCTAATTATTGCTGAATCCCTGCAATTCTGTATATTTCTGGCCATTATATCTGAATTAATTTCTGCGTTGGGGGTTTCTGCTACTCTTTATTTGGGTATTTCATTTTTCTGGAGTTATCTTAATGTAGTTCTCTAATTTCTGCCGTTTTATATATTTCTGCCACTATATCTTACCTAATTTCTATCCCCACTTCTTAAATTTTGAAAAGTCTGTCACTATTGTAGTTTTTTCCTATAAATGTTTGGTACACTCATGCAATTTTTTCTGAATATCTGCCATTATTTCTGCACTAATTGTTTATGTCTGCAGCTACCCACGTGTTTCTGCATTTAGCTACGGGTTTTTCGAATTCTGTATACTACTTGTCCTACTTTCTTATTCTGAAAGGTTTGGGAAGGGGTTCGGCGGGAAGTTAAATTCGGGGAAGAAAACCCTTGTATAACGCTGCGTCGGTCCGTTCAGCAATAGAATTCGGGTCTTGCCGATAGCTGCGCTTCATTCCATTAGCGAAAGGTGATGCGTTCGGAAATGACTTGACGTGCCAGCGGAAGGTTCTGGGGGGAGGATGTAGGGGTTGGCTGCGCTGTCGTCGTCGTCCGGAATTTCCCCTTTTTTACTTTTGATATGCTGCCTTTCCTATTAAGCTATATATGGGGAAAGATATTCTGTTAGCAACTGCACGACTCCAGTAGTATGATATTATAGTCCTATTTCTGTACTGGCCAGTAAACAAGCTTCCAGCCCGTGACGACTTCTAAGACTTGGCAATAAGAGAAGCTTGATTGCTTTCCTACACAATGTTTGCCGAACCTCGAGTCCCTTATTATTTTTATTCACTCCTTTTCTTCTCTTATTAGCTATTCGCAGAAATTAACTTGTCGAGGTCTCGCCATCTTAATTATATTTTTATGGGGTGACATCTTTGGAAGATTTAATGTGATTTTTTTATTATTTTTATTTTTAGCAGGGACATCGAAGGGGGTTGAGTTTATATGCGGCCAGAAGTTGTCTTTTGTAACGAAATAAGCTTATCAGTACCAGGCCAGGCTAGCTGACGACCGCAAAGTCCTTTCTTTTGTTTCCAAAACTCTTGACAAGAACATTCTTTTATAGCGAAGACGTTATGTTCCGACGACTAAGTTTTCTTGTTGTTATATAAGACCCCAAGTTTCCGGTTTGCAACCTTTCCTAAGTTTGGCAGCAATAAGTAGAACGTTACAAGAAAATAAATGAAAAAAATAGCGCGGATTTTCTTAGTGTATTATTGCAAAAGTTTCTATTCTAAGCTCGTTTTCCTTGATATAACCTTGCAGCACTACAGAAGTCAACAGCTGGCGAGGTTAGGGAAACAGAACACGTTCTGATTCAAGCGCCCACTGATGGGATTTGCCTCGCCAGCCATAACACAATTGTTGAGCTGGAGTATAGTGTTTCTCTGCGCCACCCACCACTCACCCCTCCTTTTTTTATTTCCAAAAGGGGGTTTAACTTGCCATGAAATGCTTGCTCGATTATTACTGCAGACAGCGGTGAGTTAAGACTGCGTCCCTTATTTCTAGGCGAATCGCACAAACCTTTTCTTTTTCCTTTTTTGAAAAAAATTCTTCAGTGTTAAAACGTCCGCGGGGGTTTTATTTGTTTATTTATGTGATTTCTTTACAGATGAAGCTCTTTCTCGCTTAAGCAAACAAACAGGTTCTGTACTAGCTCTTGAGGTGAACTTGACTTGGAACTCGAGCGGAAGAAATAGGGGGATAGGGGGTTACAAAGGCAAACGGACAGTACTCTCCAGTGATTTTCATTTATTTCCCGTTTCATGCTAAAGTCCCGGGTTATTTTTTACGAGTGCTAAACGCAATGAAAAATGTGAATTATGTTGATCAGCATGACGCAGTAATTCTCGTTGGGATACTAGAGAGGGGTTACATTCAACTTTTGTATTATTGTTATTTTTTGGTCGCTTCATTCCGGTTCCCCTTTAGGAGCGTCTGATTCGCTGTGCAGATAGTGTTGGCAATGGGGATAACATACCAAGCAGAACGGATACGCTCCGAAATCTGTACTCTTAGGGGAAGTTTAAGGGAATCCAGGCAGTACTATTTCAAAAGTGAAAACAAAAGTTGACAAAATGAAAATCAGGTTTGCTTAATAGCGTATTAATTAAGGTGCGTTAATTACGGGCTGACAACGGTAAAGCTCGGGGTCTGGAAAGAAGTCACGCCACAAGCAGGGTACTTCTGCAGCATTAAAATCCCCAAATTCCAAGAAATGAAGAGCGTTTAGTGTAATCTAGGGATCATAATTCCCATTATGCGAAGAGCCTTTTAGGCATTTTGCGGTATATATATACTTGCCTCCCTTGTAAGCTAGCCGTGCAGACAAGCGAGAATGACAGTAATACGCATAACAATAGGTAATGTATGAAGCCGCAGAAATTCAAGAGGGCCCCATGACTTCCCGGAAAGTTTCCAAGAAGACCCGAAACAGCTGCACACGTGATAATCACGTCATAACAAAAGCTTCCACGGTTCACTTCCTTAACATTACTGCAGTATTACTGCATAAACTGGGCTTTTACCTCCCCTTGCGTCCAAGTTTACCTTTTTTTCTTTGTCTTTTATTTCATTTCTTCCTTGCGAGAAAGCCGTCAAAGTCTCCGTACTTGGAACCGTTTGATCCCCCCTTCGCTTTCCCCCAACCCGCACCCCATAAGACAAAAAAGGAAAGCCAAAAATCCGCTCAGATCATTACCTCGGAAAAAAATCTTGAGATATCTTCCCCAAGTATTTCTGCAACTGCTTTTTGATGTCCAAAAAGACCACTTCTGCCATGCTTATAGACCTTTAAAACACACCTCAAGGATTTCCTCAAGTCCATATTGAAAAGGAAGTCGATTCGGTGTGGGGCATTCGACGCATCAATCCTGGAAGATTGAAGGCCTTGTTAGCCCCGGGTCAGTCCAGCAGTCATTTTAATATCGAAGGAAAGATATTGTCTGTCAACAAATTTTTTTCCTTGGTTCATTTTTTCGTTTCCTCTAGCTTATTTCGGCGTGTGTATTTTTTATTTTTCTAAGAATTTTTCTACGAATTTTATTTGGGTGGCGAGAAATTGTGTTTCATTGTTTCGTGTTCGCAGCGTCCGGTAACAGTAACACTGTCATGAATCCCATATTGGGAAGGGAAAGGGAATCAGGGAGTAATTCGGATCATCATTTTGCGGGGCTTGTTGGTCTTAATTGACCACATTCTCGACATCCCTGGAGTGTTTCTCCCAATTTTGTTTACTCTGAGTTGGTTCAAGTCTTGTGTGTCTCACTCCATCTCACACCCGTTGATTGGATGCACTCTAACCTGATACTTTTTACTTTCTCGTGATGGGGGGTTGTGAGGTGAGGTTCTGATGGGGGTGAGGGTTCAAGAAGAAGAAGCAAACGGAGACTATTGCGATGAGGTAGCGCGAGGCTGAAGCACCGAACCGATTGATTATGCAAATGAACATTAGAAACGGAGAAAGAGCGAAAAGGGGAACATAGCGAGGAACGAAAACGAGAGAGAGAAAGAAACGTAAAAGGGAAGGCTTAGGCTGAGGGGTTAAGGGGGTTGAAAAGGACTCGGAGGACTCGGAGAGGAAGTTCTTCGGGTGATTGCAAAGAGATTTTGCTGGAAACAGCGTTTTTCAAACGAGACGAGTTTGCATTTTCTTTTTGCGTTGGCCCATTCCATCATCATAAACATTTATAGCTGATTCTTTCAACTTTTACCCCCCAAAACTTTCCACTGGAACGATTTTTGGGGGCCATTTCCTAAGGTGTCATTTTAGTGGCCAGAATATGGGGCCAATTACACGGGCAGTAATACGTATACTGTACTGTACGATTGAAAGGCAAGTCGATTGAGCGTTTTGCTAAGGGGAGGGGAATCTGACTGTATTGTGTATGTACTTGGAAGACATGGAGAATTGCTAAGTAGCATTGATTTGAATTTGGCTGGGCTTTGTCTTCCATACAATGTACCGCACAACATAGTTGCCCTTCATTGTGGGCTCATGCCGGGGCTTGTCCGGGGTTGCATAGTTTGGTAAGAGAGGTACTGAGTATGGGTATGTGTATCCCCAGTATTGCATTGTGTACGGGTAGGATATATACTGTATCCCTATGGTTTTCTCCGCGTCCCCAAGTTCGCCTTGCCTTAAGCAGCTTTAAAGCTTTAATCTACTCGCCAGGTCGCAATATGCAAAGACAGTTTGCGTGGAGTGGTCATCTATCAGTGTCATGCCAAGGGGTAAATAGGTCCTTGCGAACCAAGTTTCGATAGATTTTCCAAAATCTGACGTGTGTTTCAAACTGCTGTTGGCGTCCTAGATGACAAACAATCGGAGTGAAACACATGTGACTTCCCGGCTATATATATGCCATTTGGCTCGTTCGTCGCACGTTGGATTGTGTAAGGGTATTTAGATCTTTCAGTGAAGGCATCCGACATTTTTCTTGATATACAGCTTCCTTTTATGCTGACGTATCAGTACGCTGGAGAAAACGGCGAATTGGAAGGTTTGTGCTTGATATTGTAGACAGATTATGATAGTAGCAAGTTCAAATGCTTTACGAATAGTAAAAACGTAAAATATAAATTAAAAATTGGGAAACGCGACAACTTCATTTGCTACATCGAGACACTATACCTTGATATGCCAGCTTGAATAAGACCGTAGATATTATGAAAAAGCTTACAAACTGACTTTTGAGTGGCAAATATTTATCTTATGATGTTATTATATAAACTTAGGTATCAATTTAGTATAGAGTATACATTTAGGAGCTGAGAAGTAGGTCTATAGAGTTTCACAAACAATTTGTATTGAACTTTACAAATGAAGTTTCATTGCTGTCTTGATGAAATGTGATTGAAATATCAAGAGGGCTGAAAAGCGATTGTGTTTTCCTTTTTTCTGCACTTTAGCTCTTCAAGGGCGGAGATTTGGATCGTTTCTCCTCCAAAGAAAGCAGCCAAAGTAAAGTTTGTGAAGCCGTAATTGCGTCAAGATACTTTCCTTAGGGCGCTAGACACATTATTACCCGATTCACTGTTGTGATTATGGTGAAAAAGGGTGAAAGAGGGGGAGGGGGGAGGGGAGGACTTACACATACTCGCACACAAAGCAAGCAAAAACCTTTTTGAACAAGTTTTGAACGGAGCTTTTGTCAGCTGGTGAGGTGAAATTACCCAGGCGTTATGGTATAATATAAAGTTTCTCCTTTTTTCATAATTTTTTCTTTTTTTTTAAGACTTCTTCCCTTTTTTTAAAAAAAAAAACTTCCATCATTGCTGCAGCAATAGCTCATGGCGACATTATACCCCGAAAAGGGAGGGGAAATAGCTTCTCTCTCTCTCTTTCTGTCTTTTATCTCCTCTGATATGCTTCTCTCCAGGTTTGGCGCGCCCCGAGTGGTATATACACTATGATGAATATTGCAGGCCTCAGGTGACAGGTACATTGTGTTGGGATCGTCGTCGACGTCGTATGTGCCGCATCCGCCAAGAAAAATCTTCCGTTTTCTTGTTGGTGGGTGGGCTTCTCTCTCGCACCACATTCACACATGATGGCGATGCTTGTGCTCGAGTGCTTTCCCCGCCAGAAAAGAGAATGCTTTGCGGTAAAAGAGGGGTAAAAAGGGAGAGCCATGGGGAAGCGACCCATCATTTAGTTCCTAATGGTGTTCACCTGGACAGGTTTCCACGCTTTGGGATCTCTTCCCTTTCTCTCCTCGCCGCGTTCGCTCTCTCTCTCTCTCTCTCAACAAACCACCCCCTCCACAAAAACCCCCTGTGTAAACCCCATTGCTTGTTGTAAGCGATGAAAAGCGGAGTGGAACCAGACTCGTAAATAGCGTGTTAGCGTGCGATGGCAGGTGCATACAAGCAAAACCATTGCGACCCCTGATGGCCGTTCTATTTTTTTTCTCTCACTCACTCTCTGTAAATCATCTCTTCTTTCCCCTCCCCCCCCCCCGCATCTCTCTATATACTCCTTTGCAGAGCAGTCAAGCAAACAATGAGGGCAATGATCTACTGTAACTATGAATCTGATGACACCTAAAAGGGCAACAGCGCCACCAAAAAAAAAATATTGGGATTTTATTTTTTTATGCGAGGTTAATATTATTTTCTATTTGTTATTAACTCTTTTAGGACATCAAATGCCTTTAAAGAGAACAAAAAAGCCGGTTGCTATTGGTTTGTTTATTACCATCGTGCGCGAAGTTAGTAATCAAGCTATTAAGGAAAGAAAATTTCCCAAATAGTATCACGTGTGTGTCTTGCTGACGTCACCGAATGTACAACAGCTTTGTTTCCTGTTTCTAGAAGAAGCATGCAAATGAAACAGTAATCATGGTAGCAAAAGCCATTGCACTTTTGCGACGTCACGACCCAAAGTTCGAATTACTAATAACTCGTGAATGGTTATAGTAAACAAAAGTTGAAACAAAATTTGTCGTTCTTAGAATGATGTAAGCTACAAGAATCCATCCAAATCCCCGCGTGCGGTTTTGGTGGCTCCCGTATACCTTAGTTTATCGTTGCGAAACAGTCACAGATGGCACTGATGTTTGTTATTGTTTTGTGAAAGCTTTGCATAAGAAAGTAAACAAAACAAGAAATAGATAGCTAATTGCTGGCAAATTTTCTACGCTTGTTGCTCTTTCGAGAAGTACAATTTGCTGCAGCAGCACAATTTCCGGCGTCTGACTTTCGAAACAAGATTTTTCTAAAACGGCTCTTCAGATTTGACGAAACATTTTGTTCCTGTTTATCAGTAAATGCACATAAGTTTCACACAGTTGCAAAATTAATTTGCGTGCTATTAAGTTGCTACTCATAAGGAAAAATGCATTGGTTCTGCACTAGTTATTAGTATGTTCATGTTTACTGTCAACGAACTTTTTCATGATATGTATTGGTTTTCTAAAAAACTTGTTCCGAAATTCCCGATGCCAAGCGCCACTATACCGAGTTAAGGGATACGGGAGCCTTAGCACCTAAAGCAGGACAGACAGCCGAAGTATCTGCTAAACAAATCAGATCTGATGAACTGTCTGTTTTGTTGGGGATTTCGTGAGGGACTTCTGAGGGATATATACAATGGCATGGGTAGAAGTAGGAAGGAAAACATAGAGTTAAATGCGGACTAATACGTTAAGGTTTTAACTGTCTGGCTTGTAATAAAGCGAGACACCAGCTGCATTTTTCAGGGAGAAAACAGAAATTCATACCCCCCTTTCTGTAACGTGTGAATGTGTGAGCCTGAGTGTGTGTGTGTGTGTGTGTGTGTGTGTTTGTGAAAAAGAACAACCAATAGAGTCCCATACTGGAAAAGTAGCTCACGTGTGCTTTTCTATGCGTTGTGATGTAAATGGCAGCACATGCTTTTGACTGCTTTCCGGCTTGTGCCAGTAGCGCCACTCTTTTGTTTCCTTGACAAACGACAACACTCATAATGTTACACATCTTTTTCTTTTCCATTTCTAGTCTGTCGCGTCTTGTACGTCTTAAATGATGTACGAGCCCTCCTGCAAAGACATTATGAATGAAGCAAGGAATTGTTCGCTGTAAATAGTTTACATGGTAATGTTAATTAGGGGCTTCTCTCTTTTCCCTCCTCAACTTTTCTTTTTCGTTATTACTGCAGGAATGTACTGGGATACTGGGCGGAAATTACTGGGCGGGTGACAACGAAAGAACAAGAAAAGAAAGAACCTGAGAAAAGGTATAGAGAGGACAAGTTATATGCCATGTATTTCTTGTCGGAGACGCTATGTGTTTTTGGCAGCTTCTCTGTGTCGTTTTTTTTCTCTTTTTTCTGTATTTGCTCACGTTTTGTGGGGGGTGAGAAAAGACAGCCTCCACCGCTGGTCCGGAACACTAAATACGACGGCCCATATATATATTTTGTGGGATGGGTTCAGGATGCTGAACATCGTAAAACTCGTCTTCTTCTTCTTGTGGGGTGCGGGACACAGAAGGAAGGCGCGAAGGGCATTTCTGCATCGGTTATGGTCTACCAAGTCCGTCCGGATTCTTGTGCCAACTCCTTAGGTTTTCGTAAAAGCACGGGATAACGGAAACGAGCATCCTTAACTACAGGTAGGTGCAAATTTGACCACTTGGGTTACATTTTCGGGTCTTTTTCTTTATACTTTTCCCCTTTTATTGGCTGAAGAAATGGCAGAAATGGAGCAGGAGGACGCTTTTATGTTGTCGGAAGAAAGCGGCCATACGTCCCAGACACGGAACTTAAAAAACAAAAAATGGGAAGAAAGGCTCAAATTCTGTTACGTTTTTCTGCCGCAGAGGAAGAAGTGTAGCAATTTTCGTCGCAGAATTACAGAAATCCTTTCAGGGACGTTATTACCTGAATCTCTTTGCGTAACTGATGACGGGGAAGAATGAACGAGTGCAAATGTTGTGGGCTCAAAAGATGCCTAATTTTTGTTTCGCAGTAATTTCGACGTTGCGAGTGGAGTGCTAGGGTTGAATACGGGGCTTTATTTGAACAAAAACAACACCACAACTATCTAAAGATCCTAGTGAGTTATTGAATAGTCCTTCATAAAGGATAAAGGTTGATACGTCGGATACCTATAGTTACCAAGCTTGCCGCCAGGCTTTTTGTTTCTTATTTCTGTCAAGACAATGAAATTTTCAATGAAATTGTTAATGGGAGATTGTGAAGTTTAGGAGTCAAAGGCTTTTTGTCAAACTCGCTGTGTCTAAAGGGTGGTTCACACTACCATTCAAAATCAAAAATCACCAGTCAAAATCAAGAAAAGCACTGACTGGGGGGGGTGGTTTGGTCTGACTTGTGCCATTCAAATAAGATTGAATTTGGGTCGTTTGATTGTTGTGATTTGTGTAACTTACCACATTGCCAAGAAAGGTTGTATGAAAAACATACAGGAAACTTTGGTTTTTGAGCAGATAAATAATAAATGAAACTGTAAAAAGTCAGCCGAATTTCCTGAGTTAGTATTATAAAGTTTTAACAACATAAAACTTTATAATACTAAAATTGTGAAATTTCATGTAAATTCACGTAATGTCTTTAGCAACTGTTCAACAATGAAATTATCTATGGCATACGGTTTTGCCTCAGATGGAAAATAGTTATTACAGTCAAAAGACTATTGTAACTTTTCAACTAGGAAATTATGTGTGGCATAAGGTTTTGCTACTGACGGAAAATAGTTTATAGTTTCGAAATTAATTCTGGGAATGGACTGTATAGAATACAAGTTTTCCCAAAGCCATGCATGCAAGTATAGCATAACAGCTTCATTCGCTATTCCATATCCTTCCCGTGTAAGAATTTGGAAAAGCAAAGCCTATCTAAAAAGCACAGCATATATTTCTACTGTGTGCTTCTACGGTTTCGGTTGCTCTCCTGTACTCGCTATAGTGCAGCTGTGGGCCCCGGGATTTCGATTGTCAACTTTTCGCTGCCTGGTCAGCAAACTTGGCAATTGAATTGGGGGGAAGGGAAAGGAGACTGGCAAGCGCCAGGGGATCAGCGGCTTCCAAAGTCATGCATGGGAAATCATACAGAGACCAGCCAATTTCCATTTTTTTACCATTTCTATCCACATCCTTTCTCTTCTTCTTTTTTTTTCTTTTTTGGATCTTTCTTGTTCCGGGGTGGATCGTACAGTTCGATTAACACAAAAATCTCAGCACTTTTTTTCATTCCTATGTCGAGACCCCTGAGAGCGACAGAGAATCGTGTTTTTTTTACTCTGAAAGAAGAGGAGAATAGTAGGTAAAACTAGAAACGTGATTTTAAAAAAAGAAAATCGAGCGGAAAAGGAAGAAAAAACAATTTTTTTTTAAAGCACTACGTTTGTTTTAACAAGCAAAAGTTTGGGCATTGTTATCAGCCACCGTGCAGTTAATAGTGTGAAATTAGCGTCTGCTCGAGCAGAAGGTGGGGGAAAAAGAGGGTTAGACTGTAAACTAACGGGAGAATGAGGAAGAACAGATTTTGGTGAAATGAAGAAATCTAGCGAGTTGGGTGGGGGTATTGTTTTCACGCTGGAAAAGTAGCAAAGGGAGAGGAGTGAGACACACAGAGAGAGAGCCTGCCAGCTTAAGCTGCTAAGAAGCCAGGCAAATTAGGGCCTTCTCTTCCCTTCTCTTCACCCGCTCGTGCTTTGGCTTGGGTCTCCTTACCCCTTGTGCGCTGTCTTGTGGGAGAAACTGGCGTAATGAAAGGATTAGGGAACGGGACGCCTGTCTCCCAACACTAAGCTCTTTGAGAGGATAAAAAGTACAGTACGACACACAAAGTGGGGAAAAAAACAGGCCTTTCGAGCTCCTAAATCTTCTTTGCTTTATCTCACGCTTAAATTCAATATTCAATATACTGAAAAGTGGCGCCTCTCAACTTTTCTCATCATTTATACTTTATTTCTGCTGTTCTTCCTCGGAATAGTCGTGAAATAAAACATCAAACCAACAACTTGCAAATTTCAAACTCAACTTGCTCCTTTAAAATTGGTTTTAACTGTAAAAATCCAGATGTGCACAATTTGTGCACAATTCAGACTTTGTAAGACGACCAATTAGACTAGCTAAAGTCCTACAAAAACTCGCACAGAATTTTCATTAGAAAAATAAATACTCGTGATTTCTTAACATCCTCTATTGAACTATACAATCCATTTCTGTTAGTAATGGTGTACATATGTCTACAATGTTCAACTTCAAATATACAAAGTTTAAAATGTACGGAATAATTTCCATTGTTTATAAACAAGATTATTTAACAATCGTTAATGGTTACAGGACGGAGCAGTTTATAGGTCTTGGTGGAAGGGCTTCGTCCAATTCAAACTTGCTCTTTTTAAAAACACTATAAAAATGAAAACAGCACAGATCAACTAAAAACAAGGGAAACGATCTATAATTGTTTGCTTTTTAGCAAAAAGGGGAAGCTAATAACATTTGGGAAGTGTCTTAAGTGTTTAAGCTAAAATAAAGTCTACCCTGACACGTCATATTGTTGGAAGCCATGCAGGAAGCATCGAAATTGTACCAATCCCGGAACATTTGAAATGTCACAACATTGGCTGTGGGACGATTATTTTCCTTGGCAATAGGAAAGGCTTGGGGTTGCTGCTCTTGCCTTTCGCCTGCTGCTTTACGTAAGCTAAGTGGCAGCGGATAGTGGTCGTAGGTTTTTAAGAATAACAGTAACTCGCGGGTAGGTCGTTCTCGTTCATTCGTGTAGACAACCAGGTCGTCTAAACGCACATCTCCGAGCTGTTTGGAGCCCTGACGACTGAGCCAAGACTCTTTTTCTTCATCTGATGAGGGAGCTGGAGTGATGGAGGTCGACGAGGGTGGATCAAGTTGAACGAGACTGGTTTGAGTAGGCTCTAGGCCGCCGTTGCGACTGTTCCATTGTCGCATATAAGTTTTATCCATGCTTAAGGGGCCTAGAGCGTAACCAGACCGAGGGGCCCCCTGCTGGGCAATATACTTACGGTGCACAGCTTCTGGTAACACATAGGCTACTTGATTCTGATAGCGTTTGAGCCAACCCTGCTCTAGCCGGGATAAAAGCGTGTCAGATTTGTTGAAAGACAAGTCCTGTACTACGAAGGCATCCACGACATCTGCCAGGGCCAAAACGCGCTGCTCCAGAGATTCGGGCTGAGTTGCGGTGAAGAAGTAGATGATACGCCGAGGATGGTGTCGCAAGGCAACTTTATGGGCCATAGAGCTGTTCAGATGGAGCGTAATGGGGATACTGCACTGCTGACCGTAATAGTCGCTATTACATGGACAGGTGGAGGTCTCTTGAGTTTTAATCTTGGACTCGATCTCAGTCGTTGCTGGTCCGGCAAGGCCAGGGCGGTAGCAAAGTAAGGCACCTTGTGTTGGGGGAATTTTAATGAAAGGCAAATGAAGAGGGTGGTCTGGTAGATATAGGATTTGGGGCCAGAGGAGTTCATGGCGATAAAATTTGGGCTTCCAGATAGCGTAGTAGATCGTGTCTGACAAGATGAGTTGTTTAGCTATTAAGAAAAGTAAAGCTACTAAAGTCAAACTTCCCAAAATAAAGGTTACGCTTCTTTTTTGTCTCATTGCAGTTGTGCTTTATAGTGCGTTCGATGGCGTAACGACACATCTCAGATACACAGATGTTTGGAAAGCTTTTCTTTTTTATGTATTTAATGGAACTATAACATGGTTATTAAGTTGAAGTCTGTGCTACTTTGGCTATGTTTACTATCGTAGCGACAAAAAGGTGCGATTTCGTTGGTTCGGGATTTATTTGGTTTTTGGCTCGCGGTTCATTTCTTCCAGACTATGATGGGCTTTACTAATTTATGAACAACGAAAGGCCTAACGAAAGCTGCGCTCTGATTGGCCGGACCCAGTGGTGCAGATTTTCAAACAGAAATTCGTTTACAAGTCGACGATTACTGTTCGATGTTCCCCTTTCCTTAGCATTATTACTAGTTGATTCCTATTATGTACAGTAACGAGCTTATTGATCTCTACATCGACTGTGCAAATTGAGCAACGACATTGCTTTTCATCATTTCGACCAAACTGTTGAGACCTACGTAAACGTAGTGTAGTCTGGAAATGACAGGATTGGTCGAAACAACGGAGAAGCTATGTCAGTGGTCAATTTTCAAAGTCCGTGCAGCGATCAATAGTTCAATTACTGTATCTTTAGGCGTTTTTTCGTCTAACTCGCCATGCTAAGAAATGTTTGATTGGTATACTCTTATTTGTATTTCGGGAAAAAGTGTACAGTTTGAACTAAACTTTTCCCCGAATTATTTGTTTATTTCGCATCAATCACACATAAATAATGCAACGAGTTTTATATAATTTATATGAATTTTATGAGTTTTAACCCTGGTAATACAAAATACTTTCGAACAAAAAGGTTGACTTTAGGAAAATACCTTACGTGAAATACTGAATATTTTACATGTTATCACAGCCTTGAAAACCCAATTTTTTAAGATAATTTAAAGTTGAACATTACAAATCATTTCGCCATTGGATATAAAAGGAGCAGTGGCAGAGATATAAAATCCGACAGAAGATTCAGGTTCGCCGCATTTTACTAGAAAAAAACATTTCAAGATTTTAGTAAAAACATGCAATATCTTCTCGAATAATAGTACTTTCTTAAAGAAGGCTCCTTCAGTTCCATGGGCACTTTGGCTCTGCGCGGACGTAAAGTCATACCGAAAGACCCGTCTTCGTCTAAATCTTTAGTACCAGAACCAGTTTCTGCAGCCAATCTCTTGCAAGCGGAACGAAAAAGCAGCTGATTTTCTTGGCCACTGTTGACAGCGTTGGCTGTAGTACATTCAATAACACTGCTAAGTACGCTGAAGGATCGGCCATTATTCCTAGCTACTGATTGAGTTGAACTGCCTCGTCTTTTGCGGACGGTCACAAATTTGTTTGATGCCTCGTGATTTGGTACGTCATTCTGCTGCCGGTCTTGTTTGACTTCTTGACTATGTTCTGCTTGAGCCAATTCCCTAAGCGGACTTTCCATAAGAGGCGGCAATGCATTGGTAAGGTTCATAGAGATTTTTCCAAAACGTCGTTTGGCAGCTACATAAAGTAATGAACTAAATTAAAAATTATTTAGGAAAAGTCTCATTACGATGCTGAGGCGCTAAAACTGGACGTATGGCATTGACATCCACGTCCTGCATAGCAGTAAACTGTGTTTCCTTATTCGCCTTTTGGACTGGTTTGATAGGAAGGGTAGATTCATTGACAGGAACTACGTAAGTACCTATGATTAATTCCTTTATTAGCCATTTATTGACTAACCTATAATTACTATCATTGAACATTGTACTAAATTACCTTGCTGATTTGACGTAGGTTTTATCTGGGATTGTAGAAAACTATCAATAAGAGTAAAACGTTGAACAAAATCTTTTAAGACAGGAACGGACTCAGAAAACATGTTAGCCAGTGACTCTAAAGGCACCTAAAGTCAGAAAAGTCAAATTAGGAACAATCCGACTAAGCAAATTAAAATTTCCTTACGTTTGCTGGACGTAAATTTTCACTACAATGGCATTTCCTCAACTTAAGCTCGCAGTCGAATAATCGACGACTCAGTACGGAATTCTCCACTTCCAAAACTTCTCTTGCGTGAACCGTTTGTGCGAGGGATCTAGCAATCTGGCGGTTGTTCTCTAGGCATTTATTGATCACATATTGTGATGCAGACACTGTAATAACAATGCGTTCTATTAAAAGAAATGTTCAAATTCTTTTAATTATCCTTATCGTCTTGTTAAAAACGATAAGGGATAACTTACAATTTTCGTTGAATTCCCTAGTTAAAGTTGTGTATCGCTTAGCTACAATCCGTTTTGGCTTCGTGAGAAGCGTCGGATGCTTACCGACCATACTAAGTCAAGCAAACGTAATTATTCAAAATGTAAAATTTAATACAAAGAACGGAATTGAATGGGCTAAATAATTCAATTGAGTTCGGGGTTTTGTAGGAAACTTAGATCACACATTGTGTTCATGATCTAAGCTTTGAAAAACAGAATGTGTTTGATACATAGATGGCCCCCCGTCTAATAAGATTATATACCAAGAAGGTGATAATTAATAGGGAAACTTGAAGCCAACGCGACACTATCGCCATCGGTTTGGAAACTGCGAACTTCTTGGGTAAACCGCAAAAATTTATTGTTGCTTGATTGTTGATATGCTAATTCGTATCAAGGGGAATCCAAATCGGAGCCGACATTATATGAAAGCTTGAAGCCAATTAGGTGCTTCACTGCTCGCCGCCTCGCCTCAGTACGGCTCGCGCAGCCGAATAAGAAGCTTGTTGAGACAGTGCCGGTTTTTTAGGATAGTTGTGTTTTTAAGCTTAATTTGGATAAATTGCTCACTTTTTATTTAAGCACAGCATTCCTGTGATTCGTAACCATTAATTTAGCTTTGTTTTCGGATTTGTGTGTTTTCAGTCGCGGTGTTTCATTTCAAACGTTTGGGCAAAACTTAGACTGGCTGGACAAGTCCAAACAAGAAACTACGCGCCGAGTTTATTCTGTGTTATCATTTCCTGCTTCAGTTTGCATTATAAGTTTCTTTGTTGTTATTTTTAGGAGACACCCTTAATTCTTCGCCTGTTCTGCAAATGAAGCTGAGGGAACCAAATGGCACGTGGCGTGGCACATGGTAGATGGGTGGCACATATATGGCATGCCACGTGGGATAGTTATGTATGGGATTGAGGTAAGATATGTTTTAACTGTGTTTAATAGAATAGATCCATAGTAATAAAGGGATACAGCATGTCCGTTTCTCCTTGTGTTGGTCGTCCTTATGATGTAATCAGGGGCGTCGCGAGGGGGTTTCCATTGGGGGGGTGGAGACCTTAGTTTTACTTAGTTTTACCGACTGTAGTTGACGATTTTACCGACTGTATGATACAGTCGGTAAAATTGTCAACTATGGGGGGAGGGGGTTGGGGGGTGTACTCCCCCCCCTCGCGACGCCCCTGGTTGTAATTTTTAAAACGGCGTAAAAATGTGGTAATCTCTGTGTGGTTATAGCGAATGTGAGCAGAGTAGGCTGGATATCTTGTTGGCTCCTCGGAGAGTGAGACACATGTCGTTCTTTTGTCGAATTGTCCTTGTGTTTGTACTACCAAGATTGTATCGCCATCAGATGAAAACTATTAATGGGCTGTGGAGTTTAACGCTGGAAGAACTTATGTGCCAAATCTGTAACTGCACCGAACCCTTTGGTAATATATAATCTGTCATTTATTTGAATATGAATTTCAGACCTAATGTATTTCTCGTAGGTGTTCTTTAACGGCTTTCTGGGTTGGGTGTAATACAGCGGAGGAGAAGCCTATGGAACGACCCTAAATAAGATTCGATCCTTGCTGGTTTCAAGTACCATTGGGTGTTCTGGCGGTGAATCTGGTGGTTATATGCATTACGTTTCAGTTATTAACCCTTTCAACTGCGGCTGGCTTTTTTTAAGGCAAAATTAACACATGGGAAGGGTCCCCGTAACGATGCTCAGTATAATTAAGGCATCGGTTCATCTTTGTGAGCTATTGTAAAGTTTTTGAGAACTTAGTAGAATTGTAACACTTGCTTTCGCAATATTTTGCATTTCTTGTAAAATTTATTCCTCCCAAACATTTATCCCTCCAAATCTGTTGAAATATTTCTTCTGTGACCAGCATGCAGCTCCAAGCATTGGATTCTAAAAATTATACAAATGAGTTGCTTGGCTCTCCCTCCCACCAATACCTTATTTGCTCATTTTGTACCCAAAATGTTCCCGATAGAATCTAGTTTCCAAAAATGTCCTTTTTTTGTGGTACGGTTTGTAATTTTAGAAATAAAAGCGTAAACTTTGATCGGAACTTATCGGATCGGGAATTTGGTTGGGGGTTTTAATTATTTTGTACAAAACGTTCCTCGCAAAAACAGTTCCCAAAAAATATTCTATTGTGTGATTTGAAATTTTTGAAAAAAAAGCGAAAATTTGAGAAATTTTTGTAAGATTTTTCAAAAGATCCGCTCAAGGGGGTGGGGCCTACCAAAAAATGTCGAACCATATTGGTGGATTCGACCAAAAAGGGGGCGTGGCTCCTTTTCGAGCTGGGAAAGCTTTTCCAGGGCTTTTTTCCATAAGGAATAACGTTGTATCAAGGGGGTCCCCTTGAAAAATCGTGGAAAAATGAGAGCCTCGCTCCTTCCCCTTTTCCCAGCTCCCCATGCTCGGTTTCCAATTCCTGATATTCGAGCTCATGCTGCCGAAGCAACACAATTTTGAATGGAGGAATAGGAACCTTGCCGGGAAGGCAGTATAGAGAAAGGAGCCCATTGTATTTTCGTATTTTTCACGAAATAAAGTGCCTCGACCGGGTTTTGAACCTGCAACCCTCCGATCGCAAGGCTTGCGCCTTATCCACTCGGTCATACGCTTACGTTTAAATGTCGTTGAAACTTCTATAAATACAAATATGAATTGAACCGGTGTACATTGTATGCGGCTATAGCATCCCACCTTTTATTGGATTTGTAAAAAATATTACGGTTCGCCTATAGTTAATAAGTTATATACCTTAATGTAGTCTCTAGAAGTTTTAATTATTATATTGTATTTCTTTGTGTATGTTTCAAAATGTAACACAAATATCCTTACTAAACTTTTCTGAATGGGTCAAAATCATTCAAAGTAATTACCCGGCCATGACATCCTCGCCCCATCTTCCTATCGGGTTTCGATCGGATGACCTTTCGTTTGACCTCCCCAGGTTTGCATCTTGTCCACTATAAGCCACACGGTTACGGTTGCCAATGAATACAAGGTCGTGAGTTTACATTATTTTTATTAACATCTCGCACATACAATCGACATTTTTAAATTTTCCTTATATATTTGATAACAATTTAATTACGAAACCCAGGGCGACAATCAAGTACGAATATATGCTCTGGCGGAATACAGTAATGAGTTTAGGGAACTAAATTCCATTTGCGTAATAAAAGAAGAAAAAACTGTTTATGAATAATTTCGACAAAGAAATTTCGAAAAATCAAAGAAATCGTCCTAATAAGCTAATAATTACTCTGAGATGTACAATTTCGTTCTCTTTTTTAACAATTAATAGAGTATTGCTGTCAAGCAATGTGGGGTATATGCATATGCCTCGTACAAAGTTATGGCAACAATACAACTAAGCTATAATAGGGTTTTGACTTCCATACGGATTGATGGGAGGAACTGATTCAGTTGGCGCATGTCTGCAAAATCAGAAAAACAAACAAATAACAATACTTCATTTCAAATAAAAAAATAATAAATTATTTCCGTACCGGTAGAGGATGTAGTGTTGAATAATAAAAAGGACATCGTACATCACGGAAAACAAACCAAGGCCAAACTTGGTAGGATCTCCGAAAATTGAACTCCAATCATCTATAAAATCGGATAAAATTACATTTATATACAAATTAAATAACTTGACTAAATATGTGCCTTACCATTATTATAAGATAACAAAAACATCTGTAAAATACTGCCTAGACCGCCTGAGAAATCCAGTAAAACGTTAGCAATGGACCAGCCATCGGTGCTTTTGCGTTTGTAGTTCATATAGGCCTACAACAAACCCGAATGAGTGCTAAAAAATCTTCAAAATTTGCATTATTTTCTTACTTGTGGAGCGTATTTCAGAATGGTTGTCAACAGCTTGACATACGAACAAAAGTAGACGACTTGAAGCCAACTTAACGCGTCAAAAGCAGCTGAGATGGAAGACGCAGTAAGAAAAATGGAGGAAAGAACAACAAATAGTATTCCTCCCATTGTCATTTTCTGCTCTCCTTTCTGAGGATACAACGCAAATATTTAGTGAAACTAACTTGTCACATCCAGGCAAGTATACCTCGTAGATAAAACATTGGACAACTAACACAAATGTTATGAAAGTGGCATGGATCGAAAAAACGGCATCATTAAGGCGAACTGGTAGCACTCCAAATTGATGACTGGTAAAGTAATCCGCCTAGAAAGTACCAATATTGGTTAACTTCTGATTGACTATAGGAAAAGATCCACCAAACCTGAATGCTAGGACTCCAGTAAAGGGAATAATTGAAAACGCCATATAAGGTATGTCCGAAAAAGTTAAGTGCCACATAATCAAAATTGAGACCAATCACACTAAAGTGCAAACACACAAAGTTATAAGTTTAACTCATCACAATCTTGTTTGTTTTGAGTTGAAGCTTATACCTTTTCCTCTTATAGTTTTGGACGGCTTGAGGCCAAAATGATAAGGACCAGGCTACGAAGTAAACCCAGCCGACAACATTGCTAATAACCGAAACGGCATACGAGTGGACCACCGTCACTACTATAAATGCATTTTCCAAACTGAAATAGAAATGAACGAAAGGAAGTCTTACTTATTAATCTCACAATATTATAAAGTAAAGGAGTAAATTACTCAAGTTCATCTTCGTTTTCCAGACTGGCATTCCAAAATACGGTCACATGACCTGCACTTCGCCCCGTAATTTCACAACTTGAATTCCAAGCATCAGTGGAATTCCAAGATTCTATGATAATATCCTCCACCGGATCAATGACATAGCTCCTTTCCGCAGGATTATACTGAGTATCAAGTTCCAGAGTTCCATTTAAAACACCCCTAGAATAAAAAATAATTAAAATACGGATATATATCTCAAGGCTGAAACTATAAGATAATTCAACTCACGTGAGTTTCAGGTCAACTCGCACTGTTTCCCCAATCATTATTGTTTCATAGTTACTAGAAACTTCAAATTTTAAACATTCTACCAATGATGGCCCCTGCAATGACGAAATAACTAAAAAATAAATAATTAAATCAAGAAAATAATTAAACTATTTTTTTTAGAATAGAGCCATAGCACTTACCTATAAGAATAAATACATTAATTTGAAACTTGCAGAGGAGCTTCATTGTCTAAGGATGACTAAACAAGTTAAAGGCAGCTATATGTGTAAAGGCAGCTATATGATCTGATGCAAAACTGCTGGCACCCAGTAAAACTAACGCTTGAGTTATAAGACCATTTTACTCCGTTTTGACGTGTCAAGATCTATGATACCAGAGGTATATCATCAGGACTAAGATAAAAATACTGTCAGTTGTATCGACAGGTGTTTAAAACTTCACAAACACGTTCTCCCCCATATGCAACGCATGCACAAAACTGACCTACAATATGCTCATAACATATACTCCCCCCGCCCGGGGGAACGCCCAAAATTTTCCTTTATGGCTTTAGGCTATAGACATTAGCAACAAGTTGCTGTCGACCGCGAAATCAAGTGAACTTTTAACGTTGCTGCCCTTTAACTTCCAGTAAACCCGATATCTTCCCTCTTCAGACAGATTCCTTGAGGTAAAGTGCTTTTGCTCCAGCTTAGGTAATCTTTTCTATACTGTATCTAATCTCCATAATCGCCACTGTCAGTGTTTTTGATTATCTGCGCCTCTTATTCAAAGTTGAAGTTTTCATTCTTTCTGTCAGGTTGTCTTTTAGAAGTACTGGATATGAAGCCTAGCAAGTCCCAGGGCACGGATTACGACTTTTTGATCAAGTTCTTGGCATTGGGAGACTCTGGTGTGGGCAAAACGAGTTTTTTGTACCAGTATACGGACGGATCATTCAACGCGAGATTCATCTCAACAGTCGGCATCGACTTTCGAGAGAAACGCATTTGTTATCGCGCTAAAACCCCCGAGGGCTTCAAAGGGCCTAACCAAAGGTGAAACTTGGATTTATCTCGCATACTTGGTCACCGAGCGTGACGTCAGACTTGCCATTTTCTTTTTTTCTTTACAGGATTCATCTACAGTTATGGGACACGGCAGGCCAAGAGAGATTCCGGAGCTTGACGACTGCGTTCTTTCGCGATGCCATGGGTTTCTTGCTGCTCTTCGACCTCACGAATGAACAATCTTTCCTGTCGATACGCAGTTGGCTAGAACAGCTCAAAACCCATGGTTACTGCGAGAACCCAGATATCATCCTCTGTGGCAACAAATCAGATCTCGAAGATAAACGAGTTATTACCGAGGAAAGAGCTCGAGAAGTGGCCAGCAAATACGGGTAAAGAATGAGGAGATTTACATAAGTAAACAGTAGACTTTCATGCCATGCATGTCAAGTTGAAGTTTACGTAAGCTTATCATAAAAGGATTTTGTTTCGTAAGCTTATAGGAGTTTGAAGTAATAACACTGTTGGTTTGTAGCCTGGCGTATATGGAAACGAGCGCTGCCACTGGCCAAAACGTCACCAAAGCTGTGGAATCTCTTTTGGAAGATGTCATGAATCGTATGGAGAAAACGGTGGATGACGCTTTACGCGGATCCAAAGCGGAAACTTTGGCTTTGCAGGACAGTTCAATTGCGGCAGACTCTGCAAACCAGTCCTGCTTGTGTTGAATCTGATTTTCCAATGGCTCATATCTAGTCTTCTTGCAACCGGAAATAACGCCAAATTTGCTTTTTGTTAAGTTTTTTAAACTTCAACTTTCGCACGTTTTAGACAAACTCGAAAGTCATTCTGTGTACCAAATTGTATGTTGAATTTCATAAGTCAATTGGGGCAATCGTACACATTGATGCTCCGGTCATCTGATACGCTAACTAGTCGACTTCCTTCTGAATTGTACCGCACACTCCAAACCTAATTGAAACCAAAGAAAGAAAAATACATCACTTCCATTTCTTAGTCTCCTTTTGTGAACGAAAAGTCTTTACCTGATCGCTGTGATCTTTAAACGTATGCAAACAACTTTTCGCTTTCAAATCCCACACTTTTACAGTTTGATCCGAACTACTCGACGAGAATTTCACGTTATCTTTAGAAGCACAAACGCTTAACACCCAGGAGCCATGTCCAGAAAGAGTTCCCACCAAATGAGCATGGTGTCTAAATTAACATTAATTCATTAAATTCTTTTCAAATATATAAAAATTAAATTTAAGAAATTAACTCACACATCGTAGATTTTTATGTGGCCATCATCAGAAGCGGTTAACAGAAGTTGAGAATTAGGCGTGAAGCAAAGACCACGGATGGGCATAGCATGGCCTTCTAACGTATGTAAGATTTTCCCCGAAGCCAAGTCAAACACGCTAATAATGCCATCAATGGCACCACTAGCCACGTATTTACCATCTGGGCTCTGAAAAAAAGGCACAACTCAGATTTGAAACCAAAACTTGGGGACGCTATACGCACGCAAGCAATACTAAGCGTGAATTTTCCACGAGTATCTAGTGAACTCTCTTGCTTGCCACTTTCGACACCATAGAGGTTAACTTTCCCAGCGTGACTGCCAGAAACGATGTGAGAAGAATCGGCAGTAAAGGTAACGCTCCAAGCGTCCACCGGTCCAGCTTCAATGCTTCGGATTTTGTCTCCGGTTCGTAAATTCCATAAGGAAATGGTCGAATCCAAGGAGCTTGACGCAATCACTATAAACAAATCAATCACAAAACATAAGAACAAATCAGCGAAACCTTCAATAGAAAACTAAAAGATTATCTTACTTTCGAGGCCAGGGTCTACGTCGACACTAATTATCCCTAATGCATGACCTTCCAGTTTATGACGTAATTCTAATTGTTCATTTCTCCAGGCCCAAACTTTAACAACGTCGTCCAAGCCACCGGTTACTAAATATTCAGTACCTTCATCATCCCTAGAGAAAAATATAAGATGTTAACAGACACTTATATAGGTTGGTAATAGTACTACTACTAGTAAGTTTGAACTAAGCGAGGAATCTTACTTATTTAATTTGTTGTCAAGTTCTTCCTCTGGCACTTTGGTCACATTCGCGGATAAGGGTTTTGTCAATGCACAGCACCATATTCCGTCATCATGGGCGAACTCTTTCTTAAAATGACACGAGTACTACAAATATATTTTATTAAGATATTGAGATTAAAATACAGATTTATAAAAAACACACCATGTTGAGGCCGCGCTCGCGTTTGTTTTGAAGTCGTGTTTTGATTTCCAGTAGAGTTTTTCCTATCTGCAGGATACTAGGCCAGTAGAAGGAGAACTCCTTAATTTCTTACAAGTCACGCTCGATTGTATCCTAGCGCCATCAGTGGCAAATTCCTTAACAAGGTCAAAGCAGTTATAAGGGGACGTAGACACGACTCGACAAAAGGATAACGGTGCACCCGACTGAAGCCTAACCTAACCTAAATCAAGCCCTAATCAAGTCTAAACTAATTAGTCCTAACCTAACCCTAGTCCTTAGTCGGGGTCCGTAGTCCTTTTGTCAGGTACACTGTTTCCTTTTATCGAGTCGTCCTTGTGTCGCGTTGCAGTTACAAGCCTTTGTAGATTGTTTTCGTTCGACTACTTCAAATTGAAATAAGGAAAAAACTAAAGCTAGCATTTCGAAACGCTCCCTAAAATACTTCCCTAATAATTGCTCCGTAACTTAGCATCAAGAAAAATTCTCCATTACATACCTGAAAGCTTAGCTAACCGCGAAATTGAACTTTTACTGTTTTAATTTTAAAAAGTCCTTTGCTATTTAATAAAAAAATACCTTGTGGCTTTTAATAAGATATATACGCTAAACACTTTGAAAATTTTTACATAAACTACCATAGTAACAATTCGACTGCGTGTTACATGCGTGCAGTCTTATAACCACTTTCCAAATTCCCAATGTCATCGAAAACTTCCGTTGGGCAGGGTCCATATTAGAACGTCCTAAAGGCGGTGACCAAATTAGGTTGTCACTTTGTTAAATTATCAATAATGTCCACGTCCCCTAACCATAACCAAAAAGTCGTGTCTAAATTTACCACACTGTCTCTATGCTTTTGATTAGATGTGAAGTGAAAAGCTTAGTAACTTGTATATTCACTTCGCTACGTCCACTTTGTCAACCTCGAAATTCAAATTAATGTCAGAAGATCATAAAATAAGGTACCTTCGAGAACTGTGTCTTATCTTGCAATCCTCAATGTCTGCTCGACTAGCAACTCCTTAACGAAGCTCGTTCTTATCAAGCAATTACGGAGTCCCTGCGGTTGTTTAGCAGCCGCTTGATTCTCTTAAAGCGATGCTTTGAAGCCGACGTTCATGGACGCTCGATTTCCCATATCGAGAAGTTACACTTGGGGCTAGGAAAACGTGTTCTACTGCCTAATGTTAAGGGAACCCGGATTAGATTTCTTTCTACGCAACTTCCATACACCTAAAAAAAAGTTTCAAAGGGAGTCAATAGTAACCGTCCACCATATTTCAACACGTGCTGGCACGAAACCAATTGGAAGAGTACACATCAAAGGCATAAGAATAGAACCCCCCGAAATCCCTTAAAAGCCTAATTTTGTCATTATCTTTTGTCACCCTTTTCCCAACATTTCCTTCTTCATACTTTTCTTTTTTTTTTCAGCTCCAGACACAACCCTAAGATTGCCAGCCGCTTATTTCTTTCAGACGTATATGTGTAGTGTGGTGACCAGCATTACCATGGCAATATTTTTGTTTAATTTTTTTTTTCAATTTTGCGCAATTTAGCATTTTATTTTGCTTCTTAGTTTTCGTCAAGGAGAGCAAATAAATAAAAGTTAGAGAAGGTTGCAAGTTGAGGGGTCCAAACAACGACAAAGTGGAATCTGTAAAAAAGACAGCACAGCGGGCAGAAATTGCCTCAGGCGTTTTCAGAAAACGCACATCATCACCCACCCACATGATCACATGAACACAGCGAACCTGAGAGAAAGAGATAGAGAAATGCGCCTACTTGGATGAGCACCTGGAATGGCGATTGGTGGCCTTAGGTGGCCAGGTAAAGTGACGTAGGCAGCTCCTAGCCTTCAAAAGCGAGTCCGGCTTCGCGGCTGCTTCCAAGTCCATCACTGACATCCCAGGACTCGGTATTGCTGCCCCCTGATCTCAGTGGTGACGGTTCTCTCCCTTTCTAAGTCCAAAGTCCCAGGATTAACCTGCAACAGTGCGCAAACTTGGCTTCAAAAGCTTAGCAAATTTAACGGGAAATTCCAAAATACTTCCCTTTCGAGTTTGTTCGGTACATACTTCAACTTCAGCGTCGCTATGGTCAGGTAAGAATCGTTCAAAAGTGTTTTCCTAACTTAAGTATGTAATAGCTTTTATCATGAAAAGGGGAAAAATAGAATGGTCGTCAATGGCTTGCTATATGTTAGCAGTTTTTGTTGTTTGTCAAAGAAATTGTCTTTGTGCACGCTAAGTTGCGTGTGAGACAATTGTTACTGGCAAGCTATATAGACAATTCTCGCTTCTCTGTATTTTTTTTATTAAGTTAGAAATACGTCACGAACATGACATTATAAACACTTAGTAGCAGAAACTAAGAAAAATGGCTTGTTAAATCTCAGCTTGCCCGGTGAAGATAATTTCAGCCAACATTATTTCTGCAGAGCAACTGGTAACTGTCGCGGTCGCTACTAATTGGGTTTTTTTCGCAGCCACATCCTCAGTTGCTTATGTTCACCCAGGGATCTATAAAATCTTTCATTACTCTCACCTATTCCCTTCCTCCCAGTTGGTGTCTTGAAGAAGAGCAGAGCAAAAGTATAACTACAGGTCATATTGCTTTCTATCGTAAGGTGGAACACGAATTTTTGTACCCATTTCTGGCTTAATCTTCCCATTTCTCTAGTCTAAGGAAGATTTATGTTAAAATAAAGATTCTGCATATGATTGACATGATTGATATGATACAAAGTAGATGATTTGGTTGTCAACGACGGGTTTTAACGTTCAAATTTTTGAGATGTAAGGAATTGCTTGCACAATCGAGCAGCTAAAATATAGAAAACTGACAGAACACGAGACAGAAATATCAGAGCTATTTTCGAGATGAAACAAATTATGGATGAGGGAAACGGCAATATTTTAGACATCTTGTGGTCTCCTTCTAAAGGTCAAAAGTGAAGAGCCGTTCTCTTCTGTTGATCGCTTGTCGCGTAACTTAATGAAGACGTATTCAAACCCTAACCCATATTCCTCCCCCTCCCAAATGCTTTCTGGCTTGTTGTCGCCCTTTACCATTTGAAGATGAGTTATCTGCCGGTTGGCTTTTGCAACGTTAAGTTGTACAGATACATGTTTAGATGTCTGTAAGGTACACGAAGCTTCTATTTCAGTTATTTGTTTTAAGATTGTGTCAACTCAAGCAAAATAATATTATAGCGGTTTCCGCTTAAAATAGCAACATTCCACTCAATGAGCCTGAATATAAATAAACCTCTTTTAAAAATGTACGTTAAATTTTCCAGAAATACCAAAATATACTTAGCTTACGTAATCACATCTTTAAAAGTTAAGTTAAGGAATACGAAATACATTTTATTTATTTTAACAGCGTTATATAGACTTGAAAAGACTTAAAACTGTTGTCCGGGGAAGATATGCAAGATGTGGCAAAAATCAGAGTCGTCAAAGTTGGTACTCGAGCCCCATTTGAATAATGAGCTCTTAACGAATGGCTCCCTCTAGCGCATAATTCATTAAGTCTCCGAAATTTTACGTAGTTAGAAAGCAGCTGCAAACTTCCGTTCTGCATCACATGGAAATTTCTCCGGAAATCAAAACATCAGCCAAAGAGGTCTTACACACCCCACTTTAACAAAAGCTGTTTTTCACCCAACAAGTTGTGATATAGGCTTAGCAGCCAAAGGCGCTGTCAATTAAAATGCACATAGTGTCACTTCCAGAGACTCCGTTACCTCTAATACTTTTAGCATTCTTTATATTGTGCTACTAAGAGAATTCCTTCCATTTTAATATTGTAAAGTTATGAGAGAAAAAAGTATACTTTTTTAAAGTTACGAGAGAAAAAAGTATAATTTTTCTCTCATAACTTTACAATATTAAAATGGAAGGATATATAATTACACCCAATCAAAGTCTTGACGTTAGCCTACTACAAAAAGAAGTGTCTTCAGCACCTCAGGCGACAGGCTGTGAATTATGGTCACAGAGTTTACTAAAAAGTTAAGTTCAACATGAAATACACTACAATTTCAGCATTAATGTTAATAATATACACTAACATCTATAGTTCAAACAAGTTAAGTAAATCAACTGTAAATGTAAATATTCTTTTGTGTGGATTGCGCAATTTATATTTATTCGAATTGAAGATATACTGTACATACTAATTACTGAATTGTTCCCAATGTGTACTACAATTAAACTATTATAAAAGATATAGTAAGCTAACTTTTTTGGTAGATTACTGTATATTTTGTTAATCTATTTATAAACACAATTGACAACTTATTATAATTTACTGTAATTCATTAGGTAGTCTAATAAACAACTATATACTACAGTATTGTATAGTTTGTATTGACAAACTATCTTTTGACAGGATTTTCAAGGATCCTTCATAGGTTAAGATGCTTGAAACCTGAGAAGGTTTGAAAAAGTTTTGCTAAGAGTGTAATCCATACATTGTTGCGCATTGCGTGCTAGGGAGGTGACGTGTGTTACTTTCCGTACGTGAGACGCCGTATGGGGATTCCAAGAGACGATACCGAGTTTGGGGCGAATAATAATAGGGGAAACGTCATCATCAGGTTAAACCCTGTGCAAGTCACGGAAACATTTATTCTTTCGCTATATAGGGCTACTGGACAGCAGATTTGTTATCATATTGCTGCCCTAAACTTTTCTTTATAGGAATCGCAGACTAGTAATAACCATTCCATGGGAAACAAAGCACACATTTTTTTTTTACTTTCTTAGCTAACTCAATTCAAGAATTTTATTTGTTTACTTCAACAGATTTTGCTCCTGGGCGATGCTGCTCGTGGGTGTGGCCTACTACGCTAAGGGTACGTTGAGCCAGAACCCTGACTTTGCTAATGAGGGATTAGCCAAATTGTTCAAATACAACCCTCAACTGGCCCCGCAACCGCACGTTAACGGCGTACTTGAACGACAATGGAGTCGTGACCAAGTCCTGTTTCCTTTCTTAGCATCCCTAAGTCTCCTCGATAAACGTAAAGGGCCCGCTAGTTTCTACGGAATGCGGGGCAAGAAAAACCCTGCTGGTTTTATTGGAATGCGAGGCAAGAAGAACCCCGCTGGTTTTATTGGAATGCGAGGGAAGAAAGCGTCTCCAAGCAGCGATAGATTTTGGTCAGTACAGTCCACTTTGCCTATCCTCAGAGAACTCGAGGAACAACGTGGGCAGAAGCTGCAGTCTGGTACTTTTATGGGTCTGCGAGGGAAGAAGACACCCATGCAACAAGCGTTCCTGGGTATGAGAGGGAAAAAAGGTGGTAACAATATGGGATTCCTTGGGGTTAGGGGCAAAAAGGAACAGCAAGCAAACGTACCTCAAATGTACCGCGAACTATTACATCCTAGCTGGTACGCAATTCCCAATACATCCGAAGGTAATCACGAAAAACTATCCAATCAAATTATAACCTACTGTTCTATAGAAGCGAAAGATGACGAGCTTAATATGGGAAGTAGTAGTGATTATGCGAACACTGTATTCTTAGGCGATGAATAGAGGTAAATCTATTTTTCTTTGAATTTTTAAATTTTTTATAAAAGTACTTGATTTGTGATACTATAGGTCAAATTGTACACCAAACCCTACGTTTGCCACCTTTTCTCGTCGCTTTCTATGTGCCATGCGTTCACCAATATCCAAGGTTTGCACCCAACAAAAGAAGAATGATTTGGATTTGTTACCTTATCTGTCCCCCAATCGATTTCTCTTTTCTTGGCCAAAGATGTAAGAGATATGGGAAAAACAAAATATACGCCAAAACTATTATACATAGATCGTTTTCAACCTTTTTTGTTTCCTTCGGAGTTTCTGATACGTGATATAGGCTTCCATTTTCTTCACCAGGAATATATCCTTAGGGGCGTATCATAGCCGAACTCCTGACCTGCACTTTCAGAAAATGCGCAGTCGCTAGATAATATATGCCCATAATGTTTTTTTCTTAAATAGTGGGTAAATAAATTGACAATATTATATAGGTTGGAAACAGTAAACAATTAAGAGCCTACTATAAGTGCAATTTGGCAACGATGTAAACAAGAAATGTATCCGTACAAATCTTAAGCTTATATATAAGTTAGATTCTACCAGTAATTGTTTCTTATTAGCTTTCTTTTTATATTCTATTAGCTTCATATTTAAATAATATTTTAGAAATAAAAAAAACATGGCAACATCGTAAGGTCATAATACGGAACTTTTGAAGACCCTTCCTGTTGACGCAGGCAACGTTTTTAAAAGACTCATTGACGTTTAAGTCTTTACTCGTCTCTGACTACAGAAAAAAATCCATGCGTGTCTATTTAAATAGTTCAGGAGAATGTTTGTAAATATCAAAACTTCTTCCTAAACCCCCGTTAACAAAAAAAGAGCACATAACCTTTCCCGGAAAAGGACTTGGGTTGATGGGATGTGCAATTTGTTGATGCATTGTGGCTATTGTTGCACTCGCTTCCAAAACGTGGTCCGGGACTACAGGAACGACCTTTCGCGTGTGCTGCTGCGATTATCCAATGTGTAGGGGAAATAAAACTATGTGAGAGGCTCAACAATCATTCCTTTCAAGGATGCATTAGTTATAGTAAAGATTACTCAACACGTTTGGCCCCGTTTCACCAAACAAAAGGGTCTAGGTCATCAAAACTCCTTAATCGTAAACATGTAGCATGTAATCGATTGTAAAACATGTAATCGTAAACCATGTTCGTAACCAATCAAGCCGTGTTTATAATTTCACAATAAAACTTGGTATTTCAAAATAAGAAATCGACCGTGAAATCTGTACTCTCTTAACTTTAGCAAAAGCGTAAAAAAATGGTGTAATCAAAGTGAAATCTCATTCGAACAGATACACGCATAAAATTAAGTAGCGCAAGTGAAAACATCAATTGACTACGGCTTTGATTTTGCTCCAACGTAATCTGAGATCATATCTGTCTCCAATTGACATAAAAAGGGAAAAAATTGCGACCTTTCGCAAACGATTATAATTGGACGGAATTCCTAGATACAAATCCAGCAACTATTTGGCATAAAACGTCAGTAATAAAATATAATCGAAGGGTTAAACTCGAATTCGAACGTCTGACATAACATGTCAGTTAATCACAGCAACAAATTAGAAAATTAGTTAAAATAAAAATCAGAAACCGAAATGTTCAAACTGCGTGAAATGCTTCACGCAAGAGTTCCAAGGCGGCATTCCGCTCCGGGCGCTCTTCAAGTATAATGCTTATCTTACCACAATTCAACGTGTTCTCTTGGTCTAAATGCAGAAGACCTTTTTCTTCCATACCTTCAAAATAAAATAAAATTTTCGCGAAATTACAAAGCGTTAATATACCTATTATCAAATGGAAGCCAGCCAGAACTACGTCTCTATAGTTCGCTTCCGGAGGGAGTAACTGACAATACGTCATGTGTCCTTTCATTAGCTGCAGCATGAAATCCGACAAGTTAACCGTAGCTTTTTCAGCTAATTCAACCAGTTTTTGACCCAAAATTGCTTCAAGTCTAATTCCATCGAAATAAAAGTCATTATTCAAACATTTGTTCAAACATAAGATAACTTGAAAGGTGACGCAAAATGACTTCACAAAAGATCTGTGTACCCGACATAAGGACGCCGGGACCCGACACAAGGACGCCGGGACCCGACACAAGGACGCCGGGACCCGACACAAGGACGCCGGACCCCAACAGAAGGACGACAAGTCCATTATCTTTTAAGGGACCAATTAATTTCGAATTTAAAAAGTCTCTGCTCACTGGTTAAGGGCCAACGAGATTAGAAAGTGCTTAAGCAGTATTAAAAATATACGTCACAAGGACTCCGGACCCCGACAGAAGGACGCCTAACATAACCTGGCTTAACTTAACCTACTCTAGCCTCATCTAACGTAACCTAATAAACCTTGTGACGCGTATTTTTAATACCACAAGGTTACAAGGTTAGGTTAGGCCGTTGTGTGGGGTACACGGTGTCCTTTTGTACGTACAGTCGTACTTGTGTCACGTTGCCCCTTCAAAATACGACTTACTTAGCTTGCAGAGGCGAAAGGTCAGCTGTAGCTTTAGCAGATTCGTCCAATGCTCTTGGTTCTTCGAAGTGTGGATCCGGCTGGATATGTAATAATGTCTCTTGCTCAACTCCGTCCTGTGTAATCTCAACTGTTGGAACTGGGTCCACCTGTGGCATTATTATACCCGAACGATCAGGTTCCATCAGAGGAAACTCTTCAGGCTAATCGAGGATAAAAGAAACGAACACAATTAGGTTTTGCCTTAAATTGTTTTAACAAGTATTTAGACTAAAGTAGCAGATCTACGGGCTGTACAATATCCGGAATGCGTGCTTTGCGAACTCGGCGTTCTGGTGTCAGTACTGGATTTAACAACTTTTCCAACACAAAGCGCTAGATTTGAAAATGAAAGTTCGGTTAATTTTTTTACGTCTTCCAATCCTGGTTCGAGACTTACTTCGTGCGCGTCTATTAGCATCAGTATCTGCTCCTCGGTCTGCACACTATATCTCAAATGAGGCGCTGGCAGAAATACGTCCAGTCTAGGTGGAAGTCGGCGTCTTTCCCATCGTCGGACAGGCCCGTGAGGCTCATCATCCACCCCAACAACTATGATGTCTTGCTGTGGATTAACTACATCAGCGATCGATGCAGATACACCCGGTAGTGGAACGTCTAGAGGCTGAATCACCTCTTGCCCGCGCTCAGCTAGCTCAATTGGCTTCTCAAGGACCTCGTTTCCTTGCTTGGTTTCCTCTAGCATCTGTACAGTATAAACTGGCTCAGGCTCTGGTACTATCTCCGCAGTAGTATTGCCTGTTGTCATTAGCGCTGTCAATTTATTCAATCCCGTCGTGTCTATTCGATGGATGAATTAAAGTAAATACGAATAAATTGATGAAATTATAAGAATAAATCCATGCTTTATAAAGTAACAGATAAAATGTGCATTATTACCAGAAATTACTACACTGGGCACTTTGTGCGGAAGCTCAACTGTCGCATCTATAAATAGTCTATCCCTCATAAACATGGCCAACGCCTGTTCCGGAGTTTCATTCCCAAAGCTCTAAAAAGTGACCTTATATGAGCAAGTATATAAGCCATATTTACATTCGAAAGTCGAAAACTTAAAAGTAATAAAAAATAAGTATAGGCTAATAAAAAATACACTTTAGCACAATAACGTACCTATAATACATATTCCAATAGAAAACTAACAGATTTATGTTAGGTGAAATAAGAGATTCTAAATTAAGTAGCTAATCGGGAACGGATATACTTAAAATTAACTTAAGGACGAGAACAATGAAAGGATCCTGCTTACCTGATCTTGAGGGACAGGAACTGGAGGATCTTCTTCTTCAAGTAGATTTACATCCATTGGCTGGGTATCAGCTATCAGTGCAGCCACTGCGAACAATACGTTAAATTCTCTAATTGCACGGAGTAAAATAACTTAAATTTACCTAATTGCACCTCGGAGATGTCGTCAATCTCCGCGCGTATCTCCTTACGCTGACTCTTTCGTGGTGGTCCCCTCGGGGGAGGTCCAACCTCTACTGTGGTGTTAGAGCTCCCAGAAGTTTGATTCGATCCATCAGGTAGCAAACTAGAAACGGAATACGTGCTCGTTAAAAAAAGTTATTCCGCTCTTAAAATCCATCAGATCCAACTTACGAGGCAACGGCTTGACGCAGTTCCACTAAGAGATCGTCCAGCTTGTCTATGATTTTAAGTAAATTAATGACCGTGAAGCAAGTTTACTAATGTCTCTCAAACTTACTGCTCCAATCTTCCATTTGAACATCATACGCTACGACCAAACCCGCCATCAGGGTGGTTATCAAATCCATATCAAACTCCCTGCCTTCATCCATGAAATCGCGATGTGAAAGAATCTCGTTTAAAACTACCCTATAAGGAACACTGGTAGGAAAGTGAAAACGATTTACATATAACTTACAACTCAGATTCCACGTTTACTGATCTGGCGGCTGCCAGTGTTCGACTATCTGCTAAATCATACAAGACTGCAAACCTTCCTCCTCGCAAACTGTGCTGTGTGTGACGACGCATTTTCGATAACTCTGAAACAACGAAATGTAAGAAGAAATGTAAGCGCCCCGTTAAGCTAATTACAAATTAGTTAATATCTCCCTTGGGGCTCATTCCTAATCTCATATCATGGGAAAGTTATCTAGCTAAGCGACATCTCGTGACAGTAATTATCCTATAAATTCTAAGAAAAGATTTTACCGCCTTATGATCTCTTGCTCCTGCCTATAAGTTAAGTGAAATTAATTTATATGAAAACGTGAGCTAGAACATGATTCATGACAGTTTAAACAAAGAGACGAAATTACTAACTAGAGTCATCCTGTAAGTCAACCGTTAAGATTACAGGGTAATACAATTATTGTTTTCAATCACAACATGCGTTGTCAACAAGCGCTCGTGGCTTTTGCTCTACATGACCTAGGTATAACGTAATGTTTGCTTCCTAAATGTATGTAATAATCATCGGACTATATGGGTAAGTATATACGAATAAACATTCATTGATACCTATTTAGAACACCTTCTCCTGAATGTTCTGAGCAAACCAGGTAGAGTTTTTCTTTGATTCGGATATTCGCGTATTACTCGCCGAATAAGAATCACAACCGAACCCGTCAGCGCTATGGAGGACGAATGACAGCAAGAGGATTATCAGAAATGTACAGCCACTTTAGCCAAAGTATAACTACGCAAACGCCATCTGCCTTTAGCATTGGTAACGATTTAGGTACCCGCCCCTGCTTAAACATTTCTGCGAAATATACACACAGCAAGAAAAATTCAAAACAATGGAACGTGACTTCTGCGAAAATTCCGTTCTTGTGCAAGAAAGTAAACATGGTAAACTTATTTTTTCTTTCAGCGAACACAGGTTCATTATAAACATAGCCTGATTTATTTCCAGGGAGCCATATCAGGCATTTTGCGTTTCGTTCTATTCTTCCCGTACACATTAACGACGGTTACGGCATGCAACAACTTTCCAAATTCTGAAGATTTTAATAACCAAGGTTGTGCAGCCACCTATAGAAAAGCCAGCCACTTATCCATCCCGTCACCCGAAGCAGATATTATCGCCAAAGAAAGCAGCTGTAGCAATAAAAATACTCCAAATATGGCATTAATTTCTGGCGGATTGTTTGAAATTGGCACCGATTCTCCGATCTTCGTCGCAGACGGAGAAGGTCCAGTGCGTAAGGTTGAACTAGACAGTTTTTATATCGACAAGTACGAAGTCAGCAACGCCGACTTTGAAAACTTCGTAAAAGCAACCAACTACGTCACTGAAGCGGAGAAATTCGGCGATTCTTTCGTGTTTGGGCCTCTGTTGAGCGATGAGGTGAAGAAAACTACCGAGCAAGCTGTGGTAGCTGCCCCTTGGTGGTTACCGGTTAAAAACGCCAACTGGAGGAAGCCTGAAGGCTTGGATTCATCCATCGAAGGTGTAATCTTGCAAAAAGTTACGTTTGTGAGGTTCATAACGCCTGTTTTTGTTAACAGGTAGGTTAAATCACCCTGTGGTTCACGTCTCCTGGAATGACGCTGTAGCTTTTTGTCGCTTTCTTAGAAAGCGACTCCCTACGGAATCCGAATGGGAAGTAGCTTGTAGAGGAGGTCTTAAAGACCGACTATTTCCATGGGGCAATAAGCTAAATCCAAAAGACAAGCATTGGTAAGACCAATTGAAAACGTAAAAAAACATATACTATTAAAAATAGCCAAATAAATTTCAATGGGAATTGAAATTTGGGAATATTTGTAGGGCGAATATTTGGCAAGGTGACTTCCCTGTAGAGAATTCCAAAGAGGATGGGTTTGTGGGTACCGCACCTGTAAGTTCTTATCCCGCCAATGCATATGGCTTGCATAACATGGTGGGAAACGCGTGGGAATGGACCAACGATTGGTGGGAGATAGAGCATACTTCCAACCCGCAACGCAATCCTGTACAAATAAATAAATTTAACAATTGAAGGGCAAAGTTACCGTAATTTTCTGTGGCTTTCCAGACGGGTCCAGCTCATGGCACTGATAAGGTGAAGAAAGGGGGTTCCTATATGTGCCATAAGAACACGTGTTACCGTTATCGTTGTGCTGCGCGGAGTCAAAACACGCCCGACAGCTCTGCAGGAAATTTGGGCTTCCGTTGTGCCAGAAACTGAGTGCAAATTCCGCCAAATGTATTGCTATACTTTTTGTTAAAAAAACTTGCAGGGATCTTAATTAACTGGTTACAGTTACAATTTAATGGAAGTCTTTATTAGGTGCCAAAGTGCTATAACTCCATAAGGCACAGTTGTTGTTTTTTAGATGTAAATACAATTTCCAAATGATTTTTGAACTGGTCCGTAAATTCAACTAAGGGTTTTTTAAGGTGGAGTTGTACAGAAACATGGTATCAGTGTGTTGGATACCGAAGGAAGAAATTATGATATTGATGACAGAAATGACAAAGATGAAGACGAGAATGAGATCGTTGAGAATATCCGCTGCAACTTGCTGCTTTTCGTGGTTGATATTCATTCCGCCAATGACCAAGAACATGATTCCCACCAACACCTGCGACACGAGATGATTAAGTACGTGGAGTTGTTATGTTGAGTCTTTTGAACGAATAATAAAAATAAATCACAGCATTTTCCTAATCATCTCGTCTCGCGAAAGTGTTTTAACCAACCAATCGGGATGTATTATTTTTCAGGAAACTCGCGTCCATAATAAAGGGCATTTTTAAGGTATCGACAAAAAGGACAAACATGGAAATTCCCATGGCAATGTGATTCAGCATTTCAGCCCCCGGATGAAGTCCTCGAGGTCGAACGCGCCACGGAACCAAGATGAGTAAGAAAATGCTGTGTAAGCCCTAACGAAATGCGAATTTCACAATTCTCCCTTTTGCAAAACCTTTATAACAAACTATCACAAAGTGCAACGCTACAATTCATTCTCCATTCAATTGAAAAAAAGCCATCCATTCTCCATTCAATAGAAGATCGATAAATAAATGGACTAATTGATATACTGTCGCAATAAATAATATCTAGAGCACAGTGCCCAGAATAGGATCAAAGGCGCTAATAAGGATATTGAGGATGGCGATAATAAATACGCATCCCAAATTGAAATAATTGATGACCGTCGAAGACGTCTCGTACTCTTGTAAGTGAAGCCGACAATCTCGCATGAGGTTCAGAGTTAACGCCAAAATTCCCACCACAATCTGACCATCAACAAAAAGCCAATCTTAACAATCTTTTCGCACTATGTCATTTAGTTAAAAAAATACAAGTAAAAATTAACATTGAAGAAAAGTTCTTGTCCTTTACGATTTGTTAGGTTATAGGTTTCCGTAGCAACCAAAAACTAAGGACTACAACGGCCCTGACCTCATATCGACCGAATAGTCTTCTCTTGACACCTCGAGTACTAGAATTAAAAGTTGCCATAGTTATAATATTTTCCCATAATTAATTAAACCATATTAAATTAACTTTCACCCTTTTAGACGTTTAAACTCGAATACGTATGGTAAAAAGTACTGCTTATAAATTCCTTTTTGAACGAAATTAAAGCAAGTGCATTGAGTTGATTGAATGGCAGTGTTATTTTGAATAAGTAGTGTTAATAATTAGCGTGTAAATAAGTGACAAATTAATTTGTAAATATTTTAACTATGGCAACTCTAATTAAAGCATGCAAAATTCCTAACTTTGTGCAAGCAAATAGACAGGAAAATAAATTTTAATTTACCTGTAAAATGATCGAAGTGGCGATAAGTCCAATCATGATAGTGTAAAATTCATGTCGCTGTCCTAATTGTAACACATATTTCAGTTGCGACGCATTGGCAGTCAACAATGCTATATCCAGCATGCCCTGGGCTATGGTTTTCTTGGTAGCATATTTGTTAGCATCGAGCCCTGGTTTGTTCTGCAAAGAATAATAAACAATCTAAGAAACAACACGTTATAATTCACTCCATGAACCCTTTCTCTTTCAATCAAACTAAACCAGTAACCAAATCAAATTAAAATGGACGAAGAAAAATATTTTTGCTAAATTCGATTAAATTTACAAAATTACCACTTCGGGATAAGGATAAACCGAAGACATCTCGACGATGTTTGTCACGTTCGAAAGTAGTTACACTTGTCTCCCAATAGCCTTTCCTTATACTGAACGAACAACACCGCGATCGCCACTACGCGGACAGTGAGTTGCGCAAAAAAAGAACGCAAAAAGACACAAAAATTTCTGTCAGACCCGCCTTTGACACCTGCGCCAGGTGTTGGAGCATTATAACTGAAACCCACATTTTCCTATACCGATCCGCTATGTAACTATTACCGTTTCCGGAAAATCCGTTATTGCTCTACCGTTGCGCTCTTCAAGAGCAAATTCGTTGCCACGTCCGTTTACAGCCATGGTGATGAGGTTTACACGAAGCGAAAGTCTAATTAAAACAGTGATTTCCTTGTCTGTTTTGGGTAAACCAACACCGCTATTGAAATTCCTACAAAACACATGCCACCGCACGAAGTGCTGGGGAGAAACTGAGTGTAAAATGAAACTACTACGTTCTATTTGCTTGGGTGGGCGAGAGTTGTGAATTGGAGGCTGGGGCGGGGGAGGTATTGTCCTTGTCATACTTTCCATGGATGACGAGAGTTCCGGCACACGATTTACTTTTACTCAAATTGTATTGACTGATTTTCTTGCTGTCGTTAACACTAAAAACAACAACGCATTTTTACATTTTTTTGTTTTGTTTAAGAAAAAGCTATGGATCTAGTTGAACATCCAAATGTTCGAAAAATTGCGAATATGACCATAAAGATATTGTTATTGGTCGTCGGTGGAATCGCTATTCGAATCACTGGTGGGTAACGAGCGCGGAGGCGATAAGCGGTGAATCAGACCATCGAATTGGGGGAAACGTGTGATTAGTGTGGCTGGGTCTCCCATTTCTAATTTGCTGGCTTCCCAACCTGCTCTCCCCAGAAACGTTTTGGAATTCAAACCCTTCAAAATTTTACTTTCTTATTATTGTGTACCTGGAGCCTTAAGCTGACTCAAGAGGCAGTAACTAAACTTGTCTTCCAACTCCGCTGCTACCCAAGTACCGGAGCCAATATTGATATACGGGGATGCATCTGGGTCTTGGATAGGATCTCCTAATTTCTGTTGCTGGTAGCTGCCATCCGCTTTCAGTTGGTGTAACTAGTATAATGGGGAAGCATTTTGAATTCTCCTCGTTTTATACGCTTGAATGAACTCTAAGCATTACTAGCAGCGTTGTTCCTCTGTGCCAGTAGTAAACTTCGTCCGTGTTCTTTAACTTTTTCCATGTCGTGTAATCCTTGCGTTTGTAGAGCGACAAAGTGGAGGACATGGCTGGGTAGTATTTGTTGTCATGCTCAGGTCTCACTCTGATCTAAATAACCCAAAATATACACTTCCCAAGAACGCATAACAATATTACGATATTAAATATATTACGAAAAGATAATAAGTATACGCATTATTTCCTTTACAAATTACTATCTTTTAAACTTTGGTATGCAGCTCAAATAAATAACAGTCGGCAACTCGTGACCGTAATTCAGAGGCCGCGTCCCAAGGCGCTGAAGACTCTTCCTACTTTCAAAGGCTAAGATCCTTCGTTTACCGAACTTTAGCTCAACTTGGGAATAAACATTCATAATCAATTTCAAAGATTAAATTTACAATATAGGATGGGTGACAAAAATGACCGTAAAATGAATGTTCGCTCTCTAAGTGACCTATGTATACCTGAGAATCTAGAGCGTTTTTTGCGAAAGGAGCCCACGTCTCAACTTTCTTGAGACCTAAACTTAGTGCCAGTTCGTCCGATTCGTCTGAGCGTTCTTCAGCAGCCCTGGTTTGTAAAGCAGATACGATATCCCACAACGCACTCAAATTCGCCTTCAAAAACTCGACGTCTTCCTTTAGCTTCTGATTGGCTCCACCACTTGCTCCGCCTCTTCCTTTATATCCAAAAAATCACCATTATTCTGAAAATCTAATAGGAATTGAATATCGAAATGTACCTTGCGCCATAACATGGTGCAGGAAGAAAACTGAAAAGGCCGTTAGGAAAATGAATTTCCAGGCTGTGGCGACTGCCATGGTTAGTGGTCCTTTACTGACTAAAACTAAAACTTCACATGTTAATCGCTCGTTGTCCGTAGAAAAGTGGGCAGGGTACGGTTACCATATGGCTCTTAACACTCCCAGCTGAGTGTTTATTTGGATAATTCGACCTGTGACCTCTCGATAGTTGTGTACGTAGCCGAGTCCCGGTTAATGCTCCCAACAAGCTTCTCACGTTTGCTTTAAGCTTCTTCAATTTTCAGCCCAGATTAGCTCTTACACAAAGAATAGTTATACAAATCTTCCGGTTTCTGTGTCACTTCAAAGTTCCTTTAAAACTAGGAAATCGTATTTACATTTCCTGTTGTAACAAAATAATCGAGAAAAATATTACGCTAAAGCTACAGACTGAATTTGATATTAGCAAAGCTGTAATTCTTCCCGTTTCTTCAAGAAAATTAAACAAATTAACCAAACATTGGCCTTTTTTTGCCTCTTTGGCGATTCTGGGCACCAAAGCCACGCCCACTCCCACGACCCCGGCCTCGTCCTCCTCGGTGTCCTGTCTGCCGCTGTTGGGAAGCCACGCCCTGAATTTCCGGTTCATTCCAAGACTGATGCTGACCACGCCCCCCTCCGCGTTGGAAAGACTTTTGGGCGTTGACTCGCCTCACTTTATTTTTGTAAAAGTGCACCAAATCTTCTCGTTGTCGTCTCCACTGTTCTTTAGCTTGAGATACATCCTGTACACCGCTGACAAAATCTACCGCATCTAAATACCCCAAATAATTAAATAAGAATCCTTTTTAATTTTAAATACTATTTAAATACTTAAATACTTTCAATTTAATAAAAACAACTTTTTCATCATCGAAATGATCCGAAAAATTACCCATAAATCGACTGTCATTCCTGGTGAAGAAAAACGGCTCTTTCCACATGCCAGTACTCTTTAAGTACGTCCCAGACACTTCGGGAGGGGTTGGAGAGGTCGCTTTATCCCCTTTAGGTTCCTCAGGATCCTTTTCGATGTCAATTAAACCCTTTTTAAGCATACGAGGGGTAAATTTCACTCGTTCTTCTTCTTCTAAACGAATTATTAAGAAAAGGTTTAGGGACTGAATACGGTCCTATGACTGTCACTAAGCTACCTTGGTCTTCATTGCCGAATGCTTTTCGAAACGAAAATCCAATTGAAGGTGCCCCTGGGTTCTTAAACAAGCTCGTTAGATTGTCATTTACAGTAAAATAGGATTCTTGGGACACGACAGGCTTTCCGCTTGATTCTCCCTCGTTTCCTTCTAAATCAGCATCGTTGTCCACAACTCCCGAGTCAGTGTTTTTCTCCAACGTTTTGTGGCCTTCTTCAGAAGGATCGTACCGCAGAAACGTTTTATTCCTAGGTAAAATTGTGTTTACTTTCGCCGAATTTGATAGTAAATCCGCTCAATTTACTTGACTGCAACAGGTTTAACAGGCGCAGTTGGTTTCACCACTTCTTTCCCAACAACACTTTCCAGAATCGCTAACTGACGTTTCTTTTCGTCATTTTCTTCAGTTTCATCAGGCTCAGCTTCTTGCGACTTACATTCCACAGTTTCCGCAAACTTCTCGCTTAGCGCAAAGCGAGCGTCGTTACCGTATTTCGCTTGTAAGGCCAAGAGCTACTCAACCCCGAAACAGTTAAGTTAACTTAATGCACAAAGTAAGTTTGGGTAAATTACTTTCTGTCCTTTTTCGCCTCCAAACTGAGGTTTCATACGTAGTTCTGTTTCTATCTCAAAATGTTCTTCGTCTTCATTAAAAAGCTTGGGTTTTGAAGGCTTTTGATGAGTTTGACTGTCTTGTTGGACCGTTTCTTCCTCATCCATATCAAGATCGAACCGAACAATGTTCTTTTTCTTTGAAGCGTCCTGTAAAGATACCCAATTTAAAAATTCTTTCCTTAAACAGAGGTAGAGCGAAAATTAATTACCACGGATGATAATGCCTGGCGAATTAAATTGTGCTGGCTTTGAGTAGCCAATCTCCGTTCTACAAGTGACTTGACACGTTTGTCATTGTCCAACTTGGCTTTTTCTAAAAGAGTCTTCTCCTCTTGCTCCACCTTTGGGGTTTGTTTCACTGGAAGGACCTCTTTAACTGGACTTTTAGGAGTTTTGACTTTCTTTTCAACGGTATTAACCTGCTCCTCATCTTTGCTTGGAGTACTTTTAAGTTTCTCTTTACGTTTTGGAAGTTTCTCCTCTTTGTTCTCCTGTTTTTTCTCCTCTTCAACAGGCAGCGCAGCTTTGGCGGCAGCTTCTGGTGTAACTTTTTTCTTTTCGGCATCGACAACGGCCGGAGGAGGAGGAGGAATACGTTTCTCTGTACTGTCTGTCCATACATTGCTAAATTTGTCTAATCGTTCCAGCAAGGACTTCTGGTTGGATTGGGAAGAGTCTTTAAGGAAAGCCGTTCCTTTAAATTTTGGCAGTTTTTTGTCGTTTTCTTCTTCGGAATCGCTGGATATTTTCCTTTTTTGGGGTTTGGATTTTAGGTTTGCTTGTAATAAAGCGAGTGGTTCATAACTCTGGTTGCTACCTTCGGTTTGATTGCGGGGTGCGAATGATTGAGGCGAACCGAGTTCGACAGTATTTGCGCTCGTTCTGGAAGCTTTAGGAATCGATTGATCTGCTTCGCGCTCTTGTTTCAATCTGTCAAGGAAGTTTTCCTTTGCGTAATGTACTCGCATTTCGTGCCCTTGCCATCGAGTTCCGCTCAGAACATTGAAACCTTGTAAAGGATAAAAACAGAAAACGAAATTATAATCAAAACCACGTGACAAAAGTTTGTTTATGTAGGATTTTATATAGATATAGGACAAGATTACTAACATTTTGTAAGATTGATTTCAGACGCTTTTACGTTCATATAGGCAAACGTATTGGAAACGGATCCATCATCTTCTTTTTTTTGCTTGATTTCCACACCACAAACTACTCCGAATTTTGCAAAACGTTCTCGCAGTGCTTCTTCCGTAACATTAGGAAAAAGACCTCCAACATACAAACGCTTAACAGGTGGCGTAACAGCTGCCATATTTATGGCAATAACTTAGCAAGTAAAATTATTTCTTTAAGGCTGTTTAAAGGTCGCTAAAACACGTGCTTGATTGTAAACAGCATGGATTGACCGCCATTTATTGTATCGACAGCGCAAGTATCGTCACCCGTAGGCCATGTCGATTTGTTTATGGAAAATCGATTAGAAGGCAAAGGCGGCAAATTCAACTTAAAATTCTGGTATAATTTAATTTCTTTCATAAAAACGACTCGTAAAAAGCACTTGTAAGCAATAATTACGTGGTCCCTTAACAGTGAATATAATTTGTAGCAAAACTGTACCAAAAAAACAAAACTAGAGCTAAGGCTAAAGAGAACAAGGCACAAAACAACACATCTTAGAATGGTTTCGTTGAGGATTTTCAGTACCAGCGCTGAAGGCGTTCCATTGCTTTCTTCCAATTGACATATAAAGGCCCATATTCAATCCAACGACCCACATCTGGGGTAAAAAGGCGTTCTACTCTTCGCATCTCCAAAAATTCTCGTTTATCTTTCCATACACCTTAAAAAATCACAAAATGTAATAATAAACTCCTACATTCCTAACTAAACCCCCAAGCCTTACCAGCAGCGAAACCTGCCATGTATGCTGCTCCCAACGCAGACATTTCCGAAGAGGTAGCACGTTCTATTTGGACATTAGTCAGATCCGCTACTAATTGCATGACAAAATCATTCTGAGAAACTCCACCATCAACCCTAAATCACATATTTTCTTGTGAGTTCTTATAAAAATGACTCCTAATTACTTCACAATTGAAGCTTGCCGGCCTGTTTCTTCTGACATTACAGAATACAACTGCTGAATTCGAAAAACTAAGCTCTCGACTACAGCTCGGAGCATGTGTTCTTTAGTCGTGGATGGTTTTAAACCCACAAAACCCGTTGCTGCTGTATCGTCATTTACTGGAGCCTAAACTTCAGACTGTTAACAAAAGAAGGTTAAGTTTGAAATTACTTGGATGCCACTGAAAGCAGGAATGAAGTAAGTTTCATGGCTATCGGGTACTGATGTTACGATTTCCACAATGTCATCAACGTTCTTAAACAAACCGATCTTCTTGCACCACTCAATGGCTGTGCCGGTATCGCTGGAATTGCCTTCCGCAACGTACGTTAAATCCTCCCCTATTTTCCAGCCGATCACTGGATATAAGCCTAAAAATGCCTTCAATTCAATCAACTTCTTTCAAAACCTAGTTCCTATTTTGTTATTACCAGCAACAGAAGCGTGAGGCTTTTTCCCCGTATTACATGACAAAAACGAGCCAGTACCCATCGTCAACCGGATATCACCGGGTTGGAAACAGCAAGAGCCGAATAACGAAGCTCCTTGATCCGACACCTTTAGTTAGAAATGGACTAAAAAACTTACGATGTTAATGGCTGGTTGAGGTACTCACGACACATCTGATAGGTATTTCTTCACCAAAAATTTCTGCGGCAATAGCCCCAAAGTCACCAGCAGAATCTCGTAATTCGGGCAAAAAATCACCCATTTCTATAGGAAAATTGAGCATTTTGAAAGCCCACGCTCCCCAATCCATGGTATAAGGATCAAAGAATCCAGTCGCACTCGCGTTACTATAATCGGTGGCATAAACGCGACCTTTGGTCAATTTGTATAGTAGCCAGGTGTCGATTGTACCAAAAAGAGCTTTGCTTTCCTGTGCCCGGCGTTTTAACTCTGGGACGTGCTCCGAAACCCAGAGCAAGCGCATTATGACCTAAACGCGATTCTTCCCAGACTTATCATATTTTGCCAAAATGTTTAGTAAAAACAAGTTTTACTTGAGCATTCATGAGCTTAAAGACACTTCCAGACAAATATCGAGGATTGCGAGTGATAAAGTGCATAAACGTGGAGCCTATTCTCAGACCCTGGAACCAACAAATAAACTTTCAGCGTAAAAATTCATGGAGAAGAACAAATTACCCTCAGAGATAACGAATTGTTCCAACTGTGTACTAACCGATCAGCTCGCAGATCTTTCCAGGTTATAAAATTGTGAAATTCTTTCCCAGTTTCTTTGTCCCATGTCGTAAATGTACATCGCTGAGTAGCCAAGCCAATGGCAGCTATATCAGACGGTTTCAAATCTGCTTCTTGCAGAGCACTTTTCACGGTAGTTTGGAATCGGCTCCATAAATCTTCGGGTTTGATTTCTACCCATCCTTGATGAGGATAGAGCAAGGGAACCTTCGAAAGGAACAAGACAGTTAAATTTTCATGTGAAATCTCTGTCGAATTTATATAATACCTTGTCGACTACTGAAGCTACAACTCTGGACTTGTGGTCGTATATATAGCAACGAATGGTTGTTGTTCCAATATCCACGGCTGCAATGTATCGTCGACGACTCTTTCTGTGCTCCGACATCACAATTCTGAAAGTTGTCCGCTGCTTTGGACTCGTCTAGTGTTACATATGGAATGGAGTCTACCAAGAAGTGAGAGAATGTTACACGGTCCAATGAATGACGGAGATAAGATTCAGACTCTGTGAGCATTTTTTTTGTCGGAATGAATACTGTGTGGACTTGGGAATGGGAGTGACGACCGCAAAGACTCCCACAGATAAGAACACTTCAAGGTGAGCTTATACGCATATCATAAAATAGTTGTGAACATACGAGAAATAAAAATAAACGACTTGCTGTGCATTGTAATAGCTGGATCTGTTGGCTGTTCTTTTTTTTTCTTTGGTGAACTAATTATTGCACTCCCAATTAAAATTGTTTTTAATTTTCTAAGGAAATATCGTTCTGCAGCATGCAAAGGACACAGATTATAATTACTTCCCTACGTGTTGGATGCTGTCAAATCGTGAATATGTCTGCTTATGCTTTGTATTTTCTACTTTATCGGTTGTAACAATTAAATTTTGGAAAATTATTACTATTAGTTCTTTTCCTAAGAAAGTGTAGTGAAATTGAAAAGTTCTCCGATATGTTATAGCGCTCTTCAAATTAACATTGCATTGTTTACCTAATTACTGAGAAATTCCCGGAATATTTTCTACACTAAAGTGTATTGTAAATTGATACAAACCAAGGAGGATTCACTGACACTTAATTAATTCATTACTACTACGTACTAGCAGGAGATTAATGAGGTGATACAAATTATCCGACTTCAATCACTTAAGTCGCCAGCAGGCCGCTTGATGGCGCTAGCGTTTGCTCTTTTGGATAAAACCCCTTTTATTTGAATAATGAGCAATGACTGCTCGTGTCTAGATTGCGCAGAATGATACAGAAATAACTACAATAATATGGTATGTGTTTATAATTATTAGGTCCAATGTACCAGAAAAAAATTCCATCTTCAAGGGGCGTAAGCCGACACCTCCGAACTGCTTGGCAAATCAGTTTTTGGTTTTAAGCGTAACATTCGTGACGGCGCTTCCCATACTTCTTTTCTTTTTAAAATTTCGTGTTGATTACAATTACCTATTGTGACTAGCAATTGATCATATCTTCCAAGGTAATAAGTATTATTTTCCCAAGCTCTATATACCTCTCAAATTTCACATGATTTATGGTCCCTAACCGTGCGAGTCGTGTCGATGGGTCAAATGTCAATTACCGTTACGGCTGCGAGCAGTACATTGCTTTCGATTCGGATTTCATGAAAACTTCCCAAGCCCCCCTAAAGCCTCGTATATTCTTCTCTATAATAACCCATCAATTACTGGTACTGAATTTCCTGTCTTAGTTACAACATCCAGCTGAATGACGGTCATAGGCAATACGCGTAAAGGCGAAGACAACTTAAGAAAAGAGACGCTATAAGCGGCTTTGGCTGGTATTCAATCATTTATTTCTAGGAAAAACCAGTCCATTAAAAAGAAACAAAATCTTCTTCTAAAAGCTATACATTTTTCTTTGTTGTAAACACCAAAGCCATGGGGATTGAAATTCGTTTGGTGATTAGTTTGGAGGATTTTCATATATATAATGCTTTAGCTTCGGGCTTACCAGGTGTATTTTCTTTGATATTAATGTGCCGTATTTTACATGTAGAGTTGTTTGACCCAAGGGCCACGTGGTGTAGCAATTTTCGCGGTTCCCACATCAATGAAAATGTATTCCGCAAAACTCTCAGCACCATTAATTGTCTGTAATGACGCTATTGCGGCAAGGTAAAATGACGTGGACTCTACATTCAAGAATAATTTCATAGTAGTTTGTCCTTTTTTCAACACCTTTGAGTAATTGTGGGAAGGTTGCCATCTTTTTGCGGATCAATAATAGGACGATTTCACATGGGTGCACGGTTGAGAAATCTGTCCAGTTGTGCTTAGCTACTTTGAATTAAGTCAAGTCACCCCCAAGTCTCTAATTACCTTTCCCTCTTTTTCTCGTTCCCATCCTTCAATTTATGGCAGCTGAGTTACCATTGTGCCGAGAAGGGGTTTTCAGACTCTGAAAAGAACCTCAGCATGAACAGCCACTTCTACTCAATGCTCTTTTATATGTCAAAGAAATTACTGACAGGTCTACCAAGTATTTTTTTTTCTTTTTAAAAATCTGAGTGATGAGCTCTAAGGGATTCTTAAATGGATTCTTGCACGCAAACGTTAAGTTTGAAACGCTCCGAGTTAACATGGAGAGGGGGCTTAACACTTTTATTTATTTATGTCAAGTGAAGAACAAAATGTAAAGGCTTATCACAGTATTAAAATTTATTATAACGTATTTACAAATTAATTTAGCGTATTAATTTCATGGGAAGCAAAATAAGTGTTATGGGGCAACGGCCATAATTCAAAAAACCGCGCGAGATTTCCGCCACGCCTCCATTTTCGGGAATGCGGGCCATTAGGAATAATACATAATGGTGGCGAAACAAGGCAATAATTCTTTTATGGTCTAACTTTCCGCGAAAGGTTTTTTTCTGTCCTTGTTTGGCAGTCATTTGAAAAAAACGGTTTCACGGTAAACATTAAGAGTGCTTAATGCTTTCTTCTTTTGGCCATGCGGTCGGCTTTCTCCATAAAAGACGGCACCCGCTTGGAACGCTCGCGCTGTAAATGGCTGAGAAAAGCGTTGGTAGCCCGAGATGACAGCATTTGATGAACTAAATCCCGTAATTGACGAGGCTCCGTGGGAATGGATGGTGTCTCACCTAAAAACATAGAAGGAAAAAAGAAAAAAAATTGTTAAGGATCTTGTTTCATTGCTTCGCCACGTCGTACAGCTCATGGCCAACCTTGTAAAAATAGTTTGGCGCTTAACACATTGAATAAGAATAGGTTATTTGCCCTAATACAAGTTGCATGCTTAACACCCAAATGAGGAAAGTCGTTCTTTGTTATTTGGGCACGTTAATCGTCATTTCAAACTGAAATGTTTTTTTTTCTTCCCCAACACGGAGTTTATTAGGTTTATATAACCTTTGTTGGTACTCTTAATACGGCACTTAAACCTCCAAAAGATACTACCAAAATAGGGAAAACCCTGAAGGCACGTTGGTTTCAGAAAACCCTACCAATTTTGGGAAGGAAACTTGCTCGTTATATCTGAATGTACAGAAAAGGAAAAGTCTTGGTTGTCAAGATGAGGAAAAGGATTGTCTCAACATTTCATCTTAACCATCTGGTTCCCCCCAAACGCTGTGATTTACGTGTTATTATCACCTTCGCTGTAATTATGGCAGAACGTGTCAGATTTCTTCGTGTAGAAACATTTCTTAGGACAGAAACTTGATAATCGTTATATCTTTTGAGGCTTTTTGTTGGAAACGAGGGGGCTTTTTGGGGGAGGGCGACAAGACAAGTAGACTATACTTAGTATGCTGTTGTTGTTATGGTCACATGAAATCCTTTTTCCTAAAAACTCATGGCCGTGACGAAGCCCGTTATGGGATTATCTTAGTCTAACATCTCAGCTTTGCATTTCGTTTGCGACGTTACGCTGGGTTTCAACATAAAAGCTGAGTTTTCGTTTTCCTTTGTTCCAAAAACCGTCAGCCTGTCGCCAATAACATTGTACTGTTTCGTCAAGAGATTTTAGGCATGTCAACTTCAAACTTTAAAGAACCAGCTACGCTTTTTGGGAGGTCTTTAACTTTTGGAGGAGTTTTGTGAAAAGTTAAGTGGCTTTCTTTTCGTTCTCTTCCCAAAAAAAATAAACATAAAAAATCAGAAGCTTGAAGTTGAAATGGGTTGATTGGATTGATATGTTCATGGCAACGCATCAAAACTTTTCTCGTGTTCCCGTACTCGTGTGGATAGCTCGCATACGTTTTTACGTTTTCCGCATTCTGGAACTTTTTATAGAGACAATTAATGTCTAGCGAAGTGGAAGTCATGATCCAGAACTCATTTTTTCTTCTCTTTTTTCATTTTGTGGTTAAGTAATTATAAGACAAGGCGCTGCCTTTTGCAAAGTCGGCGTTGTATATACGAGCCCTATTAACTTTGTGATTCATGCTTTGGTCCGCTGGAGACTTTCTCAGCTTCACTTCGGCTTTTTCTGTTAGAAGCAAATTAACATCGGTAAAACTTGTAAACCTTGTCAACAAAGACGTTCAATTTGGGCACTTAAAGCGTTAAACTAACCTATGGGGTATTTCCTACCTTTAAATTCACTTACATGTACTTAACGAGCTGTCCCAAAAGAGTCTGCAAGTTCCTGTATAGGCCTAGATGTACACGTATTATTTGACCCGTATAGCGAAGCTGCACAACAGGAATCACGATGCAAAAAACTCCCCGTTCTAATATCTAATTTAATAAGGATATATGTAGTCTATCCAATGTGCATACTTTGCAATGCATGTGTACTCAAAGAACAAGCAATTACGAATTCTTTTCATATGAGGAAATTAGGCAATAACAAAGCACTGTTCTCGTTATCTCGTGCTAGTTTACACAGTGAAGTAGTGTAAACCTGTTTTTCTTGCTCGGTACATGTCTGTATATGGTATTATGACAAACTAGCCTAATTTCAAAACGTTTACTCGTGATTTATTGCACGATCATCGTGTCTGAAACTTGGTTTCGAGTGTATTTTTCCTTCAGAAACTTTAGGAAAGGTTTTTTGGCTCTTTTACAACTCACAAAACATTCAAAACCCTCAATTTGACCTAAGAGTGAGTTTGAGTTTAAAATCTCCTAGGTAGATATCGTGTTTATGATAATGTTCTCTCTGGGAAGTCCACTATACAGTTTACCCAAAAGGTTCTATAAATGGTAAACTCCCCTCTTTGAAGAAGTCAAACGTCACTCTTTTACCTAACCTCATATTAATTATACAGCTAGTACGACAAGACATAATGTGCTGTCTTGTTCTTTCCATTTTTCTTCTCTCTCCCTCTTAAGTCAAGAAACACTGTGTCTGCCGAAGGCCAAGGTTACCAGCTACCTGATAAGTAAAAACAAAAAAGAGAGACGACAATGGCTGCGACTCTACACTATACACAAATGACTCAAATGGCAATCTCTGTCGAGGGGATCCTGTGGGAATTGTTTCTGTACGCTTTGGGATAAGTATAAAGCTGAAATTTTTTCCCAGGAATGCTGTAAGGGAGCCTGGCATTATTTAAAACAAAGAGCAAAGCCAGCTTTTTTTACGCTTCTTTAACGTGCAACACCTGGCAAGTGTGAATACGAAAAGGCAAGGGCGTGGAGCAGGGAAAATAGGAGTCCTCTTAACGCAAAAAAAGATTAAGCACGAATGCTTACTACACCTCGTATCATATGCAAATTGACCCTAATCACTGTGTACCAGGTGCCCCAAAAATCTCGAGAAAAGGTTTTCCCTTCAAACTGACCAAACGTTTTAGCCCTTTGCCGATGTTGTGTCCCTGGAATTTTGATTTCCTATCTGTGCGCACAGTAAACGTATACATCACTGTGTACAGTACCCCAGGTCGTGGTTCTTCTCGTTCTACTCTTGCCCTTGGTTCCAAAGCAACAACAATGAATTGGTTGGCGAAAACAACCATAAGACCGGGAATGCGGGGTTCAGGTTCAACATGTTTCTTGCCCGTCAGAATAGTTTATTTGTTATGTTTGTACCCTTTCAACCCTTCCAGCAGTACCCTTGCTTATAAGGAATTTCTGAAACCTGGGATATAACCTCCCCTTTACGAACTTCGAATTCCAGTGAGATTAGCTTGGCTCGAGATAAAAACTATAGTTTGTTTTGAAGGTCCCTATTTCGAAGGAAAAGGTTTCATTTATTATAGATCTTGACAAGTTTATCTTGTCATTCGTTATAAAGGAAAGGGCAAGATTTGAGGATGTAATTCCACCCGAGACCCGAAAGACCTGAATTCACAAGTTGTATACCTTATTCTCCTCAATAGTTGCAATTACGTCTAACAGGAAAGACGGCCACCTGTCTTGGTTATAGCTTCGGAGTGAAATTTTAAAAGATGTCAAAGCGATTGAGAGTGATCAGAGGTGAAGGGAAAAGGTTGCCGCCCTGCAGTTCTTAAGAGACTGACAGTCATTAGCTTAGGTAGTAAAGGCGCTCATTTTCGTCTTTTCACCTCAACTTTTGGTCGAGTTTTCAGTCTAAATCCTTTCCTTTGGTTTTGCCAAGTCACGTGAAAGAAATGCGGTTAAACGTTTGTATTTCTCTTGTCCTTTCAACAGTTCTCTTAGCGGGCTATAACTCGATAGAATGCTACAGGGTTTAGCAGCCAGGTATAATTAGCATTCTTCGTTTCCAGATGGCCACATTTGACCCTGGTTTGACTAGTTTTTCCTCTCCCGTAAGACAACTCAGTACTGGAGGAACGAAGCGGCAGAGAAAGGGAGAAAGAAAAATCATTGTTCATGTGTGCTGTGCGAAGAAAAAGGAATTTATCAAGGTTTGTAATCCCAAAGAAACGCGCATTAGGTGAATTTAGACGGTCGTTGCACTATGCCCTTTGCGATGTCATCATATATTTCGTTTCTATTTTTTGTTGATTTTAGTTTGCGTTGGAATGCCACGCCTGTTTTCTTTATGGCGATAAGAAAAAGTCTCAGTACCATTCTATGCAACCTGATTTGTGCTCACTTCAGTTCGGGGTCTTAAGGGAAGAAGGAAGTCAGATTCCAAAAAGAAGAAGTGGCGATTTCGTGATACATTTGTATCGCAAGTTCCTTCTTTGGGTGTTAAAAGGGATGATTTATTTACACATTGCATTCCTTTAGGGGTAGGAAGGCGTAACCTGGGACAAGGTTCCCTTCGTGATTGCTAAATTGGCCAACAAACACAGTGCCATGCAAATCAGATTGTTCACAATGACACTGCGAGTTTCGCGTTCGCGCCAAACAACGTTCACGGGCTTTCGCGGACCGGATGCCGAGTTGTTTCCCAGGCGTTGAGTTACCTTAACTTTTTACGCAGACATTTGTTTTGGTGGGATTTCTCTGCTTTGGGTTAATGTTAAGCTCACGACTCACGGGAAATTAGAATAAGGTGGGCATGCGTAACGGAATATGTAAATAAACAGCAGAACTTTTTTAAGGTACCACGAGCAGCTGTGGATTTTACATGATATTTGTGCAAATGTTACCAAGCCTATACCAGCTTCTTATACGCATTTTCTTAGAAAAGTAATTACATATACACAAAATGTTATGTTCCACTGAAACAACTTGTTTGCTGTTTCTATTAAGTTGAATGGTAAAGGAAATACGTTAGCCTAGTGAAAAGTGTCGTTTAGTTACTTGGGCAACGTGTACTGCAAGTAATGGATCATATTTTGTCAAAAGATGGCACTGATGTAATACCATTTCTCACTGTAATTTATAAACTTTAAGCAAGAAATGAAAAGAAACAGAAAGAGATAATTGAACATCATGTTTCTAGAAATATCTTAATAACAAAATCTTCTTTAGCTGCTGCGTACGATTTTGGTAAATTATTTATTTAGAATGTTCAATTTCATAACTTGACCACAATGGGGCACTAATCGATATTAGATTACAAATAAAAATCAGCAGACGTCAAGTAGACTTATACCTCCAATGCATTACTATCACAATTTCACTATATTGCATAGAAAATTAGACTTTTCTAATCAAAATTTGCCACGTTGTAGCGCCATAAGAGTTCCTGTATACTGTAGCGTTAACAGTTTACTCTCCAGAAAAGCGTTTTTACGATCATTAAGCCGCTTTTTCATCCTTTGTCGTAAAAAGTGAATCTAAAACGATGTATTGGTAAACTCCCTAGTTACTTTATCCACATTATACGATGCCGTATTGCCGAGTAGTCTAAGATTTAAATTCTATATTGTCAAGTTTTAAGTATCACTGAATTGAAAGTGCAAGTGCATTTCCTGTCAGCTCGTTGTTTGCTCTGACAGTGCAACTTTATATCAATCCCAATTGCTTACTTAGTCTGTCCTGTCGTTTCTGCCAGCTATAAAACTGTTATCTAAGCCTTTGTGTTGAGCCAGGAGTACCCAGACTTAATTTATGAAGGTATAGGAGTCATTTTTTAAGCCTACACAACCTCTCTACAGTCTATTAGCCGTCTCCCCACGGCCATACAAAGCCATAGGTTATGGCTAAGGAATACCTGTCGCTGTCGTTTCTGCGGTCGGGGTCGAGCAGAGCAGGGATTCTGTACTGGGCAAGAGGTTAAAGGCCATAGCTCTTATTTCTTCTTCGGGGTGGTTTTTACACGAGGACGCTAAGAACTTCTCTCTCCCGAATCTTGTATGGACCATCTGCCGTTTTTCCCACGCTCTAGCAAACGGCTCCGCTACCACCAAAAATCTCGTCAGTCGTCACGCAGAACATGAGGGTGTTTCCCAAACAAACTCACGGCTTCCCAGGTGAGCTCAACTACTTGCTTCATAGGTAACTGAGACTGTACACGGAGGGAGGGGGAGGGGAGAAAAAAGACGCTCAAACCCCCTTCTGACTAAAACTGTCTTGTTCTTCTTCGCAGGGTGGAAAACTTTTCAACGGTGGAACTGTTTAAGGGAAGTCGTTTGATCAAGCAGGTCATGTTGGGAGAAACGTTACCACCTGAGCTCCACACCTGCTCTTCCACACAACCAACGATGACACTTGTTCCCCTTTTCCGAACATGGCAACGGAACTTCCCAGGCCAATTTTAGCCAAGCCTCGAAGAGGGTGTTGAAGGAGTCGAGGAAGTATAATATTAGTAATTTTCTCTAATTTTTTCTTTTGAAAAGGATGGGTGAATTTTAGGAAGTCGTGGTGTGCAACCTTTGTTGTGTACTTTTGACTCGAAGATGCGAGAGAATGAGAGCCAAGAGAGATAGAGAAAGAGCAAAATAACGCCGAGAACGACGTTGCATATAGTAAATGAGGTCTTCCAGGTGGTTAATGTATCCGGTTGAGTGTGATCGTGATCTTTGTACTCGCTTGAGCTTGTTCACGGGAGTTATATACTGGAGCAGCCGATCGTGCGCTTGTCATAAAAAATAAGAAACCTGGAACCACGATTAAAAAAGAAAAAACAGGTGTTCCAATAAGGGTCCTTCACGTAGTTGTACTTGAATTCATGAATGACTGACTCTCAGCGAACACTTTTTCTTAACACTGGGAAAATTTTTCAATTTTTTTTCCCTTTTTTACGATGTAAAGATATAACGACAAGTACACTTCGATCGTTAGCTAGTAAATAAAAAAATGAAATAGAAACGCAACTCTGTAGAAAAGGTACGGTTGAGGGAATTTGGAAATGCGTGTTATCGTGACGGACTGTTTGATGCGGCAAAGAGACAGGTGTCGGTAACACAAAGCTAGCCAACCGGTAATGCATTCCTAAGGATGTTGATAAGCGCAAAACGAGTTCTTTTTTCCTTTAGCGTCGGAATTGTGGGTTTTTATAAGAGGGATGTAGAGGTATGATTCGACTCGGCGTTTTCTCATGGTGCGAAGGAAGGCCATATTCGGCGTAAACTTGGCACGATAAAGTGTACTGAGCTTATCGACACAATAACAAATCCGATATGTAATTGTTTACCAAATTTCCCAGATAAAAAACGACCGCTTTTATGTTTATGATTTGGCTTTAGACAAGTTTCTGCTTCATTATCTTTCCAATTGCATGTAGTCTACTAAACTGAAACAGGATTGGAAAAGCCCTGGGTTTCAATTTTGAATTCTTAGAGTTTAATGAAGTTTCAACTTTGAATTCTTAGAGTTCAAGTTCAAAGTCAAGTTCAAAGTCAACTAACTTTTAATTTCCACACTTAACCTTACATAGTAAACTTTAATATAGAGTTTGAACTATCAGTTTTAAACTTGATTAAAGCTTGAAAAACCTTGTGAAAAACTCAAGCTTCTCCTTTAGCTCGAGTTTTCTGAATCGTTTCGACTCTGGAAACTAGGTTTAATTTATGGCGTTGTAACCAATTTTCTCTGAAACCGATGTGTTAAGATCGGACCATCGATCTATAACAAACTTCCGACCTTTTGTAAGTGATGTTTGAAGCAGTTTTCTCATCGCAGATTCATAATAGCGTTTTCAAGATCCCTCGAGCCAAATAGTAAATGAAGATTGGTTTTTACCTTCAGGAGTGGAAGACGATTGTGTCCTAGTCCGTAATCGCTGAAGTAGAGCGAGGTGAAGTTGGTCAATATACTTGATAGCTTCTTCGATAACCTGTACCTGTTTCCAGAAAGAGAAAATGTAGTTTTGAGAAAGCTATAAACGTATAAATCATAATTCCTGACGGATCTCTTCTCTCTTTCTCTTTTTATTAATGTTAATTTATGTTTAATGTCTAGCGATACAACAAATGAATTGAAGAACTTACCTTGGAGACTTTGGATTGGGCAGCGATGGCCGGGACCATTAGTCGCAATCGATCGTACTCTTCCCGCGTCATGATTTGCCGGCGAACACGGCGAGCTCTTCGAAACGCCGAGAATCCCAATGTGAGAGGCACTTTCGACTGGCTGGAGACCCATTTTCCTTTACCGACAGCTTGGAAACTTGCTTGTCCATAGCTCTGCCGCCATTTGCCTCCGCAAGGATTTGAACGCGCGGGTCGCTCGCTTTTACGGAGACTTATGACCAAGTTGGTACTCGCAACGAGCAAACCTGCTGGATTCGGTGTGTCAGCGCTGATTGCAACACTGTCACTAGGATTCGACTCACTTTCAACAGTATTCCGAGCGACAGTGGGTACATTGTTGGAATGAGCCATATTTATTTTACTTTTTTAAAAATATTGTATCTCACAAAATCCACTGTTTTGAAAAATATATTTGTTTCGAGAACGTTAGTCGTAACTATTTCGAGTACTAGTACCAGATGGGAACAGCGGCGTCGAAATCACTTTGGGTGGAACGTTGCTGTGGACGGGAACACGTTCGGCAGGTAACTGACAGGAAAAAGGCGCGGAGAGAGTTGTCCATGCCCTTTTTTCCCAGTCCGCATTCCTCCGCACCCAAAATCTCCGTCTTTGCCACGGCTTATTGTCAAGGTTTTGGGGGGCCAATTTTCGTCATTTTACCTTTTGTGCGCGCTGGAAATTCTCAGAGTTTGTATTCCCACTCTTGGTTCAGATCGTGTTACCACTCACAGATACATCCGACACCGAAGCAAACGTGTCGACCCGATCCAGAATCACGTCTCTATTTCCCCCTCTTTTGATCCTGCTTTTAAGCTGTCACAGGCGACAATGAGAATGAGTTGAGCTTTACTTTTTTTTGTATTATTAGATTTAAAAAATAAAATAAAATTCAAGAACACTTCCTTTTGCGGTTCACTCTAACGCTAAGGATCTGATAATTCCATACCCCACTAATAAATCGAGAAGAGTCATAAGCTCGTAGCGTTTTTTGAAGTAAAGGCACACATGCCTTTTAAAGGGTGTATGAGCGTCGACCAAAAAGGTCTGAGTTTGGGGAGTTTTTTGGTGGAGCCCAGCCCAAATCGAAGCGGTTTTTATGGCCGAGGTGCGAACAAGACGTGATTCTGCATCCTTAATGAGTTTTGAGGATCGAGGCCCAAGTATTTGAACATTGACATACGCCAGATGGTCGTTATATGCACACAGAATCCCCCACAAAAATACAATCTTCACAAAAAAGGGCCACGAGACAAGAAAGGAAGCCAGTTTTATCGAGGCTAGACAACTCTTTAAAAATTCTTCTTGTCGAAAATGAAAGAGTCAGACGATCATAACAAGTTCTTTTTTTACGTGGCATACAATTCACAAGACGTTTAATTTAATTAATTCTTTGCATTTAAATAGGTGGGAAACCGCAGCTTGTCTTAGCGGTTTGGGACGGTAATTAAGTCTTCCAGTTCCAAATAACTTCAAATAGGTCACGTTAGGTGTATGATGTTTACGTTATGGAGCTACTGTTTCGTGTACCGTACAGTCCATGTATTCGTGTAAGCAGGAGAGCTTTTGTGCACAGAAACATAAATGGCGTCGAAAACGCTTTCCAGTTAGTCACCAGATGGTGAAACAAAAACAAGGCTTGTTATGGAAATGTTTCCAAAATTCACCGTTAGAACTTGAAAAGCCTGTACTTAACGAAGCTTTTGTAACTTTACTAACATTTCAATAAATTTCGATTATTTTAACTCAAACAGACTATTGAAGTTAAAATAATGCGTAACTCACTAAAATGTTACTAAAGTTTCATAAAAGTTAGACTTGAATAGACTTATTATTCAATTTCAAATAATCTAATGCGTAATTCACTACAATGCTAGTATGCTAAATACGTTGACTCTTATAGAGTCAAGGCAACTCGTTTTAACCATTAAGTTGCAGAAAAAAGTCGGATTTATTCTTTGCTTCTTTTTTCTATTTGTTAAGTGCACGCAGCTTTCCCTGCTGGCTATACAGATTCAGTACATAAACACACACGGCAAACCTTAACCCACAATTTCCCACGTGATTGGCTTAATCAACGTCAAATCTTGACGGTGTAAGGGCAAAAGGATATTCTTTTTCGATTTCGATGGGGAAAAAGATCCATTATGTATAGCGAAGGGGTTGCTATTGCGTTGGCACGGCGGTTTTCAAAGCCTGGTCTAAATCTTGAATAAGATCTTGGGCGGCTTCGAGGCCTACTGATACACGTACCAAATTATCCCCAATGCCTAAAGCGGCTCTTTCGACGGGACTCACAGATGCGTGAGTCATTAGGGCCCTAGAATGGTAATTTTTGTCGTTAAAACGGCTTAATGGGGTTTGGTTGATTTGAGATTAAGAGATAGGAGAAGTATAGTATCTGTAATTTAGAAAGAGAGATCATTTTTCACTCGAGGGGGCAAACTTACGGTAATTCGGCAAGACTTTCGTAACCACCAAGACTCTCAGCCAAGGTGAAGATTCGCAGGCTGTTGAAAAACTTGCGAGATTCTTCTAGGCCTCCCTTGATGTAAAACGACATCATGCCACTGTGGCCATAGCACTGGCGTTTAGCTAACTCGTGTTGAGGATGCGAAGGAAGACCTTTGAAGATAAAAAAATATGAAAAAAATGTACACTAAAAAAATAGCTTTCATTTTTTTTCAAGTTGTTAAGTTTTTTCAATTTTTTTTAGTGATTTTTTTGTGAGTGAAAATGGAGTGAACTAAAAAAAATGAATCAAAACAAAAAAATGAATCAGAAACAATTTCAGAGTTTTATGTTTCAAAGCAGGAAATTATTGTAAAGAAATTCTGAATTCTAAAGATTTCAGTAGAAACGGAGATTCTAACGCAATTTCGATTTCCGTTGTCCACATAATCAAAGTCGAGTCGAGCATGGTACCCTTAGCAAACTCAACAATGAAACTTTCAAACCAATTAAAGATTTAAATGGTGACAATTACCCTAGCACACGGAAATTTCGTTCCTCGAAATTTGATTTCTTTCCCTTTTTCAGTAATGAAAAGCGTAGTTGTGAATTGAAAGATTACATAACGACAACGCAAATCGGAAAGCTCAGTTGAATCCTTACGACAACAAAGAAGACTAAATGCGAACAAAGAAATCGGCTTTGCAACAAGTGAATTTGCTTTGTTTTCCATCATAGCGTGTGGATTAGGAATAAAAATCCTTTTTTTAAATTTATTTTACCTGGGTGCAGTACTTTTTCGACACAAGGGTGTGATTCCAAGAACCGCGCCACTTTGAGGCCACTGGCCATATGCTCGTTCATTCGAACGTGCAATGTTTTCAAACTGCGGTTGACCAAGTAGCAATCAAACGGCGACGGCACGGGTCCAATGGCTAGAAAATACAAAAACCACATATAAGTCGTTAAGCAAACCCATAAAATTGTCTTTTTTCACCGCCTTTTGCTGTCTAAATAAACAAACAAAAAGTAAGGAAATTCTGTACCGTTTTGCAGAAACCGCAACCGTGTATGCAGATCTTCGTTACTCGTCATGCAGGCGCCCATGATGACGTCAGAGTGACCATTCATGTATTTAGTTAGGGAATGCATGACGATATCGGCCCCCAATTCCAATGGCCGCTGAAAATACGAGGACATGAACGTATTATCCACTACGAGGAACACGCCAGGCCTCTGGTGGACAATTTCGGCTACTCGCGCAATATCCACCAATTTTAACATAGGATTCGTGGGCGTTTCAATCCAAACCATCTATTGAAATGATAATTTTTTTGTTACTGTTTTCATAATTTTGTACGAATTTTTCTTGGGATTTAAGGAATTTCTCACCTTGGTGTTGTCTTGAATCGCTTTTTCCACGTTGGCAGGATCACTAGCATCCACAAATGACACTTGGATATTCATACGTGCAGCAACCTGTCTGAAATAACGATTCGTGCCGCCATATAAATCATCCATGGAAACCACGTGATCGCCAGCGTTTAATAAATGCGTAATCGTAGTAGTGGCTGCCAATCCAGATGCAAACGTTAACGCTAGAGAAGACAAGGCATTAATTTCTGCTCTCCTTAACAATTACATTGTTTCTCGGAAAATTGAAAAATATAATTTGTAACTGTTATCAATTGGCAAGGCTGCATTCAAGGTTAAATCTCTCACATTCTACTTGAGATTTATCGTTGAATTCGCGCAATTAATACGTCTTACAAATTGCCCACTTCTCAAGTTTCGCGAAAGTTTTTAATACCATGTTTGGCTCCTTCCAAAGAAGCCAAGGCAGTTTCCAGCACGTTCCGTGTTGGGTTTCCACTCCGGCCATACTCAAAGCCCTAGCAATGGGGATTGCACAGGGTTATTTAGGATAAGAAATTCGCTGTCTTATCAGGTTTCTCAAGCGTTCATGAGAGCCTCGTCTTGTTAATCTTAAGCGTGTTTACCTATCTTATCATAATCTTAATCTTGTTCATCTTGTATAAACAAAAAAGCCTGTTTATCTTATAGCGAAGAAAATACATAATGCGCAATGGGCTTAAACGTTTTATAGGCATTATATAAAAGTTAATTTTAGATTGAATTACCCTGTGCTCAGCAGGTGCATCTTGCTTAAACGTCGTAGCAAGGGAAATAGGCGGTACTACAGCTCGGGAATTCCATTGCTCGGGGTCTTGACCAGCGTGGATGGCCCTCGTTGCGAAAGTATTGTCTTGTTGTCGATACCCGGAATCAGACATGATTTCAGTTTGTCTAAAATATAAGAATCGTATAAATATAAAAATCCATCAAGCATTTAAATATAAAAATTATAGAATATCTGTATCACAATACCAATACGGTAATTAAAGTTCGATTACATCAGAAAGAAAATCTGCTGATTTGCAAAACTGTCGGCAGTACAGTTGCACTGTGAATCAAAGTGTTACTACAAAGGTTTCGTGCGTATATAGCTGCTTCACTAACTTGCACTACCAAAACAACGAAAAGATATAGAAAAGTAGCCGCGTGAATGTGAAAGCCGAGCCTCTCGGGCAGATATGCTCAAATTAACTGCTAAAACATCGATAAAATACAGTCAACTAGCCGAGTTGACGTGGAAGCCGGGCCTGCAGGGCAGATATGGTGGTACCTCCCCTTTGCCCTTGAATTGAAAAGAAAGTTCCGTTTTACTCTCTAGATGGCATGGAAAGTAATTTAAAAACAATGACTTGACTTTGGCGCTTTTATTACGCATGAGTTTTGAATACAAGAGTTTTGAATATAAGAGTTTTATTATCGTAAAAGGAAATAAATGTTTATTGTCCTAATATTATTCATGAACCACATTTATTTTGTAAAGAAATACAAGCCATTATTTACAATTATTTACAATTTACATTATTATTATTATTATTTATTATTTACAATTTTAAAAATAGATCAAGTACCAAGTTCTGAATTACAATTGAATTCCTTAGACTGTCTGGATTGAAATTGTTAATGAAGTGCGTGTACTAATATAATGTTATATATAAATCTCAGGCAATTGCGCTAGTTAGTGATAATGCGTAGTGAGTGTGCAGGTAAAATGAATGGGAGGGAAGTACTTTTCCAAAAGCTGTCTGGGACAAACAAATATAGAACATGAACAGCGAGATAATAGATTAACTTTCTAATGAGTTCCGGCAGATTTTGTAATATTATCCCATATATTTTTTAAGATTCGAAGCTGTTAATGAAGCATGGCATAGATGTTTTTCCGAGTCTGGTTAAGGGGATGTCAGGCTGAATTAAGGGACATAGTAGTTGAACAGGAAATCGGCTCTCAAAATCCGAGTTGGGAGTTTTCCCCGTATCGAAAATTTTTAGTCACGGTAAAGAAGAGGGACCAGGAATGGTGTGAAACCTGATTAGTGCCTACGCAGGTCTTTGCTCGTGCTTTGCTTGCTCCTCTCTACGTTCTCAAGACTCCTTTCAAGCTTTCTTGGAGGTGTTAGACATCGCTAAAAACCGAAAAACTGAGACAAGGTGGGCAAATAAGGCAAACTATTGTTGCTCCCCTTTCGCCTTTCCACACACATAAGGTAAAGGGGGACAAAAAGAATCAGAAAAGCCGACAATAGGCAACCGAGACCCAGTCCGGAATAATCTCGGCCTAATTTACCGCCCAAGAATGCTCTCGTGTTCGGTAGTCGCTCAAACTTTCGCATATATGAACTTCCGTCCCAATATTTTTTTACTCTAATAATTATGTTATTATTGTTGAAATTATTGAATTATTGAATTGTTGAATTATTGTTGAAAGGTTGATTCGATTTACTTGAACCTTGACTTGAACTTATAAGGATTGTTATAAACAATCCTTATATAAATATTATACACTAATATTTATATAAATGATATAAATATAAAACTTATATAATCCTTATATAAATATAAACTTATAAGGATTTACTTGAACTTATAAGGACATGTTGTTGGTTGGTTTTCATTCCAAACCAACTGAATTCCCGTGATAAGATTTGCTCATTATATGCTGGTCCAAGGCCAAAGACGTTGCACCATACGTTGAAATCCCCAGCTTTATCCTATAAAAAAATAGGATCACATGGTTTTTCATACTTTTCTTTTCACTCTAGAGATAAAATAGTTGTTCTTTAATCTGTATTCCTAAATTAACCCAGGGAAATGGCGATTCCTTTTCAGCTTCAAATGAAGATTCCTAAGCGAGCGTTTATTTCATTTCTGAGCTTTCTGCCGATGAAAATAAGGGAAGCACTTGCGTTTAAAAAGTAACTCCGTACCAAGCACCGAAATGGAACATGTTATTTTGCGCCCATTGACGGAAGCTTTTAAGCACAATGTCCATTCCTGAAAAGCTTGCAGCGTTTCTTTAAATTTATTTTTCTTCTTCTTTTATTTATCTTCTTCATCGTAGAGGCTTTCAGCTCTTTACTTTTACTTTATTCCGGAAAGTGGTTGCCAAGCGAGATGTTAGAATGTTTGTAGGAGCATTTAGAACACGAGGCTTGGCTTATTGCCGGTTTCGAATTTGTCCTTCGTGCCAGTAGTATACTCTATGCGAAAAGACAGGACCTCTACAAAGTCACCTTTTGTATCCATTAACTCGCAAAGTGCGTGAAAGAACTTCTACATTTGAAACCAGAAAAACACTTGAACTATTTATGTCGCTTTGCAGGCCACATCAACCTTTAACAATGCCGAATCGCTTCCTGTAATTGATACGCCTCAACATTGTCAACCTCCCCCCTTTTTGTATGCTGTAGTCCAAAAAAGAAAGATCTTTTGGCCCCACTATTTTTTCCCATTTTTTTCTTCCTTTTCTCCCTTTGAAGTTTGGAAGAATCCCGTTCGCATACCAAAAATTCAGTAAGTCTTTGTACTCATTATTAGACAGGTCGGAATTATGCGTCGATGACGTAATTAAGAACTTGGACAGATTTAGAGCATCCCTGGGATAAATCTAAAATGAGGGTAAGGGAGGGTGATGAGATAAGGCATCAGCTTGGCCCGTTATCAGATGCAAAATGTTAGAAGAGTAGAGGGAATTTCTTGGACTAAGACTTGGGAGACTCTCCTTGAGGAATGTATTTGAGCAGTCGGGACAAAGGTTATCATTATCACCTACTGAGACTTTATGTATACAAGCAGAGACCCGTATATGTGTGTCCGCTTTAACTCCAGCCTAAACTACACTACACTAGCCAATTCTACGAATTTTCCTGGGATCCTAGTAATAATTCTACATTCTAATATAATAATCATTTTTCGCCAAATTAAAAGTCGAAGAAAATGAGACAAATTGGAATTTCCCTAGACTTATATATATAAGTGCTACCCTCAGAATACTTCGAAGCTTTAACGATCGTTAACCCTGGTGATCGATTGTTAAAGTTTAGAGTGTTTGAAAAGTTTATGCAGATAAGAGTAAAATCATATCTTGGAAATTCGGATTTGCATACTTGGCTGAGTTGCGATGACATGTGGTATAATAATATTCTGGTCTCATTTTATTTCCGTAGGCTATGTGACGCTTCCTTGGAGCTGGAGAATGAGGCAAGTGTGGCGCTTTTTGTGTGATAAAAACGGACTTGGCAGGCTTTAAAGTCAAAAATGAAGAAAAATGAACCGGCATTTCGAGCTTGGTTCACTTTGAACTTTACAAGAGCCTCCCCTAAAAAAAGTCCTTTTCGCTGCTCTTTCTCTTGCTTTGGTCTGATCAATACTTTCTTGACGACAAAACAGGTTTCACAGCCCCAGACCAGCCCCCAAAGATCGAAGGACGAGCCTACCAAACCCTTGCCCAATCCCACTTTTGGCATAAAAGTATGAAGCTTTAGGGCATCGATCGGATCGCAAGGATCATAAAGTGAGCCTATAGGGCTACTTAGTAAGGCAGACGATAATTTCCCAGTCGGACAGACCTCTTTGTCTATAAGGTCAACAAATCAAGGCCAGCGTACGTTTTTCAAAGTCACCGAGAGTCCCAAAGTCCAGTTTTAGGCGGTCTCGGGGAGTTTAGATGCTATCCTTGCCTTCAAATCCCGCACACACACACACAACACATAGGGTTTCCACTTCAATTGGAGAATCTGTGTAGAACCGCGTGGTCAAGCCAGAAAATCCCAAAGGATCCAAGTTACCACGTGTGTGTTGCCTGTTACTATTCCCCGTTTGGGTTCCAATTTGTGCGGACTTTTACCGTCGTTTCTGTATTCTATCCTGAAGAAAGTGCTGGAAGCCACGTGACATTTTGAGGGTTTATTTTAGTTTTGGATTTTTTCTCCTCTGGGTTTCGTGCCGTAGTTGTACCTGCCGGAAGTCTTGTTTGGTAAGCTAAAGAAAAATCACAATTTACGAGTAAAAATTTCACGTGTTTGGGAGTGTTTTGGAGTGTGCTCGGAATGCCAAGTTTCGTTGGGTAGTAATTAAGTCTTATAGGCTGGTTTGGAGGCCTTACATAATAAAGTATGTCTTTCAGACGAGGAGGAGATATGAGGAGAAAAGAAGTATGTGGGGGTTAAAGGGAGATAAAGCAGATGAAAGATGTGTGCCTTGTGGTAACCCTTAGCAACATCGGAAAAGCAAGCTTTTGGAAGAAAAGTAGCGTGGTTGAATTCCGTATTTCTTTATTTAGGTTATTTGGCCGCAAGTCAAAAACGGTTATATAACAAGAAGAAAGTCACGCGTATACTTGGTTGAACGTAAAGGGCATCGAGTCGGAGGAACTAGATTTTTGGAATACTGTAATAATTAGTCTTGCAACATATCTTCCAACTTGAGGTGGAAAGAGTGAGATACAAAGATTGTACCTGAGGAAATGTTGCCAAAATCTATTTATATACTTGTGCTGGCAAACTCCGTTATTGTGGGTTGCATTTTACCTACTTTTCTTCCTGTCCCACTAAATAGCACAAATAAAAGAATAACTATAATTCCGGACTTTCTAGATAAACTTGGGACTTTCGGTAGCCTTCGGGTGGAGTATCTTAGCAGGTTTTTGACTCTGAGAAAGCTAGGACACGTTGTTGCTAGGTGAGGCATGTTTATATAAGGGTTTATATAACCATGAGGGTCGTTGAAGATAATTTGACCTTGCCAAGGACTGACTCGGAGGAATAAGCTAACGTAGTACAGTACAAGAAAAGAAGGAACATTCTATGGAAGAATAGAATAAGTAGCCGAAACAGGTTTCCTGAACTATATTTTTCCTTGTGCAATAACCTTTGCATGACTTGCAGTTCGGCCGTCTGTACTATTTTGCAGTCTTGTTCTAGGAATAATTCATTTGACAAAGTGATCGGTACTCTTGTTAAGTCATCGTATAGTGTTCTATCGCCAAGAATTCGATATCAGTTAATCTCCCGGGAGTCCACTTTCAGATCTCTGAAATCTTCTCTCGAGTTGGAAATGATCTTTGGTTTTCACTAATCGAAAGCTAAGATCACTCCGAGTATATCGAACACACGTTAAGTTCAACCCTTACTTACAAATGATCCCCTGTTGAAATGAATATTTCAGTGTTTTACAAAATTATTGTTCAATTCATGTTTAATTCCTTAGGTTTAAAGATATTTCCTTAGTAAGGAAATATTAGTTTATTATATATAATTTATATAATAATTATATAATGTATAAAATGTATTATATAATAATTATATAATGTATAAAATGTATTATATAATAATTATATAATGTATAAAATGTATTATACAATAATTATACCATGTATAAAATGTAGTATATAATAATTATATAACGTATAATTTATATAATAATTATGTAATATTACAGAATAATTTATAATTACTTAAGGAAATAAATTTTAATATTTCCTTAATATAAACAGGGTTTAAACCAAGATTTTCATAATTTAAACATTTTTTATTTACCCGATTCATTGACGTAAGGAATTTTCATTTTTTTGCTATTTAGACAACTAATTGTCTTAATTATCAGGCTTTTGTTTTCTTTGCACCGTGTTCTCGTAAGATTTTTGTAGTTTGGCCACGCCTCTGTTTGTCTTTACACGCTGTTGGCTCGTAAAAACAACGTGTTATTTTAAAAGCCATTGTAGAACGTGTTGGTAGTAACTAGTGCCGTTGTAGTAGCATAGCTACGCTATTTACGATTCTAATTTGTGTGTAACAAATAGATGGCGTTCATGTTGCTGTTGTCCCACCTTACCGCTCGAGGGCTTCCTAAGCTTTAAGGATTAGCCTGGAAACGACTGTCCTTCTACCGACTTTGTACACTTTAACGAGTTAGGCGACGGCTTTTCAGTTTTAGCGGACTTTTCGACAACCAAGTTTAGAATAAAATTGTACGTGTCAAATTACAAGAATATTCGAACATTTTCACTCCTATTGGATGGGCATTATTCAACTCTTTATAGTAAATAAATAAAGGTGAGTCTTGTGCAAGCCGTCACTATCGTAAATTATGCAAAAATTGTGTAGAGATTAAGTCACTTGACCGGTAGTGCCCTTACGCGTGCTATCAGGTACCTGATATTACGCTGGTTCTGCATAGTATATCATAGAAAGCACATGGTCCAGGTTCTTGTTGGAAATTCCCCATGCTTGAACCGATCGTATAAAGGCTTCTTTCTTATTTTTATATTTGATAAAAAAAGAAGACGGAGCGCGTGACAGCTTACTCCGTCGGTATCGTTTGCCAAGTTGGCTTCTCGTGCTCGTTTCTGAAGGAGCCAAGGGGAATGCCAGACGAAAACTATAATAAGGCCGTGAAGATTCGTGGTATAGCATCACGTGAGAAAACTTTTTTCTTGCCAAGATCCTCCTTGGAATACGACCTCTGTTATCTTCACAATGGCATGGTTTACTCATAATAAGCGAAGTAAATAAGGAAAAAGTCCCACAAGGACTTGCCAAAGTCAAGTGAACTCCAATTCGCGCCTGGTCATCACGAGAATCTTGCGTAATAAGTTCGCAATTGTCTCACAATCTCAACAAACCTTCCCAAAAAAGCTTTATTACTGACCACGGAAATTCCCCGCTAGCATTGGGAGGCAAAAGAGGGTCAAACCAACGGCAACCAAACACTTGAATGTTTTTACAACTCCATTCCTCCCAACCTTTTTCAGCATCTTTCTTCTCGCGTTGATGTGTGTCTTGTCCTGAATAGACAATAAAAATTGCGACATGTTTTCGTCCTCGGGAAGGACCAATGTTGTCATTTATGTGCCTTCTTCTTCCTTTAGCCGGAAAAGCGGCATCACAAACTTTCTATACACGTTATTGCGGCACCCCCAGTTTCTTCACGAAGCGGGGGGGGGATAGCATGGGATAGAAATTCATGGCTCCGTTAACAAAAGGGATTTCTGTGGGGGTTGAAAGAACGAATCAATGGCAGTGAGGAAGATAGCTAAAGAAATCTATTCCCATTCCAACCACCCTAAAAAGAGACGAGCTGGATAGCTGTGGATCGAAGTTTTTAGGGAGCTCCAAGCAGCTTTGACGTCAGTGCAGATCGTTGCTAGAGTTTGGCCTGCACCCACACCTTTGCAGTAATATCCATTTTCTCCATGCTAGGCGGTGTTGGCAGGGGGGGGAGTCACTTTTTAACACCCTCATTCGCTTTATTTCCCTTGTGTCATTAAAAGCGTGGGGACCACCGCCTTTTCAGACAAGCTAGGGGGCATCTAAATGACTATTATATGAATAATATACATTACAAAAGGTCCCGGGGATCCTGAAATTACTTTCTACAGTTCCAAGTCAGCTCCCTATTCCTCTTTCTCTCTCTTTCTCGATCTTTCTGTCTCTTTCTCGATCTCCTGTGAAGGGGATAATTGCCACATAGAGAGGCATATGGCAATATCTGGAATAAGAATTCGTAGTAGTGCCGGCAGATCAGATTAAGTCTCTTGTCGCGTCGCGACTTTAATATGAGACTAGAGAGAAATTTTGCATTTGCATGTGGTCGTCATTTGACACGAGCAAGACCCCCACGGATTCTTTTTTGTCTGCCGAAAAGGAGCGAAATTGGTTAGTAACTTGTGGGGACCCCTTACCTCCCCCCTAGACTGTTTCTATGAGCCCTCCAGGCCTATAATGTATGTACTGTATTGTAATGACCACGGAAGGCTTACAACTAAAACAAAGTAGTAAATATAAAATTTTGAGATTTTAAAATTGTCCATTCTTTCTGTGGATGATGGATGTGGATGATGGCTTGTTGGAAACTCGCGTGGTTGTTTACTACGAGGAACGGTGAGTTTATTTTTAGGCCGTCCTGATCCTAGTGAGTGAAAATAGGCTATAAGGAAGGAAGTACAACTTGTATAAGTTCGAGCTTTTAGGGCAAAACTCTCTGTTTTGGGCGTAAAAGCCGAACCAGCTGTAGTGTCTTGCTATATAGGGACTCCGTACATTTGATCTGTCCAGATGTCCCTTTTTACCCTATACCCCTGCCCCTCCCTCTAAAACCAAAAAGAGAGGGATTTTCAGGGGGTCATTCTTAGGCTTCCATAGATAAACTAGACAATACTGTTTTCCCTTGTTCTTTACACTTTCATCGAATCGATACATTATGTAGGTTCCCCAGGCCCCGCCCCCTCGAAATGAATATGAGCATGACTAGGAAGTTGGAATATGTGGAAGCAAAAGAGAGAACAAAAAAAAGAAAATTAAAGAAAATATCTAAAGGAAATGGGGTTAATTGGGTCACCTTTTCCCCGCCTTTGGGTTGGAATCGCTTGATTCCAGGTTCTGGTCATTTTTTTCTTATTTTTAAAAGAGTCAAAAGAGCTCACGTTGTTTTTCTTGTTTTGCAGGTGCTTTTGCTGACGTCAATTCGGCTCTGGCGAACGGCAAACCACGGAAGCAGCGAGGGAAGGCTGTAAAAAACCTCTTCGCTTGTACGCGTGATTGCCGATTGCCTCGTAGGGCGTGGCTTGGAGGGAAAACCGGGGCTGCTGCTGCCGTTGCTACTGGAAAGCTCCCTTCGGTGCAGAACGGGAGATTCCATACGCGGGGGCGTGTCTTCGTGTGCCGAAGCTTGTTTCCCCTTTACAAGTGTAATAAGCCTGACTCCTCAGTCGCCTCCAAACTCCCGAACCTGTCACATTCTCGACCAACTTTTTCCTCGACCACGTCCACGCATGTGTGATGTGCTAAATCACTGTTTGCTTATGCTTACAAGACCATCTTCGTAAACAGTGGCGGGACTATGATTGCGGGGTGACTTGGAAAAAAATTCCAGTTGACACATTAAGAATAGACGTTTTGAACAGTGTTGACGTCAAAAAAATAAAAAATTGCCGGTGCCTCTATATAGGGATTGGATTCTTTTTAAGTTGCCTAGCTCCTTTTTTTCTAAAACGTTTTTCACTCCATGGGCAAGAAGCGCAGGACCAGATGGAGGCGACTCTCACTAGGTAAGTTCTACTTCAATTCTCTGAATAAAAACTGGCCCCAATTCTCGAAATTCTTCCAATTCTTGCAAGATTCGTGTTAATTACCATGGAATAAAAACGAGGTGAAATTGTTGACATTTTGAGTTTCATTTTTGGGATTTTTTTGTTAGATTCTTCAGGATTAGTGTCATTTCTGTTGACATTTTCATCGTCTGTTTACTGTTAAGGGAAGTATCCAGGGAAATTGTGTAATCTTAGTGTATTTTTGGACATTTGTGATGTGAAAAGACCTTTTAAGAAGGTAGATTGGGTATTTTCTGAACGATTTCTTGGACTAGACATTTGAGCATGGCTGTCAATAAGGCTATTGTGGAGGATTGAGTTTATTTTGGGAGTTTTATGATGCAGAAATGTCTTTCTGTAAGGATAGAAATCAGGCAGCACGGTTCAATACGAGAAGAGCAGAGGATTCTGGAAAGGACCACGGGGGATTCATTGATTCCTTTGACGTACACAAGGCAAAGGCCGTGGCGCAGGTCAGGTACAGGCAGAAATACTCAGCTGTCTATGGAAATCTTCTTTTCTTTTTCCACATTCAGGCAAAGTTTGACCTCTGTTCCAAAAGATCTTTAATTTTAGCTCAGGCCACGTGGGTTTTTTAATGTCTGACCGCAAGAAAAAATAAAAAAAAGTTCTTTATCGTCCTGGAATCTTTGTCAACGGCGAGCGATTTACGAGTCCAAAAGTTACTCAAATTAGGGACGCTTAAGATAAGCTATCCGAGGTGTTATCGATAAGGAAGCTTTTCGAGGTCCATGAGCATAATTTAGTTTACGCTGGGCGATAAAGAACAAGTCTTGTTTTATTGTTTTGTTTTGTTTTTGTTTTTGTGATCTTCTCCCGAACAAAAAGGAAAGTCAATGGCGCCGTGGCAATAGTCCAATTCATTTTATTTTCCATTTTACTCCCCCTCGTGCCAAAGACCGGAGCATGTGACAAGGAGTGCAGCAGCCAGGCAAAAAAAAATTGAGATAACTTTTTGTTTTATTTTTCCCGAAAATTTCTAAATGCGGGACCAAAAAGAATACAAGAGCAGAATTAGGAGAACAGAAAGCTTCCATTTTTTTTTAAAGTTATGTGAAGAGGCTTGAGGTAATACAGCCGCTCTTTACTAAAACCACTTTAAAGGAAAGTATAAGCCCTAGTAAATTGACGCCGTGGAGCACCTGCCAAGTTTAGGGAGTTGGGAAAGTGACCACTTCAGCTTTGGTCAGACAGTAAGTAATAGGGAATACAGTAAAGTACAGGGAGGAGTCAGGTTTGGACCGATTTTTTCGTCATGGACAGGCTAGGGAATACGGAGTAGAGAGGGGGGTGCTTCTCAATAGCGGGTAAAATACCCAAATTTCGGTAACGGCCGCCTGAATTTGGGTAAAGGAGCACCCCGAAAATATTATTGTTAAATACTAAAAGTGAGCTACGGTAAAGTTTTTCTTGTGAGAGAACTAAAAATGCTACAATGTTGCGTATCCTTCAGTAGGATTTGCGAATGATGCCCAGACCTGTCTCTCTAAACGACGAGAAGGGAACCCATTTAAACCAAGGCTCGGAGTTCCATTTTCTAGACGGCGAAAGTCGTGTTTTACCTTTAGTGTTTACAGTCAGGCGGGTCAGTAATTACTCAAACTATTAGTGACACCTCAAATATTACTCAAATATGAATATGAGTAACTGCCCTCATGGAGTTGCGCTGTGTTCCAGTAAATCGATAAAAAAACTACTTATTACCATTTTTTCTTCTTTATTACAGGATTTTATTCGTTGAGTATAAAATAAGATTGGTTAACGGGGTTCTCGGGCAGGAAATTTTGGGTAACGGTCCAAAACTATTGAGAAGCACTGCCACTGGTATAACGCGACGGCAAAGCAATTCGTGCGTAGCCTATTTCGGTTTACCTCACCGGTATTGATTTTGGGGGAGTGGGAGTATAATCGGAATGGTGCGTGAGACAAAAACAGGCAGAAGTATATTTTCGCGTGCGTGAAAGGGGAGGAAAAGCAAAGTTCTCGATGTTTTTAGTGGAAATTAGAGAAAAAAACAAAAAATAAATTGAAGCCCCGCCCTCCATTCCCTTGAAGAAATGAATGGAATCCGGGAAGATTTGCTCGAATCGCAGCAATGTAGTGTGTCTGAAAAGGGAGGGAATCAAAGTTTGGAAGGTTTCGAAGGACAACAGGGTACAAAACGAAGATGGAGTAAGCCACTCCCCTTTTATAATGTTTGTTTTTGTGGAGAAAGATCGAAACTTTGTTTGGGGTAGTAAAAGTTTGGAAGATTTTGCTGATTTTGACGTATTATTGTGTTTTTGGATCATAGGAGAAGCCTCTGCGTCCGGTAACGAAGAAGATGAAGACGATCAAGGCTCCGGTGTGGCTTGCTGTGGTGGCGAGGAAGGTGACTGCTCTTCTACTAATCCCCAAGTGTTAGCTTGGCGTTGTTCCCACGTTGCTGAGTATCCGCGGCGCCCACCCCACGTGAAACGTTCCAACAGCCATCAAGAAGACTCTGCTGGCTCAGGCTGTGTCTCAGGACCGCGATCTTTGAGTCCAGATCAAGCACCGCCGCGCTCACCGGATTACCCCTCTCAGTCGCGCTGTACCAGCATGGGTGGCCATACCACTTGGCATAATGGCACTTGTGCAGCTAGGAACAACCCTTCGGGACCCAGCGGAGGAGGAGGTGGAGGTGCTGGTGGAGGGCCGCCAAGAAGGGCACCGCGTTATGGAAACTCACATGGCTACTCCAACGGTGGCAGACATTACCCTTCCACCAACGGAGTGGAGAAAAAGATCTTCAATGACGGTAAGACCTTCTTTTCGACAAAATTCCTCACATTTACTTCATTTGTCATTGTTGCAAAGTGCATTTCTGAGCACTTGTTCAAGTGAACCTCTGTTCACACTGTAAATTTCTTACACTTTCTAAATACTGTATTTCCAGATTTTTTTTTTTTTTTTTTTTTTAATACGGCTTGTATAGTCTTAAGCCTTCGTTTATTTCTCCGTAAAAAGGGCTGGGGATAAAAATGAAAACTTAATACTAATTGAAAATTCAATTAAAAAATAATAGTAAGGAGTGCATAGGAAGGTTCTAGCAGTGCACAGAGAGGTTTACAGTACATAAAGGAAAGTTCTTGGACATGTAAGGTTCAAAAGATTTCGAACCTTGAACAAGGTACGCTTTCTTAAGATTGTCTGAAAGAAAATTAATTTAATAAGATTTCTCAAAATTTTATGGAACAGAATGACTAGAACTTTCGTCCACTTCTGGTACAGGAAATGTACTTGATTTGAAAGCGGGAATTCGATTAGAAAACGCGGAAGTCAGGTGCCTGAGAGTAAAACCATCATCCAAAGATCTTCCACATTTGAAAACTCTGAGCGTCTCAGAAGAGTTCAAGGGTTTATTATCTAGCGTACTTTATCTGACGCTTCGCGTGTCCTTGTTTTTCTGTTATCGACAGTTGTACTCTGGCATGGCAAGCTTCTCTCTCTCTCTCTCCATTTTCTCTGGGAAAGATCTCTCAGGTGGGGAAGAAAAGGGACGAAATAGCAGAGGAAGCGGAGAAAGCCCCAAAAGGTGTAGATGTGTGTGGGTTCTTAAAACTGACTTGTCGTCCCCAGGGCTCATTAAGATTCTCCAAAGGAACAAAGTTTGGATAACTATGGCCTTGCATTTCCATTAAAGCACCTAGACCACGTCAAGATTAAAAGAAGGAGGGGAAGACGAAAATCCAGTTTGAACCCATCAGTTTTCACAGACTTTGACTAGTCCTTGATATGGTTCCGTTGTAGGCAAGTCCATGTCTCTCCTGTTAGGAAAAATTCAAAAAAAAAAAAAGGAAAAACCCCCTATGAATTGTAAAAATTAAAATAATTTCAAAGTAGAATACACTCAAGGGTTTTCTCTCACGGTTTAGGTTTAAATTAGGTGAGATTATGCTAGTTTAAACAAAGGTATTGCTTTGTTAGCGGGAGGGGTTGCAGGGTTGAAGGGTTGGAAGGGGAGTTTTTTGGACTGCTAAATGAACCAAATTTATGAAGATGAAGTGAGAAGAGGAAGTGTGTGACTTGCTACAGTGACAGTTTATAAGAAAGCTTTTAAAATATTCCGAAAACAAGGTTCATTAGTCACGCCCGGTCGCCCGGAAAAGCGCAAAAAGGGGAGGCTGTGGAGAGGATGAACGGTTTGTTCTTATTTGCTTGTTCTTGTTACTCAAAGGAACATTCTTATACCGAGTTTCTTTTGGCTGAGGTTTGGGGAGCACGTGGAAATTAGCCAAGATGAGCTCCGAATATTTTTTGGAATGTTTTTCGTTGCTCTCAAGTTGTGAAATATTTCGCCTTTTATTTTCTGTTATTCGATGGGTTACTTTGGGGGGTTCAAACTGGGGCAATGCTGAACCAAGTCCAAGTTGCTCGACTACATAACACGCAATTTCACTGGCGTGGAATAGGGAGATTTTTTTGGAGGCAACAGTTAAAAAGAGAATAAAATTCATTCAATTGACGTCATTTTATCACGAGGTTTAGACACCGCGTGACGCGAGTCCGAACTACCAAGGGTTTGTTGCTATAGAGCCCGGTACGGTAGAAAGAAATGCCCTGGGGCGAAGGTTGTAAAACAGAAAATACAAAAAGTTGTAAAAAATATTAAATTGAAAAATCCCTGCATTTTCAGCGGCAAGCAGTGACGTCACCAGGGATCAATCTTTTTCTGTAGTGAAAAGTTTCCGGGCTTTGTATCTGAACTTTAGGACCGTTTTTGCTGTGATTGTGTGTTGTAAAACAAAGTTCAACAAATGAAATTAGAGGGATTGTTCCGTTCACGTTAGAATTGCTGAGTTGCGTGTTGGAATTGGGTAGGAATTAGGATATTGGACCTGCTTGTGTAGTGAAGATTACGTTATCTGAATTACGTTTGTTTTTGTGGCTTTGGACACGCCCCGTAGCTAATAGTTCTGTATTGTAATTTCGACAATTGCTAAAAATTACTAAAATATTATCATGAATTTTCTTGTGCAGAATATTTTATTCTTGAGCTCTTTTATATAACGATAACGACCTTTTTACGTAACAATTTTAAGGTTTCATAAATCATAACTTACAAATTATCTTGCGTAACTCTTTAAAAAAAGTACGAGACTCGCTATTTTATAAATGACTATACCAATTCTTGTACTCGAACAAGGACTTTATTATTTAATAGATTCGACTTTATTAGAAAAGTCCTAATGTAACAACCTTAACATATTAAAATAAAATTTACAGTAAGAAAGCGGTTCGGTCCAATAACACCTCACTAACGAACTAAGGCCTCACGAACTAAAGCTAGCCTAGTGCGAAGAGGCTTAGTTTAGCGAGCGAAAAGGCTTTATATTATGGTAGTAGTAAAATTCGTGGCCTAATCCCTAAATTGGTTTATGGAAAAAGATAAACCTGGCATTTCGTTGTAAAAATTCCTTTAAAATTATTTCTTAAAATATGAAATTCTTTTAAAGTCTTAAAATTGTGATTAAACAACAAATCTTAACTAGTTTGCACGTTTTACTTCCAAGCACCTTTGGAGTTTGGTAACTTTTACTTCCCTTGTGTTAAGGTTAATCCTGTTAAGCTTTCTCTCACTTCTTTTGTCGCGATAAGTTGCCAAGCACGTGCCATGATCTCTTTTAGCATAGACAAGTCTATTTGCAGGTGGTGAAAATTTCCAACACAAGGTACGGGAATAGTTCCAACCTCAGTGAAGCTTGGTCTCCACCCAGTTTTGCACATGTTGGAACATATTTCTACTCCGCTTTAACAACCTTTTTTTTTCTTTTCTTGGTATAACAAACTCGCTTAAAAAGTCTCGTTAGCCATTTTTTTTACCGCCACCATTTATTTTCAGTTCCCAGGGCCAGAAAGAAGTGACTTCTACGTGTGTCAAGCAACCTTTCATTAAGTCCCAAGTCCTTCGTCATATATTTTTAAAAGCTCCAACTAGCTCTACCAAAAACCCCTCTACAGAAGGATGTATGTAGAGGCATCGTCGTTGATGTAAGGCTAAATGTGTCCTAAACTCGAACCCCGAACCAGCAAGGGAGGGGTTGGAATCCCATTTTGGCAGGCTGCCTCCATAGTTTTAATGCTCCATCACAAAACATTTCTGCTATGTTCAAAACTTGACGGGCACCTTGCAGCACCGTTGAAATTCCACTTCTTGCTGCCTATATAGGAAAGTTGTATGCTGTGAAGACATATGAATGTCACCCTGTTTGAGCAATCATACATCAACAGCGCCAGTGGAGACATCCTATGGAGGTAAAGGGAAGGGGGATAGGTGCTTTCCCAAAAATATCTCCCAAGATGTTATTTTCGCTGAGTCTGCGTTGCGTTTCACGCGGATTTTATTTACGAGACAGGATTATGGAAGCGGTTTTTATGAACCTCAAACGACAAGAAGTTATTAAGGTAGGCTGGCCATAAGAAGGGTTTAAAATTAGCTCTCCAGGAGGTGACAGTTTTATTTTGCCGGTACAGTATTAGGTATTATCTCCATAGCTCCTCCTGCTGGTTTACTACATGCAAATGTCCTGTTAGTTTCTTTATAATGTTTATTTACTTGCTTAATCGGTTTTCTTTCTTTCTTTTGACTGTAGAAGAATACACCAAGATCTCCACACCGCGTCAAGAAGTTTTGTTCAAGAAAGGATCAATCGGCAAGAAGAAAGTACCGGCCAGTACCACGGCGGTGCCTAACGGTACGACGATGCCCGGAATCGATAACGAAGACATGGCAAACGGCAATTGCATGACAACTTCTCCTACGTCCCCGGCCAGCGAGAATGAAAAGTACATTCAAAATGGTAAAGTTGGTAAAACGCTACAATTCCTTGCCCTCCCTCCTTCTCCCCAAAACTAACCAAATTATGCTTATATTTTTCTATTTTTTCAGCAAAGTATTTTTTCAATATTTCTTTATAAAAAGTTATAAATCAGTCGGGAATAGGTAGTTTTAATGAGGTTGTTGCTAACCAAATGAGGTGCCGGTCGATGCATGAATGGAGACAGAATTGGTACTTGGAACGTTCGTGGGGAATGGTGTGAAGACAAAAGGGACCTATTAACGATTTCTTATTTCTATTTTTTGCTTCCCTCTTTTTTCTTTATTTTACTACCTACTTATACGTCTCTACGCAGGTCTCGTAAAAAGCATCTCGTTAACGCGTGGCTCGTGTATAAAACTACGGACTGCGTTCCTCTTTTCGCGTCCTAAACCTGACACTATTGATTCGTCATATGTATTTAACGTATGTAAATTTCGTGTATGCGTATGTGGGATGCGTCTTCCGGAAGTTTCTCGGAGCCCTCAGAGCTTAACGAATGAATGATCTAGACATCATATGGGTTTCATTTCAGGAGCTTAGAGGGCATCATCTTGGACCTTCTTGGGGATTAACTTTGATTGAAACTATGACAGAAAGATTACAAAAAATGATTGAAAAATGACAGAAGGTTCAGTCACGTGAACTTGTAAGAGAGGACTACTAGATTATCAAGATACGGAAGAGACTGGTAAAGATGTTGTGTTTTTTTCTAATTTTATTGAGGATTTTCGTTGTACTTTCTGATACCTAAGGATTGAATTTACAATTTTTCGCAAGTTTTCAAAACTATTTTGAAAAGTACTAGCAATGTTATGTAAGCCTTTATATAAGACTGCCAAGAGCCTACGCCTGCTTTAAATTATAAAAAAAAAAGACTGCCAAGAATATTGTTTTGTTGACGATTTCAAAGAATCTGATGTGAGATACGATTTACAGACGTATTTTTCCTTTAAAGACAAGCAAGAATGAAATAACGAAACAACAAGGAAAATCAGAAAAATTGTCTTACATAATTCAGTCGGGTATTTTAGGAATACAGAGTTATGTCGACATGTCGACGAGGCAAAATGGACATTTTTTTAAGGTTTATATTTATTGGTTAGGACAGCACATGCTTTGCTTTAGAATATGTTTCCTTTTTTTGGCATGGAAACCAATATTGAACAGACAGTCTCTTTTTTCCTTTATTTTTGTTTTTTATGTTATTTTTCTTGTATCTCTGAGAAGAAGCTCGGTAGAACCTTGAAGCCGAGATAAGCAAGTTATGGGACCCTCAGGTTTAAAATTCACCTTGCCAGGGGAACGCTGGGCGTAATGAGGCAAGGGCTCATTAAGTGCGTTACTTTTTGACAACATCTTCGGCACGTTTCGAGTAGCGGTCTGTCTCCCAAAGCCCCTTTTTGGCTCCACACAGGACACGTTTTTAAGGATTTCTTCGAAAAGATGGAACCTCCTGATTCCCTCCTCCTTTTCCGTTATCTCATGGAGAGTCACCCCAAAAGAGGACGGCAAACGACAAACTTAGAATTCCTTTTTATTAAAGAAGTAACAACGCAGTGAATAACAATATTAGATTACCGAGAGGGTCATTAAGTTAATGAGACAAATTTACTACAAGCCACGCCCCGACCAGGCGTAACCTAAGGCTTTTAATCTCCACTTACGGCTAACGCACGGTATTCGAAAATTAGGCTTTTTGGTTGTTTTTATTTTCTGTCTATCTTTCCCTGGACTAATGAATGACAAATCTGAGGATTCGTGATGAATGTAATTAACTCTTATTTTGTATTTGGGGTCGTAGGCATGGAAACGGGTTCAAATGCTGATACCACTTCCACCGTGGGAGATCCGTCGTCTCCGGATCCGACTGCTTACGAAAACAGCCCCTTCGTATGCTACCCAGGTTCGTAATCTTAATCTTATACATCTGTATGCTATCTTATAATGAGATAGAAATAGGATGGTCACGCTTCGCTTTACAATGCTACTGATGTGTAAGAATTTCGTTTCTTTTGCTAGTGGGACTTTGAACAAGTATCTGAGTAATGTTGTTTATGAGGAAATTCTTGGAAGTTCCTTGGAATCCTGGAATTTTTATTTTAGTTTAATTTTATCCTTCCTTGTCAAGACATGAAGTCTTCTCCCAAAGCAAGAGATCGAGATACCTTCCGTTCCGACGCCAACTAAAAATAGTCCAAGGAAAGAGACTGTTTTTGAAACGAGAAAGCGAGTCAAAAGGAAGCGAGTCAAGTGCTGGGGCCACGTGCTTCCTTTTTTCTGTTTCTGGGTGGGAAAACGTGTTCTTTTCTATTAAAGAAACGTCTTCGGCATAGGTTTAGAACATTCTTCATTTATTTGTCTTCCTTGTGGCTCTTGGCAACCGCGCATGCCAAGCTTCCGAGCCACTAAAAAGAAAAGAAAAAGTGTGTCTAAAGGTCAACTCATTAAGCTCGGTCAGTACACTTCTTTTTGTGTCGCGGTCGTGGTCCTTTAGAAAGAAAAATTTGCAAATTCTTTTCTTTCTTTTTGCTCTAAGAATCTTAACTATGTAGCCCGCATTGGCTAATGAAAGGCATAGATTGACATCAACTTCAAACATAAATAAGATTTATACATCAACAACCAAAATTACGCCGTAATAATAGTTTTTTCGTATCGATAGCTTGTTAAAAGTATTATTATAAGAAGATTAAGGTTAAAATAATGTAGTGAAATATTATTTTGTTATCAGTTTATGAAATACGTAAGTACAATTGGTTACATTTTTATTGAGTAAATATTGAGAAGGAATATAAAAAAAGTAATTTTAAAGAGAAAATATTAAATATTGAAAGACAAATATTAAATTCTGTGATGGATTTTAAATTGTAACTTATTCGTTTTGAGAAGTACAGCATTTATACTAATTAATGTGTTTAGCAGAATTGTAACTGTAATTAAAAACTATATTTTGTTGTCATTTTTCTTTTTCAATCAGCAATGCCTTACGATTTCTATGGCAATGGGTACGGCATGTACCCTGGCGGGGTACTTCTGCACCAACCTTACGCTGGAGGACCATTACTGGCGGCTGTGCCCATTCCGGTACCGGTTCAGGCCATGGATTGGTACAATCGCCCTTCCGGGGAAATTGGATATTACTACACGTTAGCTTATCAAACGACAGAGCCAATGTTCGCTGAAATGGATACTGGGCGTCGAGATTCGATAGGATCCTCACAAGTAATATATATCTAGAAGAAAAGTGGTTCTCGAGGGAATTTTTTTGACGGGGGAGATATAAGGTTTTTAATACCAATTCTTCCTTTCCTTTTGCTTACGGAACTAATAGGCTTGTAGCCAGGAAATGACTTCCGATATTTCTGCTTCATCAGCGTCGGAAAGTTGCAGTACAAACTCCTCCCAAGGTCCCGGTTCTCCTCCGGGGGATTTAGCGTCACCGGCCATTAGTGTGGATAATTCTTCTTCACCAAGTCCTCCCAATTCTGCCGATGTATTGATGACCTCTTCAGCCCCGCCCCCTTGTGCTGAAAATCGGCCTTACGAGCCGCATCAGCCTCCCAGTTTTGTGTACCACGTGATAAGTCCGCCGGTTTACGCTGTACCAGGTAAGGAAACCCTTCCAATTTCTCCGTTGCTCTTTTCATTTCTTCCTTTCCTTTGAACAAACGTCAAAGCAAAAATAAAATAAGATACGTATAAAGTATAGGGATAGGATTATTTTTGGGCACCTTTTTGGCATGGTTTCTTTCACAAGGGACAAATTTATTACTTCAAATTAACGATATGGCATGTTTGGGGCGGGGTTAAGTTTGGGGTATGGAACAGGCGTCTTGACGAGAACATATCCTCCTCCCCTCCCAACCGGCCTGGGAATTTATATATGTTTATTAACGGTTCATAACATACAACTAGACGGGAAGTAGCGGGGAGACAGTTAGGGATAATGGCGTTACACGGTATGCGGTTGCAGGATCGCCGCCATCTTGACATGTTTAAGAGTTCTTCTTTGGCTCATTAGTTTGCCTTGTATTTTGAGTATTTTAAATATGGGGAGCGAAATAAGGGGAGTATATAAAATATTATGCGACAAATACACGTGACGGCAAATCAGTTCCCATTTTGAAAGTTTTCTGCTAAGAGTATAAAGAGCACCCCGCCATGTTTACCTAACGTGGCCCCGCCCCTAGACTCTTTGGAAGGCACCGTTAGCGAGAAAGCTTTCTAAAGCGGAAATGAGTTTCTGAGCTTTTTCGCTTGCATTTCTTTCTTCTTTTTTTTTAATTTTCCCCTCCATATTTTACGCTTATTGCAGGCCATGCAAGCCTCTCTACTGCCTCACCTGTTCCCCCCAACGAGGCAGGTGGTAATGCAGGCGCAATTTCCCCTTCTGAGTCCTCCCCTTCATGGAGCAGGCGAAAGAAGCGAAAGAAGAGGAAAAGGGTGCGATCAAACAATGACAGGGTATGCCAATTAAGCATATTCATAACACCCTTCCTACAGAAAAGTCATACAATAAAAAAAATCGATCTTAGCCCCACCCCTTTTTTCTGAATTGGTATCTTGACATTGTTTAATTGCATGTCTTTATCCAGAAACAAAAGAGAAAATAAAACTAACCAGAGTGGAAAAATTTGATTCAAACGAAATTAACCCCTCTTAATCTCTTTATGGGCCCTTTTCTGATACCCAAGGACAAAAACAAAACTTCTGGAAACTTGGAGTAGCCTGCTCCGATAACCCCCATTCTTTCCAATTCCTTTAACTTTGGACATAATAAATGTTACTATTTTAAGTTTTGGCTTGGTTTTTCTATTTTTGGGAGCTTTCTTTCGTAAGTTTGTTTGCAAGGGGTGTGGTGGTGGTATCGATTTTTTTATGGCTTTGGATAGCGAGGGAGTTCATTTTCTTATCGATAGTTTAATAATTCTAATTGGTAAAGGGGTTTATTAATTACAATGTATTATTAGGTTACTGAGGACGGTACTGAAGAAACGCAGTGTCCTTCGTTAGATGCGAAGCTATGTGAATCTTCTTCAGTAGAGGAGAAAGAGGATGAAGGAGAACAATTGGAACTCGTTAGTGAGCCCGGGTGTCGTGAAAGTCGTCGAGAGTCGCAAAACAGTAGTGTGAGTGCGGACAGTTTAAACGAAGGAGAAGGAGGAGGAGGTTTGGAGCAGCTGGTGTCGTTGAAATCGGCTGACGGGGCTGCTGGGACATCGCGACAGGCCCATTTGGATTCTATGGAGCGAGATTCCTTGGAGCTCGAAGAAGAATCTTCAGCGTCATCGTCGTCTTCGTCTTTATTGGAAACATCAATAACGTCTTCCATGGGAGAAGCAGAAGGTTGCGTCGAAACGAAAAACGCTGTCGCCGACGTTGTTTCCGCCCAGGCAGAAAAACCAGTCGAAGCCGGAATTAGCGAAGAAGCTGAGGGATCAGCAATGGGAGGAGAAATTGAAGGAAGAGAGGGACATGTGGGAGGAGAGGGAAATGAGGGAGAAGAAGAAAGAGAAGAACTTCCCTGCATGGATTTGTCTGAAATAGGGAATTTACATCGATCCCTGCCATCGAATTTGTGCACGACAGTCATTCTAGAAGAAAGCGAAGAAATAGAGCCAGAAATTGACATTTCTGACGATGTCTCGGGAGATATTTCGACTGATGTAGCTCCAATTACCCCTGAAGATCACCAAGTACAAATGGCTGCGTTCAGTAATTGTAACGACATCGAAACCACCGAATCGGCATTGGTGGATGACATTGGTCGACCTATTACTGCAGCCGTTACCAAGTGGTTGGAGTCAGCCACAGAAATGTCCTTCCTTACCAGCGATCAGTTGCTGCCCACGCCCTCCATTTCCGACCAAGAAGATGAAGAAGACTTTGAAATTGTTCTGCCGGAGTCAAACGAGACTACAAAAGAAGAAGAAACCGGTACCGGTTCAAAAAACGAGAAGCCCAACCCTTGTACTGCACCATCCAATAGTTTAGTTGACGCTAATACTATTCTCTTTCCTTTCCTGGATGGTCCACAACTAAGGGTTGGTTTCGAATCTTCTCCTTCTTTGAATCCTCAACTGTTACCCTCTCTTCCGGAAGACGTAGACGTACTGGATGAACCGTACGTTGAAGATATTTCTCTCTGCGATCCCTCCAAGTTTGTCCTGTACTACCAACTAGGCGTAGCGTTGGATGACGACGACGATGAGCGTGACATCGCTTCTCAGACGTCTTCGTCCAAGTCCCAGCAAGTCTTGGATAAAATCAGCGCCTTGTTGCAGGATGAAGAGGAGGAAGTTCACTTTTCAGCGGCCGAGGCTGCATCCCACAGACTAGCTCCAGTTAATGTAAAAGTTGTGGGCGACAGCGGAATCCATTCAGAAGAGTCCGGCGACGAAGTCAGTCAAGTGCAAAGTCTGTCGTTAGTTTCGACTAACGACGACAGTGGTCAGAATGAATTGACTTTGGCGGCCGAAGCCTTATTGTTGGCCTCGACCCATCAGGACATTAAGAAAGATTCTTCTGGGCCCAGCGTCGTGGTTCGCACTCCCTCCCAACTGCTCAAGTTGGCGGCAGACGCCAAGGTTCCCGCCAAAAACAAAAACAAAGATGGCGGCGACACGTGGAAGCGTCATTCTTGGAAACGCATCTCGCAGGCGTTTAAAGAGAAAGAAAAGGACAAAGACAAAGAAGGAGAATTCAAAGTGCGGAAACTCAAACCTCCTCAGCAACCAGCTTGTTGTTCGGTGCAATAACGTTTTGTAAACCACGCAAACTTTCGTAACGCTTAGTGATATGAGAAAGAACCAGGCCAGTTTTGTGAACTTTTCAGGACGTTTTTTGGTGGGGGACAAAGGGAAGGAAGAAAAAAAAGACTGTTTTACGCTTCACAAAAATGCAATACGTCCAGAGGAAAAAGAAGCTTCACGTGATTGAACGGTGACAACAAAAAGCAAAAACACATTGTCACGAAAACATTTATTGTATAGGGTGTGACCTTCTTATTTTGCGTGTGGGTAGTTTTTTCCCTCCTTTTCTTTCGTTTTATTATTAGTCGTAGTACTTGTATTCTGGCTTCAAAAGAGTGTTTGCTGATCTGTTTTACAATCTTTTGGGCCTTTTGGGATCGTGGAGACATTTAACGCCAGATAGTGCATTTCTTGCTTGTTGTTTTATCGCCCACGTTTTTTTCCGGGCGAAAAACAATTCATGGTTATATAATTTTTTTAAGTGGCTCATGAACTGCTAACCCAGTTAGGTTTTGAAAGCAACCTTCGGCGAGGGCAGCACAGTAGGTTTTTCATAGTTGGAAAACGGGACAATGTTAGGCAGGAAAAGCAATAATGCGAGATTTTGGTACGTTTCTTTTGACATTTTGGGTTCTTTTTAGAGATTGTTGACAGTAATGTTTGCATGAGCGAAAAAAAGGGACCGTGGGATTCTGGTCATGTTTTTTAGTTTTCTGAAATGAGAAAGCACTCAGGCCTGTGTGAGGGGTTTTCGTGTGCAATCCATATAGGAGAAAGAATTAAGGGTTTTTACATATATTTAAAACACATAGTTGTTGCCGAGTTTGCCATCCCGAGCAATCTTTACGCCAAACATGAAGGTTAAAACGTCACACCAATTGTATACCATTGTTGACTACTTTTTTTGCATATTCTGTCGGGTATTATACGAAAGCCACCGACGTTTTCTTACTTTTCTTTTGCATTTGAAAGAAAAAACAACAACAAAAAACTTATAATATGGTTGCATTGTCTCTCCTGTCATAATCTCTGGCCTGGCACTTTACCCCAACTAATTTTTGCATCGTTTTTTGTAACACTTTGGATCAAATTTTATTGCGTCTTGTTTTGCCGAGAAACGAGTTTTTGGAAACAGGCAAAAAGCTCACTGTCATATCTTCATTCTTTTCGCCTTGGAATTTATCTTAATATAAAATTTTGTGTCTTTGTTCCTTTTTTTTATTTTTGCAAAATTCTGCACGACCCAATTTGGATTTTTTTAAACGAAAACAAACTGCCATTTTACAAACTTACACCGTTCTTGTTATTACTGGACAGTGCCTTACCTAAACCATTTTAGTTCCATTTTCAACGCTATTTTCCTCCGAAAAATAACTTTAAATTAAATTCTTTCAAATTCTAACAAAAGTAAAACTATCTTACACAGTTTTAAAAACGGTCAGATATGCCATATATAAGGATGCGATCAAGCTTTAAGAAATATCGGTGGCAGCTGTCTTGATTTTAGATGTTTTGTGCGAAATTTTTTTTAAAATGCATGGACCCACTCGCACTGGATCGAAGAGATTTGGTTTGTTGCATGTATTTTGAACGAGACTTGAACCCAAGGATGGGTGGGGGGTTCGACGGGGGGTTCTTTGGGTATCGATGGTCTATGCAAAAAAACGAAAAAATGTCCCACAACGCACTCTCCACGAAAATGCTTTTGACGCTCATGTTGAACTGCCCTTCCTTTTTCAAGAGTTCAAGAGAAAAACTAGCAAAAAAAGAAATATAACGGTGTTTTCCTCACTATTATATTTTTTGTTTTTTGTCTTGGCCTCTGTTCCTTGTTTCATCTTTTAATTTGCGAACTTATGTGCCCGGAGACTTCGGAACTCTTGATGTGTCATGTGTCAATTACGTTGGCTAAATGGGTTCTGGATCAGGAAATTACGAATTGCTCCTTAATTCATGTTGTCTTGTTAGTCGTATGAGAAAGAGTCCAACCCATGTTATGTGTACGCGTACAAGAGAACGAAAGAATCAAACAACCGCCCCGTCGTTTGTTTATCGCAAGTTTGTGGGCTGGGTGACGTGTAAGAAAAGAAAACCATAAAAAATAAATACATCTGTGCATGATAAGTATGGAAAGAATAAAATGTACAATGACCTGGAAAAAACTTTGTGTACTTTACTCCTAAAAGTCTTTATTTAAAGTTTACAAATATTTGGCCCCAGGCACTACTAATATTACGGCAGGAGATATAAGCAATACGACAAGTCTAACTATCGAATAAGCTGGGAAAGTGGATTTCCGAAGGCGTGAACAATAACGGAAGCTTCTTGGCAATAGATGGCTGCAGTGCAATAGTTGAAGAGGATTGCTTTTGAAAATTAAAAAACACCAACAAACCTGTAAACTCCTACGAACCAGGTTTTGAAAAGAAAATGAGAAAGTACAGTGAGTTGAGAACAGGGGAAGGGGCGAGGCTCTCAATTTTTGACGATTTTTCACCCCTTGATACAACGTTATTCCTTATGGAGAAAAGCCCTGAAAAAGCTTTCCTGGCTCAAAAAGAAGCCACGCCCACTTTTTGGCCGAATCCACCAATAGGATTCGTTCTTCTTGCATAGGCCGCACCCCTTTGAGCGGATCTTTTGAAAAATCTTTAAAAAAATTGCAGGTAACTTTGTTTACGTTCTAGAATCTTAAACGTATGAGGAAAATAAAACAACGAACACATTGATTTTTAAAATATAACCAAACGTGCAAACAATGTTTGGAGTTGGGAAGACCGACAATCTATAAAGTGTTTATGGAAATGAGTTTTCGAACACAGTTGCCATGGTGCTGTGATGGAAGTTTGAAACTTCAAACCACACAACATACAACTTTGCAAATAGACAAGATTATTTGTAGTTTCCAAACATTAGGTTATACACGTACAGATATTCCCGCACAGAAAACACTAGGATCGCCCTTCCAAAACTCGCGAGGTAATCATCCTTGCTGTGTTTTTGTACACTTCCACTTTCGACAACAAAACTTGTAAAATCTAAGAATTTGACAAGGGAGACACAAGAAACGATTAGAGGGTTCATAAAACATCACAATAAATAAGGAAATAATAACAATGAAGTTACTTGTTTGTAAAAAGGGTCTTCCGAAACGTGCTGCAATTCCAATATAATTCGATCTATAGCCGTCACTGGCAAACACATTGGAGGTGCATTTACATGCAATGCATGAGAAAGACCAAACCTCTCTTTGCCTTTGCCCAGCATTGCATCTAGTAACTCCAACACAATGCGCACAGAATCTTCCAAACATCCGGCCTCATGGTACAATCCAATTAACTGTCCCGGGTTACGCAACTAACGAATATATCTCTTATTAATCTCAACATCTTAACCCAAATTCTCTACTAATTCGAAATCATACTTTGTAAGAAGCTTCCAACCAATACGGCAAGGATGAATCTGCATTCAAGATACGCCGGACTACAACTTTATGGCAATGAGACTGTCCTGGCTCTTCTAAAGTATTCACTAATTTCTGCAACAAATCCCAAGCAGCGTCACTCGCTTTACCTTCTTTGGCCATGATGCCTTGTAGAAAAAAACATGAGAGTAGGATTAAAGGATACTTTTTAGTCTCTTTTTATTACCTTGGATATTCTCTGCGAGCCAATTCCAAGCTTCGTGATCCGCGGCCAACTTCTGAACGCTTCGTTCGGACGACAAATGAAGACACCGGCTTGTTAAAGCCTCCACTATAGGCGCTCGGTTGGTTCCAAAGCGTTGGGCCAATCGTGCGGCAGTGTCAAACAGATTAGCGCGGATTAGCAGTGTCACAACATCAGCAGCACCAAATGCTGCGTCCATTACCAAAGCTTCAGGAGCCAAGCGTGCCAATCTCAAGCGCGCATACGCTAATTCGTACTCTTTCTCCACCTCGTCGTACTCCAGAACCTCCACCGTCTTGGGTATATCCTCGTCCTATTTTTAGTACAAAATTAGCAATTAAATACGAATTGAAAATATAATTATTATGTATACGTTCGAATTGTTTTCATGTCCTTCTTCTGAAAGAGGTCGCACCACCCACGCATTTTCAGCATTAATGAGTTTCAAGGCTTGCAAACAGGCTAGCAAACATTGGACTTGCTTTTGGAGCGCTTTAAGTTGGCCCCTTTCTTGGCTCAACCTCAAAGCTTGTTCGTACATCACTGCTGCAGCTACAAAAGCATATGTACAACGTCAAACTGTTAAAACAAACGAAAAAGGAGACTTTTTGGCAGATAATTCTGGACAAACCTTTACGCATGTTGCCCTTATGGACATAGAAAGCGTACAAAAACGCGTAGTACTGGCCGGATGCTAGTAAATCGCAGGAACGAGCTCGCATTTCGACGAATTTTTGCATTTCTTCCTCCAAACCAATGTACGGATACCGCACAAGGTCTTGCAAACATCGTTTTTCCAGTAAAGTGGCCAGAAATAGTCGCAAACTATCAGGTTTTCTGGACGCATCTGGATTGGACACAATCGCTTGATAAGCTTCGTCATGATGTCCCAGTTGCAAGTGGTTTTTCGACAAAATCGACCAGAAACTCGCCTAAGATCAAATCTTAATAGACAATTGTCCTTTTTCCTTAGCTCTTGAATACCAGTAAAGGATCGCCCGGATCTGAGGAGCGAATGGCAGCTTCAGCTAACCGGATAACATATACTGGCAAATGCGCTTGTTCAAAGAGCTGGACGACTCTCATATAGTATTTGAGAGTCAAATGAGCTGATGTTTCACTTCCAGTGCTTTGTAAAAGCTGATTCGCCAAGAAATCTTCCTTATAAGCGCCTTCTGCAGCTCTCACGAAACTCTCACACGCCTCTTCAGGCTTGCCAGTGTTTAACAACGCGAAACCCAATAAAAATTGCCCTTTTTTCCAAAAAAAGAAAGTAAAAATTACTTAACGTTCACAAATTTTATACTTTTTCTTACTTGAGCAAATATTCCATTCGCACCAAGAATCCAGCAAACGCACATAACCCCGTATGCCCATATACTGGCAAGATGACAGCAAAAACGCCGGAAAATGGAAATTCTGACTCATTGGCCATCTTAAAAGATTTCAATAATGACTGATATTACAAATGCTTCACCACTCGTTAAGGTACAGTAGATTGACAAGAAAACTTACATGAGTTGAGCCAAGATTAGTGAAATGCTGGGGACGTAGTTGGCTAATTCCATCGTGGTAAAATCGCAAGCCGCTTCCGACAGTTTCTGAGCTTTATTTCCTCCAACTCCACTTACGTACAACTCCAGCAAGGTTTGAATGGTTGCAAAAGAAGACGGACCCGGTTGGGAGACTTCCTGGAGCCTTAGAACTGACATTTGCTGCAGACTTAATTCCCTAAAAAATAATTTAAAAAAATAATAAATGAGTAAACTTAGCCTCTCTTTGAACACATTCAGGAAAGTTACTGAAAACGTACATGTCAGTACTGGCTACGGGCGACGCATAAGTCCTGGTCACCCACAACATCGCGTAAAACGCTTGGGTAAGTGGCACGGTTCGTGGAATAAATTCGGAACGGACTTTCTCTTGAGTGACTTTACTAGCACCCAAGCGACTGCCTTGCATAACAACGAGCTGCTCAAGTAAAAGAATGGCTCGACTAAACGCAAACCGCGTTTCTATGATCTGACGCACCGTTTCGGTAACCAGGCCAACCCCCAACTGTCCCCGGCACAAAAAGCCGCCTTTGTCATCTAGAAAAGCACCTATTATTACCCTAAGTTGAGACAAAACGCCATTAAATCATACCAGTATCCTGTTGAGCGAGTTTTGCCATAGCAGAATTCATGTCCAAGCTCATCATTTCCTGTAACGCTGCGAGAACCCCACATAAATCTTCCGTGTGTTGCAAATCAGCTCGTACGTCTTGCAAAATGTCCACGTCGTCATTCTAAACACACATCACAACTTTAAACACACTCACAACCAGGCAATTAGCGACTTACCTGTTCCATGAGTTTCATAGCCACTTGGCGTGCAATTTCGTCAGGGTTTTTCAACTCTTCGAGCTGGTACTCGAAATCCAAGGCCAAATCAGTACCCAAGTGCGTGTTAATGGTAGACAATACGTGCACGACAGTGGCGAGTCCAGAATTCAAGACAGGATCTAAGAAACGCAAAGAAAAACGAACTTTAAGTGAATTCTATTGATCTTTTCTAAGTTATTCCACCATCAGTCAAGGGCAATTCCTCATCCCACGAGCCCTGGTTGAGAAGCAAGGAATCCAGTACATCAATGGGCCTCACGAACGATACCATCCCTTTTTTCAGAACGCAGACCAGCTTAGTCCTTGGATTGATCAAAAGTCCCAGCGGAATTGGCCGTTTCTACAACGAAAACCCAAGTAAATCGATATTTTCCTAATGCAAAACCCCAAAAAGGAGATAACATACTTGGTGATATTGAACACAGCACGCATAGAGTCTCGACCAGCACCGATGGGTGATTTCAGCCAAATCTTCATCACTCACGTCGCATTCGGAGGCTTGTTCATCAATTTCAGCTTCAACGGACTTCACGACACATTCTCGTGCAGCTTCCAAGTTTGACATATTATCAAACATTAGTGTGCTATCCCCAGGTCGTCGAAAAGCCTATCAATCTCATGTTAACCTAATCAAGTACACTAATTCTCATCGATTACCATTAGGGCTTTGGAAATAGTCTGCAAGGCGAATCTTCCAGGGTAGAAAATATGATCCAGATAGATTCTGGCGCCAGGTATCCGTTCAGGCCACACCAACTCGGCTTCTATGGGCGGATCCATGAACACGTTCTTCCAGTGGTGGTTTTCTCTTACGCTTTTGTATTGTAGTAACGTTTCGCCTTGCTCGGTGGTCCATAAGGCATAGATTAGATCGTTATTAAGGCCAAAGTCTATTAAATGATCCTGTAACAAAGGGACAAGTGCAAGTAAGTAAAGAAGCAGACAAAGGGATTAAGATGTTACGTCAGAAGTTTGCATTGTGGCGAGGGTATGCAAGCGAATGCTTGAATCCCAGTCAGGCTTGAGAACTACGAAGAAGCGCTGCTTAGAGTAGCACAAATACGCTAGCAAATGCGTTTGGCCGTCAGAGTTGACAGCTTTGCGGAGCATATGACGCTGATTTCCTGGTGCTAGTTTGCGGAGAGGGTCATACGCTTTGTCTAGAACTTCCACAACTTGCAAACATTTCTGAGAAACGTACGACCAAATTCGGAGACGACCATCTCGTCCCAGAGCGAAGATATAAATGTCGCCGTTAATTGAATGCATGACCAAGCTCTGTGTTGCTTCAGAATTATCTGATCCTCCCCTGAAAAAAAAGCAACAGAAACTTGAGAAATTGAGCTGCATTTTTAGCTGATGTTACTTTAAAACTCCAGGGATGAATCCAGTTAATCTTCTGGGTACGAAGGAAGCAGATTGCAGCTCAAATGTAGAGACATTGCCAGCATTAGCTCCTAGTTTTACTACGAGAATTGATGTTGTGCTCGCTAGAGCAAAAATGGCGTCTGTTTTACTCAAACAGGAGTAACATGTATGAGGCAAAGGAGCGGCTGAAAAGAAAATAACTTTTGTTAAGGCTCTTTACTTTTGAAGATTTACTAGCAGAACTGTAGTTTATGACATGGAAATGAGCAGGATCTTTGGCTATGGAAGTAGAAGCTTCTGCCAGAATGGAAGGGAGGGCCGAAACTTGGTTTCCAAAAGCTGCAGATTCCTAATGAAGAAGTTTACAAGTTAAGAAAAGAATTATTGCGGTTTTAATGCAAAATTGTGCACTCTACTTGTCTATGGAGTTTGGAAGGGTGGGGGAAGAGGAGTCTGTGGACGCTGGAAACAGTCGCCACCAAGACAATTACATGGTTGTTGGTCTCGTGGACTGTAATGCCTTCTAGAATAGGCAAGCCTTGAAACTTGTAGCGAATGCGGTTGCCATACAACGTTAAATGGAGACTGTGCTCAGACAACTCTAAAACGTCATGAGAAATGCGCCTTAAAAGAAATAAGATTATTACCGAGGGTTGAGAAACTGAAAGGGATGTCTTACCAGACAATAAAGCGATCTTGAGCATGGTCTTTCCCAGTTTTATCCCGGCTTCTGATAGTGTAGCCGCCTGCTTTGGCTCCGTCTGGCAACTTAATGTCTTGCAATGTACTATGGGTCCCACCTATAAAAGCATTTTTTTCAAGACATTGCAATGACCGTTTTACTAAACTAACATACCCGTATTGAGTAAAACATCTTTCCATTCTTCTAAAAAGGTTTGGTTGGGTACCACTTCCCTGAAACCAACCATGCTTCCGTTCGGTTTAGGCAAACCAAATTGATACTAGAAAGATATCCAACTAACTAAAGACTAAAGCTTCAGCCGTCAGCTTAGATAGCCAAGTAGTTAAGTAAAAGTTAAATTAAATTAATCACAGCCCCAACGCTTGTTTATGTCTTCAAAGCTAAGCTTCAAAGTTTGTCCAAGTAACTTTTGCGCGCAGCATGTCAGTCAAAAAGCAGTTTGCTTTTTGTTTCCTAGTTGCTGCTGCCATCTATTAATTAAGACCATCATGATAAAATAGGAGGCGCGATAGATAATTCAAAAGCAAAAGGCTAACGGATTCTATGGAAAACTGTATAAGATATATGCTTGGAATGGGTAGAGGGATTTTTTTAGATTGTTTAAGGCAGTGAGACCTGGAAAAAATGCTATCAACTATTTTTAAGCAATATACGATATCCCTTTCCTTCATTTTAAAATCCGTGAGGGGCGTTTTTGCTGTTTTATTTAGTTTTATTACGGAGCATATGCGTATAAAAAATGAAACGTATGGTATAAATACATAGACATAGTAATTTACAAAATCGATATGGTTAATTTAACCAAAAATGTTGTACGGGTTCAGTAACTTGAGCAAGCCTGATACAGGCGATTGTACACCTTTAAAAGCATCCCCCATAGGCGAAGACGGTCCTCTTGCTGCAGTAATAGCATTATTACCATATGTATTATACTGGGGAGCCGGGGCTGCTTCGGGTGCACAATAGGAATCTCGGTAATCAACACCGCTGAGTTCTTTATAGCAACGCAAAGAAGATCAGTTATTGATTTTTCTTTTGGATTATAAATGAAGATACTTACCACACAATCCCTGGTATTTCCTTGATGAAGACACGTTTTCAGAAGTACACATTGACTGCCCGGGGCGTCCAGGTTTGTACATGGTTGCTCCAATAACATTTCCCCTAATTATTCATAAAGTTAGAAATTCCGTTCAGCCAAATTTCGATGGTAAAGGATAATTACCCTGGTCCATAATTGCAAACATAAAGTTTGGTGTATCCTCTCACTCCAGGATCCTTGAAGTACGTATACCCACAGCCCACAGTGTACGTTTCGCTCCAAACCATCTTCAATCAATGTAAAGTTAACAAAAGAAAGGTTACTTTTTAGTGCAACTTGTGTGTTCTACCTGAGTATAATGTCCCAAGGGATGACTGTACGCGAAAGGATCAATATCTTGAGCCCTAAAGCCAAACTGAACCACTTCGTTGAACCAAGCCTCAATCTGACGTTTGAACTCCGGGACTTCCCCTAATGGACTAGGTCTTTCGTACGTCCATGTCGCTGCCACGTTCTGTCCCACAATGGGAAACCGGTCTTCAGAATTCAAATAAAAGATCTCCTGAAACTCCTCGTTTATATTCATAGAGTTTTTAGGTTACCCAAGAGTCGCTTCCTGTCATGCATAGCGTTGCATTGATCTGCCCATCGCTGCGCTACTGTTGCTAACTCATCATCCCAAACCTAAGTAAACAAAAGTAATTTCCATTAACTCTTTCAGTCCATTCAAAATAAATTTATGTAAATATTGTTTACCAATTCTCGCATATCTAATGCAGCAGGTTGACCCCGAATTTGACCTAAAGCCACTTTCTGTCTCAACCTGTTATGAGTCTCCAAAATACCTTGCTTTTCCTGACACGTTATTCCTCCAGTTCCTGTTTTAAAAAACAAAATTACAAATGTTAAAATCTTCAAAGAAGAAATTGATTTCAAGCAACGAGTCTCACTTAATAAATTTTTCCCAGGACAAGCCTTCGGGTAATGGATACACATAGTGTGGCCAGAATCCAATGCCCGGTACTCGCAGGCTAATACTCCAAGAAAACTCCATAGAATTGCGAACCTGTGCAAGTAAAATATAAAAAGATACCGTTAAACACTAATAAAATAGGCCAAACCACCCCCATCGATTTCACAGTTCTCACCCCCCCTGACCGCTGCGCCCTAGGCCATGGCCTAGGTTGACCTTATGGGAAATCCGCCCCTGATTACGTGTGATCCTTGTACAGAAAAAAGCACAACACCACGTCCGCACAACTATATGCATGCCTAATGAGCTTCTTTGACTTAATGACAGACATATAACAACTTGACAAAGAAGCCCTTGACTTGCTTGCCCAAGAAAATCATGTTCGGGCTCTTGCTCAGGGTCGTTCCTCTCTATCTATACCAGATCTAATACCTCAGAAAATCTAATTATAGACTGTGTCATTTTTCTCCGTTCGCTATAGAAATAAAATTGAAAATGTAGGATGCAAAAAACCTTCAATTAAAACGTGTGGGCGCGCTGTTATCAGCGGAGGCGGCAAAAACGTCCAAAGTCGGCAGTTGTTTGACCACCTTGGGCTCCTAGTGGAGACTCCCTGCGATGATGATGAATGTTACCTGTGGGGCTCTTACACGGCAAGTCGGCCGGCAACAACCCAAAGCGCCTTTTTTTCTCATTGAGATTCTTGAGCGTTTCTTCTTCTCTTTTTGGCTTTGAGGAAAAAGGGGAATATATTATCCTGTTGGGAAGTTGTAAAACACAAGGTCGGGGAGAACCGCTCCTGTCATGTCAAAATGCCAGAGTTTTTCCTAAGACCACATGAGCACAGCCAGGATGTCGGCCAAGGTGAAGACAAGAGGCCAGTTTGGGGGTCCCTCCATTGAAAAAGGAAGAGTCAGGATCCTTTTTCTTCCGGTATGACCATCTCTGCTCTCATCATTAATTTTCCGAGCATAAAAGGAAACCAAAAAACTACTGCTCTTTTTGTCTATCCCTATTACTGGACAACTTCCGTATGTTTGTATGCTACCAAAACCCACCTGACGAACTACTTTCACTTGACCTCCAAAAAAAGCTCGAAGATCTTCCGTCTCGCGACACTATGAATGAATCTACACTCTAACAAAAACCTTCCCTTAAGCTCGTCCCCTTGGCTTCTCATCCACAATCCGTTAATTTGACTAACACGTACAAAGAGTTAGTCCGGGAGATCAGTATCGTGTGTTGGAAGTATATTAAGTGTGTTACATCTTTGCACTAATCCCTTTCCCAAACTCATTCGCAAGTTAAGCAAGATATATTTCTAACTAGAAACCAAATATATATATTTAGTAAACTAAATAATTCCGCCATTTCAGCAGATTTTATTTAAAAAAATCTGTTAAAATTATATGTTTCATTATAACTGCATTACAAAACTGCGTTTATCTTAATCATCACAAGTTAAATCTCAATGTTCCCGGCAGGTGGCGGTCAACTTTATTGATGTTATTACTGCACTTCATATCTAGAAATGAAGCTGACTAATTTTCTACGGCGATCTTAATCAAAAGGACAAGAACTTGAACAAGATTAGGACAAGCTGGGAGCTGCTAGTAAATTCCCCATAACGACACACGGACTCAGGTAGCGGACAATGGGCACTTGGCCAGCTTATGTTTTATGCATATCACACGCCAGGTTTTGTTCTGTAATCTTTGTTTGCTTTGTTTTTCTTGGTAGGGGGCTCTATAACATAAGAAAAATCTGAGCAAAAAACTTCCCTCAGTGGTAAATAGAAAGATGTTGAAGTACGAGAAAACATGCAAGCGTTGGATCCATTAATAATCTGGTTTGCATAATGTTGCATATTCGATGCATGATGTTGGGGCGCCAAGTGACACTGTAAAGAGATTGGGAGGCGATTCGGAGAGCCTTCAGACACACAGGCAAGGCAAAAGTGTGAGACTAAGAGCCGTAAAGGGCTTTTCTAACCTTGAGACTTGATTTTTGGATGACGCCAATCTGTCTCATCCTGTCTTTTGCAAAAAAAGAGACTTGCTTTGCAACGTTAAGCCACGGCAAAAGCTCTTGACCCAGTAATTGCGTATGCAAAAAAGACACTTTTGTTTTTCCCCTTCAGCCGTACCTTTTCTTTTCCATAGAATCTTGTAAACGCTTTAAAAGGTGATGAGGTCATAGCCAAATGCCCTTGCTTTGCAAATAAGGCTGCGTATACGCCATGACAGATGTAATCTACCAAGCTCTAAAGGCAATGCGCAAAAAGTCCTCAGTTTCTGCATCCGATTCCAATGTAAAAAAAGGAAACAAAATCTCACATGGACTATTAACGTCAGCTGCAATTTGCGCAAACAAGTTTGGGAATTGGCCATCAAGGAACTTTTACGATAATGGATATACCAAACAAAAATGTAAGTAGTTTTTCCCCCCTCTAACCTTTTTGTCTACAGCACTTACAGCACCTCATAAAACACTCAAATTTGATGTTGAAGCGATAACATAAAATAAATTAAAAGAACGAATAAAGAATAACTTACGCCGCGAAACGAAGTATCCGACCGCCACTCATTGCTGATTATTTAGTGGAGTTATCCGTGAAGAACCAGAATGGTAGCTAATGGAGTTCACTTTAAAGGCAAACGAAGATTATGGATTCGGAAGATTTGTAAGGATTTTTTCCTTCTATTGGTGGGACAAAGTCACGATTGAGGAAGAAGATGTGGTGTGGAAGCAGCATCCGACGAAATCAAGAGTGACTGCCGAGCGTGGAGGAACAAAGCCGACCCTTTTATAGCTGTGAGGTTCTCTCCTTCCATTTCCATTTCCAGTTCCCTTCGGAACTGGAACTACGCTCTTCCTTCCCCGTGTTTCCAACCTTGAATTTCCTAATTCAAAAGTAGGACCGACACTTGCTAACTTGTCTTTTACCTACACTGCCCAATTCGAGTCGTCCGTCCAGGTGAAGGAAGGGGACCCTTTAACAATTCCATCTACAAAGCCCGACAAAATTGAGGAAATTTATGTATTGTTTATGAACCTTCAAAAGAAAAATCCTCTTTATTTTCTGATCCTTCTTTGAAGATGCGTAAATTTATTTCCTTGAAGTATAAAGGATCGTTTTCCCCAGAAACGTTCAAAATATGATCAGAGAATATTAATTCAATATCTTATTTAAGGCCAATATTAATTTTACTTAATATAGGAATACTATAAGTCCAAATTCCATGAACTCTATAGCGATTTCCAATTGTTGAAGCCCAAACTATCAAGATTGAGAATGACTAAGTTCTGAATCAAATAGCTATAGAAAATACTGCGTATTCTAATTTAATTCAATATTATAATACAAGACGTTTGAATCCATAGTATTCAGAAAAAGATGTATCCTTTGTTTACAATAATTGTTTGAGGTAAAGATTATCGTATCCAAAACGACGAACACGAATGACCTGACGCTTGTGAAAATGTATTAACTTAATCGCCGTTTTGCAATATTGCTAGATTGATTAAAGCCTGCTTTACACTGCCCCACTGTCAGCCTGGCATGGCAGACATTTTGGCTGAACTCTACGTAGTTTTCTGACAGGAGTTCTAGCCATGTCAACGGTAC
>RJJA01000019.1:153244-214057 GCA_003724045.1 Lepidurus arcticus
GAACTCTACGTAGTTTTCTGACAGGAGTTCTAGCCATGTCAACGGTACTGCACATGCGACTTGCCCGCCAGACAGACAGCTGACAGTTGACAGGGGCAGTGTAAAGCAGGCTTAACTTGCCTAGAAGAAACTGTCATGATTGAGAAACACAAATACAGCAAATATGGCAATGCAAGCGAAGCAATAAGTTGCTGCAAACAGTCAAGGTGAAGTAAATTTGGATGTCTTTGATCTTATACTTTGAATAATTCTTTGGGGTGCTTTACGCTGCACATGCGGAATATTTACTATTGGGTTGCCTAACATCAGTAAATACATTCGAACCTTCTTTGCATGTAGAAGTATTTGCAAAATATTGTGTATAACTTCGCAGTTTAGAATGCATTTGTGGTTTGCCAACAACATAAAATGATGCAATGGAACGTAGACTACAAAATAGTATTGGTTATAGATTAAAAAATAAAAATTTCACACATGAGATATGTATGTGCCCAACAGGTTCTTGGTCGCTTTGCGGCATGTTTCGTGTCCCCATAAAACAACGTCCTGCTAATTGGACCAGCACGCCGTCTTCGTCTTCCACACAACTATATATACTCGAGTGACGTCATACTATATTCTTCAATTACCTTTTACTATATTACGGAATGATGTACACGCTGCGTATTCCGGATGTATTCCAATGGGCGCAGGTGTATACCGTGACGAAACTGACTTTTTTGCTGGTAGATTCTCGAAAGCTTTACTTACCGAGATGGTGCAAAAGGGAATAAAGATTATAGTATCGATAGGTGATACTTTTGGCTCGGTTTTGAATGCCAACACGACTCCTGTCTACTCTGTTTGGTTTCGCTCATTTGGTGTAAGACTGATCGGACATGACATTCCAACAGGGTAGCCATCTAACAACACAAGGTCTGTAAGTCTGTCACCGTGGTTATCTATATGGTCCGTTGGATAATGCGGGCAGAGCTGTATGACCTTGGCTGTGTTCCGACGAACTCCAAAAACGAAGAGAGACCAAACTGAAAGGACGAGAATCTCAAACCTAAGTAGTCCTTAATGGTCAAGATCGCCGACAGAGGCATTTATCACAGTTTCTCAGAAAAGACAAAGTAACGGGTCAAAGTAAACTGTGTACAAACGTGCTACTTCCTTTGTTGGTACTGCAATACATGTTTTCCTGAGCTGTGAGTATTTGATACCTACCTCTCTGGCAATGATAATAAAACTCCGTACCATGTTCTGTTGAGAACTTTAACACGAACACTCACTTGAACAAGAACCAAAACCTGTTGGAACGCCCCAAGCGGTTGGTACTTATATGATACTGGGTACTTGATACAATCGGGATACAGGATCCTCAATTTACCTTGAGCGAATACACGTAAAGGAGAACGCGAAAGGAAACCCTAAGTTAGCAACGAGCATTAGCTCACGCTACAAATACACGGAAAAAAACGAGAACGCGTGTACTCGTGAAATAAAAAACCAGAAATCCCAAGATAGATTTATATATTTGTATCTTGGGATTTCCGAATCGCTTCTTTTTTCGCAGAACTCGTATATATACCAGTTCTGCGAGCCACATAGGTCAATGTTTGAAATCAACGATTTTCCAAGGTGAAATTATGTAATGAAAGATGCCATCACAACAATGCTTTTCAAACACAAGGCAATACATACCTTATCTTTTCCCATCACTTTCCACCTTCAATCCATTCTCCTCTCAAGTGTTTTTTTTAATTTATTTTTTACTCTATAATATATTTTATAAGCTTTCCAGGTGGAAGAAAGTTTAAAAGGTGAAGAAAGGTACGAGATTTTGTAAAATCCGTTCTGTTGTGCTGACACAAAATCCACGAAGCTGCAGACCTTGAGCGCGTTCGGACTCCCGAGAGGTTTTGGATGTAAGAAAAAGGCCATTATATGCTCCAAATACCATCCTCATTTACATAACCACAAGTCTAAACGCTTGATCAGTGGGTGGTCTAGGTTTTAATGATCTAAGTGTTGTGTCCCAAGTTTGGAGAATGTTTCAATTGATAAAGAATAGAAGCCCAAAATGGAAGAGTACTGCATTTTGTGTGTAAAAGAGAAAGACGAATTTGCTAAATATGATCCGAAAGCAGAGTTTTAGGAGTTAAGGGTCTCTCAGTGGCGATGCATTACAAGGATGAGGCTCGGAAACCATACAAGGAAGCAGAATCCTATCTTCACTGGATCGGAGTAGGCTACTGTCCCGCCATTGATAGGCTTGTCACGTCCACAGCGACCTCCACCGCCTAAAATGAGAAGAAAACGTGGAGCCAATGTAAATATTCCGTTCATTTTTGGTTCTATAGAGTTTAATTTTGGGCATGGTCTTGGGAAAAAGAAAGATTTTCCTCCTTTTTTCTTGTCTTTTTTTTACAATTAGTTTTACGTACTTTGCCGCTCTCTCAGCAAAGGCATGAACTCATTCCAGAACGCACAAGAAGTAGCTCGTGGACCGTGACCCGTGCCTTGAATGTCTCCGTTGAAAATGAAATACTGAGGCTCGTTGCGGGAGTAAATGGGCCAATTCGTACCCTCCGGAACGGGCTTCCTATACACATATGGAAATTGGAACCCAAACATGATTAAATTTCCGTCCCAAAGTCTCATGCAGCCATTTTCAGACCCAAACAAGATTTCTTTTCCAATAGAAGAGATTCTAGAGTCAAACATTTCCTTGAGAGAAAAAACCGTACCACATCTCTTAAACAATATTCAGCTTCTTTTTCTTGTTTGGCCCCTTTGTGTACTATTGTTATTTGTATCAGTTGAATGATAGTGATATTTTCTTAGTACAATATGGGATTTTGAAGTTCATTGAGCTTTAGAAAATATATAGTATATTTTAAAAAACACTTGTGAAAGTATGTTAATCAGTGTAGATAACACTTTCATGATAAAATTCTAGTAACAGTAAATGCAGTAATTAGGTAAAAACCCAGTTTGAAGTTACGGATTAACCTTGGGAGGGAAGGGTCTCCAGCGCCTCTAGCGGACGGGATCTTCTAACCTGGCTTATCTTGATCATTAGTTTACTCAATAATAATAGGCCGTAACAATTCAGAAATTATAGGAGACAAGAAGAAAGCAAGAAGCTTTCCTTTCACTTCAAAATATCTCATTGTTTCCGTTTTTTTCAACAAAAGTTAAGTGCATCGCCCATCTTTGTTCCCGTGTTTCTGTGTAGCCCTAAACGACTGTAATCAAGGCCAAGTTTGGCATAAATAGGCCTGAGGGTTCTGGGGGTAGGTCATGGGTCAGTATTGATTCAAGTCAACGTCTTTGTTTTTATCTCTTTTTTCCCCTTCGAAAAAGCAGCAAAGTGCAAAAGTGCTGGCTTCAGGAACTCGTCGACAGAGTAAAAAAGGGAGATAAATAATGACGGGGAAATTTTTTGTGACGTTTAGGGACTGGTGGTAAATGTAACGTTAGAGGGTGAGGGCGACTGAGGAAAAGGTTGACCTAGCGTAAAAAAAAACAAAGTAAAAAGATCCGTTTCCTGCAAGGGGTGGGAGTGTGGATGCATCTTGTTTGGTAGAATACATATTTGGGAAGTTTGCCAGTAAGGGTTCATTGCAGCCAAAAAGCCTTTTATAGATAATGCGATGGGTTCCTGACATGGTAGATTCAGGAACAAAGATCCATCATTTCACCCCGAATCATCCACCCTATTCCCTCCCGCCCCATCCCTGAATCGAGGGAAAAGGTGCTCGAAATGTGGTTGAAGCGATGAACAAACGTGGTTGATACGAGAAGACAAACTTACCCGGTTCTGGCAAAAGTTGAGTAGTAATGCATTATTCGACGACTTAATTCGCGCTCGGTCTCTTTGTACCCTTTGCTCTCGTTCGTAGGGTGACCAAACACGTACTCGACCTCGTCAGCGTGCATCACGCCCATCCACTTCCCCCAGGGGTTTGTACTGGATCGCTGGAAATTAGAAATTACGGTCCAGTAACTTGATTACAAACTACCTGATATTTTTTAATATTTTTGTGCCGCAGGTTGTCATACCTGAGTGAAGAAATAATAGTATACGTTGGTCTGATGCTCGGCAAATTTCTGAGCCAAGTAATTTGCGGGACAAACAAAGTAATAATCACCGACTACATCCCCTATCATTTTCTGGTTCAAATAACCGTCGTCAACGTGCTCCCAATCAGTGTACTGACAAGACAAAAAGGCATGTTATGATGAAGTATAAGGTTATTTCTTCGAAGAAATACTAGCCAACCTGGAAGACGATGGCTTCGCGCTCTAATTGCGACCAATTTTTGAAAATTGTGTTGATGATCTCCAGGAACTTCTCACGTTCCAGGAAACTGGGATTGTCTTTTTTGAAGTATTGGAGGAAATCGTACAAGATGAAGTAAGTTCCTGTTGGGAAAATTAGAAAAACCTTACAAGTAAACAGTAAAACCAAAACTTCAGGAGGTCTCTCGTAGAAAGATTAAGTAATTGGCAGGAAATGGGAGCAGAGGAAAGAGGTAGGACCAAAGAGAGAAAAAAGAAGAGTTGAGGTACGATTAAGGCCTCCCTTGTTTAGTCTCTTTTCATGTTCTACCGTACCTTCATCTTGATTGCTGCCGATCAATATCTCGTTGCGTGAGAAATCACCCTCTTTAAGCATTTCCAGAGGGTGTCGTGGCAAAAACACTCCGTCCACGGTCGGCGCTGAAGGAAACCCCAAAATCCCGCCATAAGAGTTCCATTGCAACAAAGAAATATTTCTGGCCTCCACTTCTCTCATACACGCGATAGCCTATTTATCGAAAGTTCACCAACCAACAAATGTCACACCAGAGTAACAAGAACAACATAAGTATATCTCTACGACATTCTTACTTCAACGTTTGGCAGCAGAAATATATCTACCGCAAACTTTTTTTCCACAGCAATCAATATATCTACCGCAAACTTTTTTTCCACAGCAATCAATATATCTCACAAAAAGTTTGCTCCATAAAGATAACTTTTTCTACCCCAATTTTCTATACCTGCATTTCTTTGATCGAAAAAAGGAGAAATACTAAGCGAGTATTAGCCCATATATTTCTTCTCGCGTAGATATATATTTCTGTCATAAAATTTCTAGATATTGTTGATTTACCTGAGAAACATTAGTAGCTTTAAATCAGGAAAAAGTTTGAGGTCTAAAATTTCTACTTGGAAGATTTCAGTGGTTAAAACTGAGCAATATTTCTGCCCCAATGTTTCGACTTGAAAGGAATCCAAACTTCTATCTGCGATGCATACTTGAAAGCAAAACTAGCTCTAGGGCTTTCTTCTCTTTAAATCCTGTTACTGGAATTTCTACTTTGAACAGAGATATTTCTGCCCCGGTAAATTCGTTCCTCAAATAAACAGAGAAATATTTCTACCTCAGTTGGACTGGATTCCGCCAGACTAGAATTACAACCAGCGTCTTCGATTAAGACGCCCGCAATGCCTTTAGCCGTCTCCGCAGTCATATAGCCCCAGGGCGCGTTGACTGTTCCACTTTGCAGAATCCCTCGTCGCACTAAATGGCGACTAATGGGTGAGAGAAAGTGAACCGAAACAGCTCCCGCCCCTGCGGATTCCCCAAACAATGTCATGGACTCGGGGTCTCCTCCAAAGGTAGCAATATTGTCTTTGATCCATTTGATGGCTAACGCCTGGTCGTATAACCCCATATTACCCGGGGCGTCCTCCGTGCCCAGGTACAAGAATCCAAACGCCCCAACCCGGTACTGTAAAGAGGCAACAATGACGTCATTTTCCGCTGCCATAATCTTGGCATCGTAAACGTCCAAGGTAGAAGTACCGCTCATGAATCCACCTCCGTAAATCCAAATGAGTACCGGTTTCCCCTTCGGGTCCACCGGTGGGGAATTGAAATTGGCGACGCTGGTCGGTACCCATATATTGAGATACAAGCAATCCTCCGAAATATTGGTATTGGGATTCCACATTTCTTCGCCCCGGAAGCCCGGGAAGTATTCATAGCGCTCCTGGTAACAAGAGTTAGGCATGGCGGCAGCATCCAGGATCCCCGGCCAAGGATCGATCGGGACGGGTTTCTTGAACCGCAGGGCTCCCACCGGCGGTTTGGCGAAAGGAATGCCCAAAAACGCAGACACCGTGTGATTGAAAACTTGCTTGCTGACACCGCGAATCAACCCGCTCTTTGTCTCCATGATGACCTCTTCTTCTTTCCGAACGTTGCGTTTTTTTACTACTTTCTGGGTTGGATCCAGTTTCTCGGCTACGGAGTCGTTCCCCGCCAAAAAACTGGGGACAGAGGGCGCGGAAGTAGAGGTCGAGGGCCAAATGGCGTGTAAATGGCCGCGAAACAGCGCGTCCTCCGAGTGCCACCACTGGTCCTTGTCCTTCTCCCAGCGTGTGCTACTCAGCAACCGGGGACTCGGGTAGCGCTCCAAAGAGGTGTTGTTACCTGACCAGGTTAGATTTCCGACCGAACTTCCTTCATTGTAAGGCAGCACATGAGCACCGATCGTATACCAGAGTAATAGCTGCGAAATGTACGACAGTTTTCCCATGCTTTCAAAGTTTTTTTTACAAATATTTTTCAGGATTTAGCAGCACAAATACGCAAAATAGGTGGAGTTTAGGGAAGAAATTTTACAATCCAAAGATTCTGAGACTTTTCACTCCCCGTTCTCGTCCAGGCACTTACGTTCGCACTGAAGAGAGCAGACATAGGAGTCTCTTGGTCTCAGAAATCGCAGCTGCGGTTCTGCGCAAACGCGAGGATGAGCTTGCGCAGTAATGGAGCGAAATAAAGTACTGGGCAAGGTTAAGTGTCAAATTTTCGTTTATTCCCAGGGTACTTAGGAGAAACTGTGAACAAATATCGGAAAGTGGAAAAGCGTCATTTCAAATAGGAAAAAAGGTAAATATAAAAGCAACAAAAAAAGGCTGAGATATAGAGGCGGCTAAAAGACTTCCACTCGGAAACGGAAACCAAATTCCTGGCATTTCACTTTTAACTGTTGTGCCAATTGGGAAGGTCCGCAGTAAAATACGGTCACTTCCCCTTTGTCTTGATCCGAGATTTGTTGGAATACTTTGCTCCAATTTGGCCGCCCGGCGTTGGTTCTTGTCTTTAAACCCGTCACCAAATCTCGTTTATCCTATTTTGTAATGTTTGTTAGTTGTAAAAGTTATTTCTAAACTTATTTTATGTTGAACGCATGTAATTAATAATTAATAGATTGGGTATACTGATACGAATTATTATTTACACTTACTGTGTATGCGTATTAAATGAATTATAATGCGTGGCATATTATTTATATGTATATTTACTTAGATTATATTCAGATTTAAATTAGTTTGTAATGTAGCTTTTACATTTAGAAGCTATGGTAAACGAAGTTAAATTAGAAAGAGAAAAATTACTTTTTGATGGAGCAGATCCAGCGCCAATTGTAAACCCACAGCTTTCATATCCGTTTTCTGCAACGCACTAGTAATATACATGTGCATTTCCAAAAAATGGTCCAAAGCTCCTCCCAATTCGGCTTGTTCGATCTCTAATTGGGTCAGCAGATTAACGAACCATTCAAAGCTCTTTTGGTCGCGATTAATCCAAAAGAAATCCACCTTTGGAGTAAAAACAAACAAAAAGTTGTTTAAGCATGTTAGAGGAAAATATGCATTTGGGGGATACTTTGCTCAAATTCAAGATCGATTCCGGCATTTCAGATGTAAAAGAACAAGCGCAATTGGGACAGGTATGCTTTGTCTTCCAGTATCTATGCATGATTGATTGCAAAATGGAGGCAAAAGGCGTCACTCCGATACCAGCGCCGATTAAAACTGCGTGTTGAGCCCGGAAGATATGGCTGGAAGGAGCCCCATAAGGTCCATCAATGAAAATCTAATAAAATAAAATGATTCAAAATTAAAGAATTTACTATTGTTATTTGTATGCTATTATTTGTATTGATTACCTCGACAGGTTTACCATCAGGTTGAGCCAAAGATACCCCAACTTGGCCTGCCTCAGCTTGTTCCAAAGAGCTGTATTTAACAGGGGCTGAATCAGTAGTATCGTGTGACGCAATATCCTGACTCGCATTCCAATTCGTGGAATGTAATTTGCGCGTAATGTCGCGTTTCAACTCCACGTTTAGGGAATTTCGTGGAGTTAAACTTTTGGAAGAATAACGTTTGCTTCCACCAGATGGCACGCGTAGTCTGACGATATTAGGCTGACTGCGTGAATGCCCGTAGATTTTCTCCAAGGAATCAGTTTCAGCAACTTCCAACTTAAGATCCATGATTCGTGCATATTCCTCTGGGTTATCTCTACTCAAGGCTAACAAGGCTGACTGACGCTCGGGATTGGATTGTGGTCGATGTAATGCCTGCCAACTTTAAGAATACACAAACAGTTAATCACAACTAGGTTAAGAATAATATACGCAAATTTTTCTATACGTTGGATCTTTCTTGAGTTTTGTTTCTTGTTCTGCTATCGAAGGTAAGGAGGTTCGTCTATGTCCTTTCGGATTAGCTAAAGGTGTAAAATCAGTCACATCCAATGAGGGATATGTATCCCTCTTCGAGGGATACATGGATTTACGACATGTATGGACCATGTTTGAAGTATCGTTGGATTTACGTTTAGGTCGTACTGACCTAGTTTGTAAAAAAGGAAGTTTGAGACTTAGAAAAAGGAATGTCTTAAGAAAGTCCCTCTTTTGCTCTGATCTGTCCCCAAAACGTAACTTACTGCCTGATGCGAGCCAAAGGTCCAGGTTCAGGCTGTCGGGCTAAAAGAGCACATTTTTGGCACTGTGGATCGCCGGATTGAGCTTGTAAAGTGCTTTGCAATTTGGCGTGGGCTTTTTCGAAGTAGTCGTAAAGGCGATGAGTCCAGCCACCCACTGCTCGTATGTGTAACCACAGAACTCCTGCCATTAACAAGAAAAGTGATTACGAATCCTTTACCTTCTTTTTCTCTCATCTGTTTGCTGTTTTCAAAATGTATCTCATACTGAAAGCATGTGGCACAAACAGTGTTTAAAATCTTATTAGTTTACGAGTTTGAGCAGATAATTCATAACTATTCACGCTAAAAGTACACTATCCGATATACCTTATGGGAAATTCCTGGCTCCGCCTATTTAAAACCCAAAATATTAGATACCTCATCGACTTTAAATTAATGCCATTCAAGCCGCAGTAATTTGAGCACGGTGGGGGGAATAAGGCATGATCCTTGAGATAAAACGATATTTTATGGAAGCACTCACGCGTTTACTGGAAAGGGGCGGGGCTTTCCAAGAACAATAACAAAAACAGTTTTTAATATCTCGGTTACAACTGATGTTAGAATGAATAAATTTCTTGGAATTACGAAATTTGAAACCTCCTATGTACTATATAACGCTGCTCCGCATAAGGTTTCAATTCAGACTCACCTTCTTGCTCAGGAGCGCTGCTGATGGTAAAAGGATGCCACTCGTATGACGCAATAGTCGGTATGTTAATGAAGACATAGTCGCCAGGATGATAATGGAAATTGGGCGGTTTACGGATGACCAAATGAGTCACTTTGGATGGGAGGACCACGCCAGAACTTACGAATGTGTGGCCCCGTTTAGACAACATTCGGGTGAAGCGAAGTAGGCGTTCTATGAGATAGATGGCCGCCGGACCCACGAACCATTTCCAGTAATTAGGTCCGTGCAAAATAAGCAACACCCAAAATGGAATGTACAGAATATGCGTCCAATAGAAAATCTAAGAATTCAAAACCAGCTAAATTATCAAATCCTCAATTTTTTTTTTATTTAAATACTAAAAGACGCACCTCGAAAAAACCAGATCGGCGAACAACTGGAAGGGCGCAGATGACTATAACTAGTAAAAATGCCAACAATGGCCATCCAGTGGGGTTAGCCCACCCTGGGATCAACCCTAAAACCCCAGGCTCATCTGTAAACAGCCACTCGTAGGCTGAATACTTGTGGGCATCATTAAAAAGGGCTTCGTTAACATTTTCGGTTAATCCAACTGAAGAAAGCAAACTTTATGTTAAAAGAAATAATAATGTAAAATTGACGTTATACCAAAATTGATTATATGCATGATCGTGTGCAGTAGACCGTGAAACAAGATGGCGAAACCACACATGATGTGTAAATACACGTGTTCGTCTACTGGCAGGAAGCGAGCCCAGCCTTGTACTCTCAGGAAAGTCATCGAGTGTCTCAACATCAAGACCAATATAAAAACACAGTCGAAATTCAAACAATAACCTAGTAACCCAACAAAGAAAAGGTCAAAATGAAGTGGAAACTTCTCAAATCCCTTTTCTGGATAATAAATGTAAATATAGATCATTCCTCTTTGCGTATTCCTTTTCTCTCTTCTTAATTGTAATTTCTCTCTGTTTTTGAACAGATGAAGGAAGAGCCGAAGGGGTGGAGCTAGAAGAATACATTACCCGAGGCGCGAGCGAAGACGTAATAAACGCTAATCTTATTGTCTTTGAATTCCAGAGCGCGGTAAATGAAAAGGGCAGCATTGACGGCCCAGAACAGGGTCACGAAAAGAATGAGAACATAATTATTCTTCCAGAAAGAAGCTGTGAAAAGCAACGGCATCTTCCGGCTTGATGGAGCTTCGGATTTCGGCGGGGCTAGCCATCGATCAACACTATTAGAAAATGGTGAGAAAAAATAAAAGTTTGAAGGAAAAGATAATGCGAGAGTGGAAGGAAGAGAGGTGTGGAAGGGAGGAAAAGAAAAACATGGTTTTGCATTAAGGCCACGGAGGTGGGTAATAAGTGCTCTGTGTTGTGTGTGTTACCTGATGGATAAATTTTCTAAAAGGCCCCCATGTTTTTCAAGCTGGGCTTTTAAAGCTTCGTAGGTAATTGCTCCGTGCTCTTCCGTGTCAGCGTCTTCATACAGGGCCAACGTTAAATCCTCAATTTGCTCTTCACTAAACGACATCCCATTTTCGGCCATGCACGCACGGATTACCAAATTCAGTTCCTCAACTTGAATCAACCCATCGCCTATTATATTCAATTCAAGTACCCCAAAACATATAAGCAAATAAATCCTTCGGCTGGGAAAAGGAAGAAAAATATTTGCTAAACAGTTTTGGCTTTAACGCTGGAAAATTGAACTACAATTCAATTCTATTCAATAGAATATTGAATACAATTCAACTTGCTAGCAAAGTATTTTAAACTTAGGGACATCTGTATGCAGAAAATTAGAAAAGTATAATGAATATAAATAACTTATACAATTTCAATTACAAATTACAACGTAAATAGATCTCGAGACTTGAGTGCATATTACATTACTATTAGCTATACAATACGTCTTGATAGCCGTCAAGGGCAAAAACACTGTAGGTAATTAGGTTATAGCCTATAACACAAAATAAATTACGAATAATACTTAGGAATTATGCACAAAAATCGCACTTAATCTTAAGTCAATTACGTTACAAAACAAACACCGTTTCTATCAACGTGACGGCAGCCCTGTTTTGTTGTTAGCCCAGTAGGAAGGGGCTTCAGCGCCTTGAAGCGGCTTTGAATTATGGTCACGGATTCGTTCCCATACTTTGTTATTTCTATCCAGTTTTTAATAACGATGAAACCAACATTTAATTAAAATATGCTTGGAAAGTCTGCCTTCAGTGATGTAAGCTTGCACTCAAGTTTAAAAGGATATGAATATTCACGCGTTTCTAATCGCCCTTTGGAAAGGAACTTGTATAAACAAGAACTCTTTCGTACTTTCTTGAGAGTTTTGCAAAACTGAAATTCCTCCTATTTCCGCAGCAGGAAGATACATTGAATTCTTCTTTTGTCAATTTTAGCAACATTGCAAGACGTTGCAGTATCGTTTGATTTCATCTTTTTCGAATTTGAGAAGGAGAGGATATTGTTATTAAGACCCCCCTCACAGCTTAACAGCCAATAATGAAAGCCGCAACTGAATAGCCACGTAGGTGATCAAGAAAGGAACACATACCGTCTAAATCGTAGATTTTGAACAGAAAGCGGATTTTGTCGTCAAGGGATTTTCCGCAATATTGATTCGCGCCTTCCAAGAACTCTTTCAAAGTAACGCCACCAGAGTTGGTCGTGTCAAATATCTTGAAAACGCGCTCTGCAAAAAATTCCTTGAGAAAAAATAGAAAAAGAAACCAATATTTTCTTTAAAAAATGAAAATTAATAACAAAAGCTTTCATTAAAGGGGCCACGCTTGACGTCTATCCGGAAAACCTCTTCCTGCATCTAGATCTTCAATAGATTGAACACCCGCCACACATTTCCGTTGATAATACAGCAACCGGAAACGCAGGAGGAAAAACGTACATTTTTAGACTGAAAGATCTTCTTGAAGTCGTTGAGCTTGAGCTCCTCGTCGGCTCCTTTACGCGCCAAAAATAATTGCTCCAATTTAGCAATATCCTCTGAAGTAAACTCGAACTCGCGTCTATACAGACGTCAGAAAAGGCAAATATTAATCTACCAGACTTCCAACCACATCTCAACCCACCTGGGATTGGTGATTCGTGAAAAGAAATCAAGTACAGTCATGCCATTGACGTCGCCTTGTGTATCCTTTTCCAGCAAATGCCATAATCGGATTAGGACCTATAAGAAAATGAACAAATTTGAACGCAAAATTATTTTATTTTTTGTATTCTTTTAGTTTATCAAGTACTTACTCCTTTGGCTTGAAAAACACTTAGAAAAGTACTCATCGTCAGATCATCTTGGCCTGCAATGACGTAGGCCACCGTTTCTATCAGCTCGGCGAAATCCTGACCTTTCGGATCTCTAAGAAGTTAAAAAAATAACTGTGAAATTTTCTAGGATTACTGATTTGAGAAATAGTTAAGCAGCTTAAGATATCAATCATAAAGACTACGAATTTGAAGTTTTTTCAAAACCAAACCGAATTTTTTATTTTTATCTTTGCATGTAAAAGACATAAGATTTTAAAATCCCTGAAATACTTTCGTTTAGGAGTGTAGAAACTTGGATTTTGATCGCTTCACGATTTTCGGCAAAATTACTAAGTTCGCCAGAAGAACATATTAAAAGATGTCCTTTACTGTAATACTACGCACTGTACTTCCTGCCTTCTCTTGTTTTTATTCTATTTTCCACCATTAGTCATTTTATAGCGATGCAAATTCACGATATGACATTACCATATCCTGTCATCATGATTCCTGATTAAAAATAACACATTCGCGTAAATTAATAACGAGGTTCTCTATTTTAGAAAGTGAAAAACTTTTTTCGAGAAGTGAAGGATTAAAAAAGTCAATTTAGTACAATAATATTACTTCCACCTATGACACCACGAGCTTATGAACGTGCTAAGCGTGTATCCACCTTTCACGTAGTATCTCGTATGAAGCCAGAAAGGCGTGAACCAGAAATAGCCATTTGTACAAAATAAATAAATACACGAAAAATAAAGATATAGGTTACATAAAGACAGCAATAAAGATAGCGCATGTTTCTTAATTATTTGACAATGACGTCCAAGTATACTTAGAACCAAGCTTCGCGACTTTTCGTCTCCACTTTTTTTACATTGAATAGTCGTGTTTTACTTACTTGAGTTTATTCTTGAGAACTTCTGCAAGAGTCACTTGTCGAATTTTGCTCACCGCTTGATGGTCAAATAAGCGGAACAACGTACCCAAAACCTCCTACAAACCCTCAATAAAAAGAAAATAAAACCCCCGTTTTCTTCCTATTCATTCCTTTTGAACATGTGTACCTGACGGGAACAAAGCACGACGAAAGTCTGCGAATTGAGACTCGCCTGCTGCTCCAAGATATGCTGCAGAAGCTGTAAAGCTTCACGACGCTGAGTTTCCAGCAAATTTGCTTCTTCCATATGGGACATACTTACTCTTCTCCGCAATACAATGTCGCTTTTAACCCGCTTTTCGGAGACTTTCCCTTTCGATTCTCTATCTTCGTCTTCTTCATCTTCTTCTTCAGAGTTAATCAACAGTGTTGGCGCCTCACCTTGGTCACTACTTTGACTCACTAACCTCACAATCGAATGGCGAGCATTGGCTATAGCTTGTTTTACACCGGAGGTGTCCTTTTTCTTAGAATCTTGCTCTTGGCTCACTAACAAGGAATCGTCGTGCGATGGCCCCGCTGATTCTTCCAAACGCACCGCTTTGGACATTTTTGGCACTTTGTATTCCCCTCCTTGTGTGCCAATCAGCCGACAGTTTAGGCAAAACACGCTACGTTTCAAGACTGACGGCCAACGACAACAAGACCACCCTCTTTTATTAAACGCTTTTCACTTCCAAAACCTCCAAAGACTTAGTATTACTGCGTATTACTGGGAGGAACAGTGACTTCCGGAGGTGTGGAACAAACGGGGGTTCCCTTTGCTGTGGTTTGAAGATATCGCGATATTTGAATTGGGCAATATGATCGTTTACATTGCTCAATCTTGTAAGGGTTTCTGAAAAGTCCCTTATCAATTTGCTTTTCCTCTATAAAATAAAGTCGGTTACTATAAAACGTTTATACCGCACTGGTAAGTAATCTAGTGATAGTAAAGTTGCATTAATCAATAGGATAAACAAGGTAGAACCGACAAAAAAAGTAGAGAAATCTAAAAAATGCGAAACGGAAGCTTAAGTGTTAAGTTTTTGAACATTATAGTCGTTTTCGGTAATAATTGCAACTTTTGAGATTTGATGTAAGCTTAGAGGAGGAAAACGGAAGTTATGTTGGGAAAGATTTATTGTATTTATATCTTGCATAAAAGAGATAGGAAGAGGGCGGGCGATAAAAAGTTGGGTGAGACTGGGAAAAGGGGAAAAAGTATTTAGGAAAAGGCGGACGTTAGCAAGTCCTAAAACGCGGATTAGACCCAACAACGTTCGAGGTTTGTTGCTTCTACGCACAAAACAACAAGCGACCTACAATTAGCTGAGAACTTGCATCTGGCCCTTCTCCTGACTCCCTTTTTTCCGCATTTTCCTTCCTGCCTTATTCACCTAAACATGTCTTCGCAGAAGCTTGGTAAATAAACTAAAATTTAGCCCACTTAAAAATTATATCCCAAAGAATGTAATTCAATCTGAGCGATAATACTATTACTCCAAGTCAAACAAGCATTAAAATTCCTGATTATTATAAACTCGCTTTTGTACTTAATCCTGTGCCAAAAGAAGGGCTATTGAAAAAACGAAGCATTATTGAGTCCCACATTCCCTTGAGGCTCCCGTATCCCGTAACTTTATCGATCAAACAATCATAGATGGCACTGGTGTTTATTATTGTTTTGCAAAATGCTTGCTAAGAAAGTCAGAAAGAAGTAGATAGCTAATTGCCGGCAAACATTTCTAAGCGTATTTTGCTACTAAAAGGTACAATGTGCCACCACAGTTTGCTGTAGCAGCACAATCTCCGAAATCAAGTGATCCAACTTCCGTAACACGATTTCCCGAAAACCCGTTGGTATATCTGAAAACAATCTAGGCCCTACGTTTTTTTTTTATCACCCAATGCATAACCAATGGAATTTTGTTTAGTCTACGTATTTCACGTAGTTGAAAACTTAATTTGCATCCTACTAATTTATCATGCAATTAAAACAAATGTGATTGAGTTGTACACTAGCCATTAGTATGTTTAACCTTACTGTCAATGTGTTTTTGTATAAAATGCGCCGTTTTTTTCGAAAAAAAATTCATGTGTTTCGGAATTCTCCCTGCCCACGGCCTCTACCGAGCGAAGCTATACGGGAGCCTGACGAGTAACGTCAAGTCCGGCCTGGCCAACTCTTTCACTTTCAGGACTTCAGACGCTCAATAATTTCTACATAAAAAAGAAGAAACAAATTCGCAATGTCCGCAATACTTTTCACGATGTTCTTTTCCTTTGATAAGTCAAGAACATGGTAAGGAAAGCTTCCAAAGGTCAGGAAGGTTTAATTACACCAATCGGTGCTTAAACACGCCCAGCTCATTAGGATCGAGTGATGGTTTTGCGGGTTATTCTGAGTTGCCCTGGCCTGAAGCACACAAAAAGGCTTTAGAAATGACAACTTGGTCACGTTCTCGACCTAAACCCCCTTATCCTATAGCACTGTAACCATGTCAAAATGTTACCTCCCTTTTTTAATTAAAACGCCAAGAACAATTTCCGTCATTTCGTTGTTGTTTCTTTACACTCGGAAATTTCCCAGAATCGGTTCAATCTTCGTTTCCTTTTGCTATTTCTCCATGTAAGCAAACGAATGGGCGGAGCCAAACAGTGGCAACGACCAATGAAGCACTTGCGAAGCTCTTCTAAAACGTTCTATGGAGCCACGTCGGGAATTCGCAAAGGGGAAAACTAGCCGAAATGAGTTGGGCTTTAATGGGGCTTCTGCTCTATTTGAGCAGCATAAATAAGTTGAAAAGCCTTGTTTTCGGTAACAACACTTTAGCCGCAGCAGGGTGGTATTGTGCCACGCTTTACACATGGCTTTCTGAGTACTGTACAAACTCAGACAAAAAGTGTAAAGGCCCAGTCAGCGAGCCATACAAGGCGTTTTAGTTCGGCTCCGGCGCGTCAACAGTAGTTTCCTTTTGTAGCAATCGAGGCGAGAATGCTATACAGCAATCTTTGTATATCTGTGACAAGAGAGGAGGGTGGAGAGGGTAGGGTGGTGGGTATTACTGTGGCTTTCGATTTGAGGGAAGAACATGAAAAATAAGCTTACAAGTTTGTGGTTTCGGAAGAGTAGACAGGAATGGATATTACTTGGGAACATTCCTGATATTCTTGGCAAGAAATAGCATCTCTGACAAACGGTTTACTCTCCGAAGCAGGAATTCTCACTTCCACACCCCCTCACCCCATAGAAACCGTTTTTCTCCCGACTTTGAATTATCTAGCGGCATATTCTCCGCCTCAGAGGATGGGGAAGCCTACGGGGGAGCGAACTGGTGAAGGCTTTTAAGAGAAGAAAAGAAAAGGCAAGGTACAACAGGTTACGCAAGCGCAGAAATAAAGCTTCCGGGACCAGCTATTTTAGAAAGCTATGCAGATACTGTGCCTGTCAGAGGAGTTACCCCCCACAACCATCCGCAAACCTGACGTATGACAGGTTAGTCTTCCCTCGAGTGTCCGACTGGACGCACGCACTCAGCATTACACGGACAGAACCTACAGGGAACTTCCTTCCCGAAATGGCAGAAAGGAAAATTTTTACTGGCACACTTTTCGAGTGAAACAAGATCAGTTAGAGACTGAACGCAGGCAACAACATGGCAGTTTACTTTGTGGCAGTCACAGAAATAAGAAGTGCGTTCACAGAATAAGAAGTGTGTTCACAGAAATAAGAGCATTTCTACGAAAATTGAATTATTTCTGTCGGATTTTTCTAGTGAAAAATACCAACTTATTGGTCGCAGTAATTAAATCGGAAAGCTTGTCTAATAATCTGTTAACCTGTTTACTAGTAATCGCGAGTGATGCTGCAGAAATAAGTTATTCTAGGGCGAATTTTTGAGGTGACAACACGTTGCAAGTTCGAGAACCGTGCCAATATTGCATTTGAGACTTGAAAGGCATGCTGCGAGCTTAACATGCTTAGCAGCAATGTCACGTGTTGGCAGAAATTGTTTGTATTATTTCTGCGGATTTTGCGAGTGAAACCAATTTAAATTTGAACCACACAGCTTTGAAGGGTGGAAAAAAAGTTTCCCCTGACTCATCTTCTACTTTGGTATTGTGGAGGAATACGATTTTGTTGGCAGAAATAGATTTAGTTCTACGAGGATTACAACGGCAAGCTTGGACTACGATTGAAGAAAGGCACGTCTTCCGGGGACTCGGTCGGATTGCAATTACAAGGCCTGATTACTGCATATTATTGCAACTATGACTCAGGAACCCGAGGAAAGTTGGCTGAATGGAACCCAAATGGAGCGACAGTTGTTCGCAAGGGATTTCTGCAACTTCAGTAATGAGAGTATCGGAATGGACCTCAGTGACGTTCACTGCATGGAGAACCCGGAAGAAATGCTCCGACCCTGGGTGATTCACCCCAACTTCATGTCCATGGCCGTTACTCACGCCATCACTTTCCTGATCGGAGTCGTGGGTAATGTGACAGTCATGGTGGGGATGATCGGTGACCGGAAATCCAGGAACGCCACCAACTTGTTCCTCGTGTCGCTCGCGGTGGCCGATCTACTCTTGCTGCTGGTTTGCGCGCCCCTGGAAACCATGCAATACTTCGTCATCGGCTTCGACGAAGAAGGCACGGTCTGCAAAATGGCCAAATTCACCGAACTGCTCTCCGCAGTCGCCTCTGTCTTGAACCTAACTGCCGTTTCCCTGGAGAGGTATGTTTTCTAACGATATTTGAGCGATTTCTACGTCAAACTCGAAAACTTTTAACGCCGAGCTCTAAGACGATAGGCTAAAAGCCAGCACCGCCATGACTTTCACTCATGCAAGCAATTAATGGCAAATGGAAAGGAAGATAGTACTAAGACGGCAATTGAAAAATGGAGGCCCATTCTTGTAAACTTATTTGTTGCCAAAGTGGAAGCTAAAGTCGATTTCTGGGACCCTTAGGATGACTTTCGAAACGAGAAATACGGAGACGTCTTCGGGCAGAAAATTACTAGCTGAGCTCTTGTCAACTCGTAATCCCCAATGGAAATAAGCTTCCGAAGATAGCAAGTGTCCTCCAGTAAAAACTAAAAAAAAGGAAAAATATTAAAGGAGAAAATCTATCTTTTTGGAAGTTTCGTGAGTATCTTTGATGCAGCTTTAGACGTACAGTACGTTCTAAACTTCCGCGAACTAAAGATCAGAGTTGTTGATACGAGTTGTTTCGCACTTGGTTGCCCGGCATCGAGAAATTACTTTCACATAAGCGCACTTGCGACTTGGTGCGCGGAAGTTGATTCCACAGCAACCAGAACCCTTTGCGGAAGTAGACGTCTAATCCAAACGTGGAAGGTGGACGGAATGGACCAACGCAGTAATAAACGAGAAAGAAGATAGGACGTGCTTGCTCTATATAGTTTCTGATGAGCGAACAACGAAAGGAGGCTAATTAAGACAGTCCATGCTCTATCTTATCAAACATGAACGACACTAGCAATTAAAAGATACAGCCCTTCGGGATATCAGTCAGCAATTACTGTCACCACCGCGTCCAACCTGCATTTCTTCCCACTCATTCTCATCTGCCTTCCCTATCCCAATTTCCTTCCGCTTCTATACCAGTCACTCTTCCCAAGTTACTGAGTCTGGGTCAGGCTTACCCGTTTTGCCTTTTTTTGGAATCCCGATATTTTCTATCTAATATTTCTGCGTCCTACACTAGTCAATTTCTGAAGAAAATTTCGTTAGCTACAGTGTCGAAAATTGAAAAGGAATTGGGGTAATGGGGTTATAAAAAGCATTCAAGTCGAATGGTTTGGCAAATGGCAACACTTTCTGCAGCAATGCGGCAATTTCTGCAGAAAGAAGCCAAATCTTTCTTCCAGCTACTCCTGGCTACAGAGTTCGTCCTCCAGTTTAACCAGCACATTTTAGCAATTTCATTAGACATGTAATGCCCAGAAGATAAAAAAATATCCAATTTAACGCGAAGCTTCCAAAATATATTTCTTCATATAGCTACATTTCTTCATATTACTCCATCCTAGATCCCATGTAGCAAAGATCTCTTCACGTCTCGTTTCACTGCTCTGTTATAACAAGACGCGGGGATTATTAGCATTCTAACTAAATTAAAGTAACTTTCCAAGAAATATTTCTTCACATATCTATATTTTTCGTCGAGTTTTTACCACTAATACGTTCAAATATATCAGCTTCACGTTCAAAATACGCTTTTTTCCAAGTTTGCCATTGCTATTTCATTGGACGATAACCCTAAAACTTGCCAATATGCGTAAATGCTTTCCTAAAGAAATAGTTTTTCGTAAAGCTATATTTCTTGGCATTTGGTCTCCCCTTGAGTATACTAAGAGACCAATACAAGCTAATAAAATACTTGCGTGCTGTAGTAAACAAAATATTTCTTTATGAACCTATAATAACTTCGCACTTTTACTTCTTTTTCACTTTTACCTCAAAAAGCGGGTAATGAACACGTTCACGTTTATCGGTTCGCTTTACATCCATTGTAAATTAAAAGGAAACTGTTACGAAATTAACTCTCCATTGCTACTGGTTCATGCAACGATCAACCCAAAAAAAACTCACGTGCTCCATTCCGCTCTTCTTATTCCCTAACTTGCCACTAAAACGCGCGGAAAAAAGTCTGCCAAATCTGTCCCAGGGGAGTTTCCGTCTCGTAAGACACAAAAGCCCTCGGATTTCCAGTCGTTCTTCAAGTTGCAGTCACATTGAGCACTCTATTGCTTCTGAAAAGCCCCACGTGCGCAATCTCCCAACGCTTTTTAAATCAAGCTGAATCCCAGTGCGTAATTAACGCCTTAGCTGCTAAGACAAAGCGGAGTTTAGTCTTCGTCTTTGATTAACACACGACTCATATTACAAAGCAACACTGATCCGCCCCCTTGTTTTCTTGTTTCCCTGTAATTTACTACTACAGGTTTATAGTAATCGTCTTTCCAATGCGATCCCGATCGCTTTGCACGATGAGCAATTGTCGGAAAGCTGTCATTGGAGTTTGGGTCATTTCGCTCCTTCTGACGTCACCTGTCATCGTTACCAAGGTAATTTCTTCCTCCGTCTCCCCTATCATTTTTTATAACTCTTACCTTAACCATCAATACATATATGAAACCCGCATAGTTCCGAAGGGTTTGTGACAAATAAAACGTTTGTGATGATAAAACGATCAAAGTTCACTCTTGGAACTTTGTTAAAAGAGTAGAAAATTTCGTTTTTTATGTGCTAAACTTAATTAGCTTCTAATAAGTGAAGTTTTGAAGGGAAGAAATTCCACTAAGCGGTTTAGCCCCGCCCTTTAATTAACCATGTAATCTAATACTTGTTGCAGGGTTTCATAACTAACCTAAACCCTCCCTCTAGGGAGCATTTAGGGTATGTTGTAAAACGTATAGTGAAACATGAGTGTTTCAAAGTGCTTATCAAACCAAGTCTTGTTTGTTTTGCATAGGGCATTTCCAGCATGACCTTCGTGAACCAACAGACTTCCGTGAGTGTCACCATCCATTACTGCCTCGACCGCGAAGACGCCCTAGCCTTCTCCGTCTATCAGTTTCTAATACTGTTCGCTTTGCCCGGATTGCTCATGACAGTATGCTACGCGGCAGTCATCCGCGAGCTCTGGATTTCTACACAGAATATGACGCTCCTTACAAACACCAGCAAGTAGGAATTTAACTCGATGTCTGTCTATTACTAACTTAAAATATGCATGCAAGAGAAATAAAAATTACACAAAAAGAAGAGATTTTCACCGTCAGATTCCCTTACCGCTTTGTTAGTCTTCGAACGAATCTCACATTTTTCTAGCAGATTTTTTTAACAGCTCGCAGATTTTTCTAACAAGATTTCTCTGGTCTCTTTGTTCCTAAGATTAGAAACCTTAAATAAGTTGTTTCAACAATTACATAAAAAAAACAGGAATACACAAAACAAAGTTCTTCTAGCAATAGAGGTAACAAAGCTATTATTATCACGAAAACGCAGCTGCTATGACATGGAGAATATTACATACTAGAGAATACTGTTGCGGAACAATGAAAAAATACTTTTTTAAAATGGCGAATAAGTTTGGTCTAAACAAAAATTTCACTCGAAACAATAGGAATTATAAACACGTATAAAATCTTCCTTGTTTTCACTGATAGAAACCGAACAAATGTTCCCATGATTTATATTTTAGTTATTAATCTTTGTCATACGCTTAGTGATGACTGCCAACTACGAAAAGTTCGCCGAAAGACAATGCAAACAATCAAAATCTCACTCATTATAAAAGTCACACTTGATTTGCTTAGGGCGAGAACCTCTTTTTCATGAAGAATCGATGTCACGTTCATTGTTATCTCACAGTCCTTTCCTTTTTCTTTTTTTAATAATCCTCGCATTAATAGCGACAAAGATTTTGAATTTCAAGATATCCTTTTTAACAGCAACACTGACACCTCCGGAAAACTAATGAAAGTTTTGAAACTCCAAAATGTACTGAAAAAATGAATAATTCCTATAATTTATTTTTCTTACAACTGATCTTTTCCTTTAAAAGAAAAGAAACGCAAAACTCATCCTAGACAACGAAAATGCAACTTTTCTTTAAAAACTCACCCTTCCTTAATATCTCAGAATTAATTTCGTGAACACTTTCTAAGAAAATTTATTCGTTTATTCCGAACCAAGTTTAACCAAACAATGTTTCGCTCTCAGTCTCATTATTTTCTGAACATACATAAAGTAGTTTAAATTAAAGCTACACATTTAGTCTGTGTGAGCTAGTTTATACTTTGCCTTATTCCCAATTATTCAAAGATGGAACACAAACGAATACTTCACCATCCCAACTTGAAAAACATCTTAGTTGGCTTAGTATAAGTTGCATACAAGAATTCTGCAGGAACTATTGTTGCAAAGGTTTTTGAACTCTATAAACTCGTCTAGACCAACTTTTGACAAATATTTGTCGACACGTAAGACCTGAACTTTTGTCAGGGGACTAAAAACTTTCGTTCAATTCATATTGCACACTTTGCGATCTCTTTTGCATAAACAGCAAAAAAGGGAGTAAAAATACTTCTATAATAGGAAAAAAAATAATAAAAAAAGTAACTAGAAATGCCAGATGTTTGTGCAAAATACTAAAAAGGCGTTCAATTTTCGACATTGGCGTGACCATAGTCACCGAGCAACGTCAATGAGCAATCGGCGCTCTTCACAGCCAAGTCTTCGTTACGCCTACCATGCTTCCTTCCGTAGCCACGCCCCTTGTCATACTCCGTGCCATGGACCCTGTCGAGGATCAGCCACCGAACTTTGCCAGTCAGCCACGTCTTCCGGATCCACCCACTCAAGTACATGCCAGAATCATAATTTTTTTCATTTTTCTAATATATTTCAGCGTGAGCAAAGCTCGATCTTGGCTCTTTTTTATTTTTTTCCACACAAAAAATAATAGGAAAATGTAAGAAACCTTTGTAATAATGACAGCTTTTGAACCTTCGCAGCTCCTACGCCTAGTGCCAAGCACAATCACATTGAATTGAGGCGCCTGCATTCGCAAAGTCCCGCCCATCACCCCATGTCTTCCGAAAACTGCATGTCTCAAGTATAAACGATTCCGGTTTTTCTTTCTTTGAGAACTTTTTTATTTGCTAAAGTGTTTATAAAATAAATAAACTTGTTAGAGCGTGCGTGGGAGGAGCATAATTCGTCGCCGCCCCTTCCGGACCGACGACGCCCGTCAAGCCCGAAAACAGGTAGAAAATGTCTACAGGAATACAATTAACATGAAAAAGACACGTATGTATTTATAAGTATTGAAGAAAAATTCAGTCAAAAACGAGTGGCTGCCAGAAATTAGGAAACGCTTGCTTTTCCCGGTCTCCTTCATTTCCGTCCTAATTTCTTACCTAATTTTAAAATTAACAAAGATGATGGCGGAGGGAAAATCTTGGCATATGTACGCAAGGGTTCTCGGAACCGTAAAATTCGGTTTGCTTATCTAAGAACGGTAAACATAAGTCCCTTTTTACGTTTTTTACCTCTGTATGCATCCCTTATGCCCACTCTTTTAAAAACGTTAAATAATAAATCCTCAACTATTACAGTAATTTGCAGCGTGAGCTCATGATTTTGGAGCAAATAAAACGAAATTGTACCTCGGAATTAGTGAAACTATAGCCATATTCGTTTTGATCAAAGTTTAAGCCGACTTAAAAGTCTACCCAAGACTTTGAACTTATAATATTGTAAAGCTTAAGCTTTCGAGATAGGTAGACTGCGACAGACTTCGGGCTTATATGTCGTGTCCAGACTTAAATTTAACACCGCCCCTTGCTTAATTTATCTCCTTTGTCGATATCGAACAATTCTTATTTTGTTTATTTTCTACAAGCATCACCCAATGGGTGGAGCATTTGCAAACCTTTGCTTATAAGCGTTCGTTTTGACTCAAGACTTTCCAAGTCGACTTCCGTAAACTTTCATAGTTTAGGCTAAAACGAACGCTTATAAGCGTAAGTCAAGGAAGTCTGGCTAAGTCAGTTTCAACCGAAGGTGCAAAACGAACGCGGCTTATGTTTGTTTACTGGGAAAAAATAGAAAACAATACATTCGTAAAGAGAAACTGACTCGTTTTCACCCCTAGGTAATCAAGATGCTGATCTTGGTAGTCCTCTTATACCTAATTTGCTGGGGTCCTCGTCTCATTATGGACATCTTTATGAAAAAGCAAGAGATCGAGTACACGCCTACCACGTACTCGCTTCGCGTGGCATGTTTCTTGCTGCCCTTCGTGCATTCCTGTATTAATCCCATCGTTTACTCGCTCATGTCGCGCAATTTTCGGCGCTCCATGGCTCGCAAGTGCTGCTGGGGGGCCTGTGTCCAGGAATCGCCTACTACGACGCAAAACTGCTGCTACTGTGCCTGCTGTCCTTCGGCCAACAGCGCTTTGCCCCGAAGGTGGATGGGGCGTGACCAGGAGCGATTGCCTCAGCGTCGATTCCTAAACTCTTTGTACTCGGACAATCCGCATAGCCAAACCGAAGTAGAATCGTGCATTACTGTGATGTAAAGAAAAAATTTGCCACAGAAAAAATAAAAAATTCCAGGTCCCAAGTTTTGAACATATCCAGTTTTTTCTATACACGATAGCTGGGAAGTTATTAAGGGAGTACTTTTTGTATTTTTCTCTTCCAATAAATTGGGAGATTTGGGCGATTGAAAACCGGTTGACTTTGTCGATCTTTTCACTTCTTTTTTCTTTTAGTAATCTTCTCCGCGACTCACCACTTCTTTGCAAGTGGGTCTGAGCAAGATCGTATGCTCGAATTGCGCTGTATAGCAGCCTTTGATGTCGCATAAGGGCGGATATGGATCCACGATTCCCTTATCGCAGAGATCCTTGAGAGCCATCAGGTATTTCGTTTGGCCCAAGCGATCGAGCCAGCGTCGGCAAAACGCCAAGGTGCCGAAACTCTGGGTAATCACGCTCAAGAGCTGCTTGGATTTCGTTAGCCTTTTGTTTAAAGAGTGAAAAAAGAAAGGGTATTACATCCGAGTGAGAATAATTCTGTTTAGCTCGCTTTTACCTTAACGGAACATGCGTGATGTCAAAGTTCTTCATGTAATGCGACACTTCCATGTCGTCGTGTACATAGCCCTTGCCCGTAGAGCCAAAAGTTTCAATAGCATAAAACTCGTTTTCTTCCATGACAATAGCCTCGCCGCCTTTTACGATTGGCACAGTTTTCCCAGCATGAATACCTACAACACACTAAAATATAGTTGACCTAGCCCAAATGAGGGTTTTATGAGTGATTCCTGATCAATCAAACTTAAACAAACGTTAGTATAGCACACAGTTATTATAATATTCCTTATTATGGATTCTAAACGGAATTCGCATAAACTTTTAAAAGAGGAAATCATGATTATTGTTAAAGACAGTCAAAAACTACTAATCTAATAATGATACCGAAGAAGATAAATAAAATAAATATGATTTTTTAAAGCATATGGCTTGTATAGGGAAAAAGACCATCTAAATGGCGCACTGGACGCAAGCTCGATGCTAGGTTTTCGGTTCGCTTTTTGAAGGGTGAGGGGTGAAAGCCGCAAACTCAAGCAAGCTACGTTCCAGGAACTTCAACGCAGCTCGCGGCTAACACCCATCAACTAAGCTCAGCACAACATATCGGGGATGTGATCCCCGATAAAAACTTGTAACCACGATTCCAAAGAAAAGAAAAAACTTACGATAAGGAGCTATGGAATGGCCATTCAAATTGCGGATTGGTTTCACTTTGTAAGTTTTCCCATCCAATTCCACTTCATATGACTCCATAACTTCCTGAATGGCTGCGCCAATATCACACAAACGCACATCAATCCCCGCTTCCTTTTATGTAAAGTGATTACAAATTAATTTTAAAATTCAAACTTTAATCTTACTCTAATGCCAGTATTGGTGGCATCACGAACAGCTTCCAACAACTTGTCGTATTTGGGATTGAAAGCCAAGGTAAAAGCGCAATCTACAATACGACCATTTACGTGGGTTCCGAAATCGATCTTGCAGACATCATCGTACTGCAAAACAGTGCTATCGCCGGCATTAGGTGTGTAATGAGCCGCACAGTGATTGAGCGAACATCCAGTAGGGAAAGCTAATCCTGCTTCTAAACCTTTCTCGCCAATCATTTGACGAGAAGTAGCTTCCAATTGCTCCACAATATTAATCATGGTCATTCCCGGACGGATCACACTACGCATATACTGACGAGTCTAAAACACAAACAAAAATTTATCTTACAATTAGCATTAGCATTTATAAGACTCCAAAGATGTTACTTGACGATGGGCTTCAGCCGCTTGGCGAATCTCATTATACATATCCATTTGCATGCGATCCAAAGCTTTCTTTTCTTCGGTTGAAAAGCGATCTTTCGCAGTACGGTCATCGGTCCCCAACTTATATTCCACTTCCTCCCCAACGGGCATGTTACCATCAGGAAACAGATCCCGGATAGGAATAGTAGGAGGATCAGTCTGAACTTGCTTGCCTCCTCCAGTAACTCCTTCCTTCTTCTTAGGCTTGCGCTTACGTTTCTTTTTAGCTTCGCCTTCATTAAATTGTCAAATTAGCATTTGTATGTAGTTTTTCTTAAAAGAATTGATTTTGTTCTACCTGACGCATCTTCTGCATCTCCTGCTTCATGGTCTCCATCTCCATTCGCTAAAGTTTGAGCCTTTAGATTCTCAGTTACTTGATCTACTTCATTAACACTAGGGGCGCCATTATTGGGCTCACTGTCGGTGTTTACACCTAAAAGAAAATGAGGATTACTCTCAGACGTTCTACACCAATACTTACATAAGAAGAGAAGTATATGGAGAATCCTGCTATGAAACACACTTACCAGCCTTACTCTTCTTCTTCTTTTTCTTCTTGCGAGCAGCTTCGGTGACGCCTTCGACATCATTTGTGGTGTCTATTGCTCGCGAATCGGTAAATTCAGGCTCCTTTTTCTCTACCACACCAACATCCACTTGTACTGCAGCCATTTTAGCTCACTTATAGCTTAGCACAAAAGCCGGAGCTAACAAGATTTGGAAGCACTTTTGGTCCAACGAGGTTGAAAGCTGTCCCTGAATTGGCGTCAATTTGCCAATTAATTGAAAAGCAAGTGTGGATTTTTTTAGGTATTTTGAGATTAATATTGTTCAATTTGTTTTGAACACTCAATCTCCAACCAGCTGAGCAGATCGGGGTCTTCCTAATTCCTAATGTATGAGAAAGCTTTGACTGGACCTCTAGGGGAAGAAGAGCAAAGTTCGAGCGCGAAGGGAATATGCAAACTACATAAAAAAATATCTTGATAAGGACGTAGTAATTCGTAGTATTCAGAGAATTACATATGGTCGTTTTGTTCTACAACTTGCGCGAGAGCTGTTTCTACGTGCTATTTGCTCCGAATGGCCGTTAAATGTCGTTTTATGCACATCCGAGAATATCGCAGTCATCCAACGACTTGGAACACTGATATCCCATTCCAGAAGTTCACATGATATAGCTAGATTAACAAAGAAAGAGATAGTCCGGATAAGTATTATTCGATAAATGCACTGGATAGTGCTTTCGGCTTGGCATTATCATCAGGTTTACCCAGGGGCGTCGCGAAGGGGTTTCCATTGGGGGATACCTTAGTTTTACTTAGTTTTAGTCAACTTAGTTGACGATTTAACCGACTGTATGATACATGATACAGTCGGTAAAATCGTCAACTATTGGGGGGTGCACCCCCCCCCCTCGCGACGCCCCTGGGTGCACCCATTATACGAGTCTCCAACGAGAAAGCGAATTTGGCGGCTGTTCGTCCCTTTTCGCCATCTTGCGGAAAATATTTCGACAAGGGAACAATTTGTAAACAAGCAACACGTGAAAGCAGTTAATTTTGAAGTAAATTATGGAAGACTTCTTGCATAAAGCGTTGTATTTAGATGAGGTACGAGATGAAGATGTCGATTTGAGTGTCGCACCAAGTTCTGGAGAAGAATATCTCAAAAGAGTGATGTAATATATATTTATTTGAAATTTGAAAGTTTACTTATGGTTTGTAAGTAAATATATTCTTTGTGTTAACACATAACAGTTTGGAAGCCAGGAAATGCCAGGAAGTTGTGGTAGCCACTATTGACACTACTAAACTCAAGAAACAAACAATCCAATATTCAGACGTAGGAGACCAGATCCCTTATTTATTGAAGTTAATTAATATGAGATTCAAAATCAGACAAATGGTTGTGATCCAGCTCCGCAAGGATTTGCTCCTTCTCAAGAATGGCAGCAATTCCAAGTCGCAGAATTTTCCGCCCTTCGCCAAAAACTTGCCAAATTTGCGGCCCAAGTTGCGGAATCTGGATCCACTCCTAATCCTCCTGTCAAGTTTGTACATTACCGCCCAAGCCAAACCAGTTCAAGCAGCTTGAAAACATTTAAATAGTATTCTTATTTAGCCCTATTTGAATAACGAAATGTGTTGGTGCAAATTGTGCTTTGGAAAGACCTTTCAAGAGCAACTTAACCGAACTGATCAATCTGAAACTTCGGAGCCAATCCCAAATTCTGGAGATGAAGGCTCGCCTCCTTTAATGAGCATCTTGTTAAACTTGAACCAAGTGACTTTGGAATGAAAAATTGTCGTTCTTGCGGAAGACTAAGTTAAGATCTTATTTACTATAGCCAAGCGTAGAAACGCTTTTGGAATACCACGTGCAGTGGTTCGAGCAAGCCGGGTTTTCGCTAGCCCAAGGTCGGTGGTTATACGCACTGTTAGCAATGCTCGAAAAGCCTTTGACACCTGAAACCTGCAGCGTGATTAGGAATATGGCTCGGTTGTGCGCCAAAGTCCGGGCAAATTTGGTAAGATTAGTAAACTATCGAATGTTAAAGCAAAAGCAGACTTTGATCTTGACATTTGACAGGAAATCAAAGAAGACCCTCGTCTACCCCAGCTTAATCTCCTTATTTGCTTAGTGGGCCGTTATTTTGACCAAACGGACGTGGCGGATTCGGTGTCGGCAGCTTAAAATACAGTTTGTAATGTTTTTAAGTTTATCGGGTCCTTTTTAACCCTTCACTAAGAAAGCATACAGTTCGTTTATGATATACTTGAGTATATAAGTTCGTATTTTTTTAGTAGGACGGGTTTATTTTAAGTAACTTAACTTTAATGGGTTACGAAATTACTTGTAGTGTATTTAATTTGTTTAGTTTAGTTCTAATATTACTCGGTTGGCGTCGTTGGGGGCAAGATGGGTTGAGCAGACGGAATTTCGAGTTGAGCAGACGGATTTTCGGGTTGAGACGACGGATTTCGTTCGGTGTGTAGTGAGAAACAGTGATGTCAACAATTTCTTAAATTTGCAGTATAAAAAACGATTAGTTTTGCTTATATCCTCGTAAATTAACCTATCGGATGTCTCTCGAGCTTTAGACTTCCGTATAACATCAAAATGCCAACGGATGACTTCGATATAACCAGGTAATCACTGTTACTATTTATCGTACGCCGAGATGGCTTGTATAGTAGACAACGATGAATTATTTCTTAAAAGCATAACATTCCCATACCGGTATCGATTGAGAAAGTTTCCGTGTGCTTATTAGACTGCAAAGTAGGCTCATCTTGTTATCAGCGTGAAAAGATGGTTTTGCTAGGAGACTGGAGACCAAAGTTGTTTTTTAATTAACGCTGCAGCCATTCGTACAAAAACGAAAAAATTGAATATTTAAATAACACGAATATAGGCTCGCTTGCTGGGCAAAGAAACAACAGGCACATCCATCCCTCCTTCCAAACTTAACTTGACTTTTTTACATTTACACCCGCACACTCATACACACATACCCGCGTCGCTTCACTCTTTTACGAAAAGTGAAGAAAAAGCAAGTTAGACCTTGCATCTCTTAACTTTCTGACTAACTGTGAAACAACTTCATTCTCCAAGAACAAAAATCCTCCCAAAAAGTCTACGAGACAATTTTTTTTAACAATAATTGGTGTGTCCTCATGTTCCCCAACACATGGCGTATAGGGCTTGATATGTATATAAAGGTAGCACTAATGCTTGGAAATTGCGCACCAATGCTTGAAAAGGCCGAGAAACATTTTCGTGTCTCTTCTTATTCACCTGCATTCATTCATGGCCGATAAAACGTCACTTATAAATTTTTGGCTCCATAAATAACACAGTAGTCCTCCCTCCCATTTTTTTCTTTTTTCTTGGGGGACTCCAAAAAAAGGGGGAAATTAGTTATTGACCAACTGGGAGTTAATTAGACACCTTTTGGATTGCCTTTGCAAAAGCTTTTTCGCGGGTTTAAAAAATCGAGTTTAAAAAAAGAGAAAAAAAATTATAGTTATCGACATAGAGATTACTCATGCTGAATTTCTTTAAGAGAGAGGGGAGGGGACGTAAAAATAAAAAAAGTAAAAAAAAAACTCCTTCTCCGGGCACCATTATTTTCATATTATCCCAGACATGAAAACTTTGAAGGGATGGTTGAACACACTTGTCATGAGAAATGTAGCATCACTTGGCTAATGAGCAACACGCCCACTACTGTTCCGTAAGACACCGTAACACACTGGGAAGCACCGCCACATAATTTAATCTCCTCCTCCTACATTCCACCCCCCAAAAATACGAATTAACTCCATGAATTAAGGTGGTGAATTGCACTCAAGTTCGGTATCGCGTAAGGTTGGCTAAATCTTCAACTTAAACGGACTGAAACTCACCTCTGGATGGTAACTGATGCAAACGCCTGGACGTTGGCGGTACAAGGGCTCTCGGAGACGCTCACAATCTTGCGTCTCGTTGTAAATCACTTGTGTAGGTTCTATACTCAAACGACGAGTCTCGCAGGGACACAGTGTGTCCACTACGAGCAGCAATAGATTCGTGTGAGGTATCTTATGGGCACTAAAAGATCTACAAGTTGGCAAAAACAAAACAAATGAACTCCAAATAGTACAACATTTATCCGCTAATGTTTACCGGCCGCATTGTTGCGAATGAAGGATGTTAGGACTGCAATTAGTTAAACGTCCCTTGAGGGGCTTGGCTTCGTTGCCTTCCTTGAGGCGGTCTGGTTGCAAAGCGTAAAGATCTGTTTGTTTATCGCAAGGTACTGGCCGGGTGCGGTTGATGTACGCGTCGTCCATAACAAGAGGTGGGCTGCCTTCCTCATTGTAGTTGTCACCTTCCTCTTGAAAGATTTCTGGACTCGGTGAAGCGTGGTCTGAAAAGAAATAAAGGTGATAAGTAATACAAAAATTTAATTTTCTTGGGTCGAGCGGGAATTCGAGTTACTTATGGAGTCCATTTCTTCCTCGTCGGCGGCCGAATCGAATTCCTGCGCCATCGCGTACGCCCAATCTGAATTTATTAGCTCAGCTATCTGTGTTTGCAGGAGCATCCAAGCCATTCGACCCACGAACCAATGTGCCAACCATTTCACGTACCGGATAGGCTGAAAAAGATATGGGGGGGGAAAAAAGGAAAATTTGAGATGAAATCGTTGTAAAATCTTGCAGACGTGAATTCAACGTAGCGGAATTCACTGGATAAAAAGCGAGGCATTTCTTAAATTAAAAGGAACCATTTTTTTGGGAATCTGACGGAATGCAGCAATTTGAAAGAATATTAGAAAGAGAGAACTAGTAATATATTACTGTGAGGAGGAAACTGGCGTCGTTTTTATGGGAAGAAGCGTCAAAACAAACAGCTTGGTAGTCGTAGATACGGATTTTCTGGTAGACTTCGTAGTAGACGAGGGAGTCCATAATCATCCCGTCAATATCGCCAAAGAATTGACCGGTTTTGGTGTTGTCTTCAGAAATGACAACGAAGCCACTGTTGTCCAGGACGTAGCACTCCAAGGCTTCGTCCTTGCAAGTTTTCCCACAGGGACCCGCTCCGGTACACTAGTTTAGTTAAACGAACTTTAGTTATGTACCCAATCTAGCTTGGAACTTAAATAGCAACCATGACAGAACTTTCTTAACTACGTAACACTAGGCAGTTAACTCAGCGAAAGGATTGTTGGTAGCTTTAAACTGTCAAGTACATGTTACTGTAGCCGTTCGTCGTTCAATGCATTGAAACAGTTTTGAAAGTAAATGTACACACTTTGGGGTGTGAACATTGAGACTACGGAAGGATTATTTCTTTTGAACTTACGCCAGAGCTAATGTTGAAGAAAGTCTGGGAAAACATGGAATGTTTGTACTGCAGTCCAACGACAGCAGCGGGCGCCTTGTGACCGTTGTGTTCCACATAGATGGCGTGCGTAGCCGTCACCAAGCTGTCGTTCCGCAGCCCTGTTATAAAACAAAACAACTCTTATAAACTCAGAATATAAAGTTTAGATAAGGCCAAACTTACCAGCGTCGAAAGGTACCGAGAAGACATAACTGTCCGGTTCAATGTGATGTTGTTCCACGGCTCTTTTGTACCAAACTTCATCCACAGTTCGCTTGTTAGTCTCGCTGAAATGCCTAGTTCGACCAAATAATCGAAGAAATGTTATTAACTTAGGGATATACATAGTCCTCTGACTGCAGAATTTAAATTGCAAGCGTTTTTACGAATCTACGCTCGCGAAGTAGTAGAAACAGCAACTGGCCTACCATACCACAAGAACTTAAGATCATTTACCCTAACGGTTTCGGAACATATTTCGGTGGAGTTTCTTGGTACCGAAAGCGTGGGCGTTTGATGTTAGTTTGCGAATCGTACAACCGTTTTCTGAACGGTCGTCGAGCTCGACGAGAACTTTTGGTTTTGAATTTATTAAGATTCTTAGTATTTCTTGTTAGAATTCCCAGTTTGAAAAATTCAAAATAGAAAAGGGAGAGGTCTTTTACCGTGGATGGGTTGGCGGGAATGGCTGCGTGTTGTCGTTCATAGAGTGTGCGTCTTGCCACCGCGTAAGGCCACTACGCGTCGCCACGAAGACCACGTTGATGCCAAACATTTGGTAGATGCCTTGCCTGCGCAATGACAAGCCAAAATTTGAGTTAGCAGAGCCTTCTCGAGCACAATTTTCCCTTTTTTGTTACAACACGCTAGTGATAATGTTTTGCCTCTCATCTTTACGCGATAGCCATCTAAAATTCGTTTGTTAGCGGTTAATTATTTAGCGCACCCAATACGCCTTGCCAGGAGGCAAATGCAAATGGCGGACAAAGTCTAGTCACATTGTGTTGTGCATTGACATGGGGTTACTGTACCTGGGCAGGAGAGCCATGAGAATGCCTAGCCTTTATTGTGCAAAAGAAAAAGGAAAGTTGGAAAAGTCAGTGCGATTAAAGTGCCATTTTCTTTCTCTAAAAAAAGTGCCAGGATTGTAAGACAAACATCCATGCGCGACAGAATGAATGTACGGGTACCGAAACCTGACGTGAACCATCAATTTCCATTCCAATTTCCCTAAAATAAAGAATAAACTAAAAGTCGCAGGCCAGTCTTGGTAAATATGCGGATTATTTGCGTACAATTTGCAAAAGAGTAACGCATTCTAAGAGTAACCATTAGCTTTCTTTCGAAAGTATCAAACAAGTCTATAGTTGCTTTGGTTAGCTTACAAGCTCAATCACAAAAAAATGACCTTTTCTTCGCGCCGTGACTTGCGGGTTCTGCTGTACGCCCTATAGCAAGCGCTAGCCGCATTACCCGAGCCGCCACGTGCAGTGCCCATTGCCAGCAACTGGGCTCGCGGTGGCTAAGCCAAGCCGAAACTTGCCCAAAGGCTCTCAGGCGCGGGTCTCGGCCCGGCAGGCCCGGGCAGGACGGCAAGCCATGGCAATCGCGCGAAGAAAGTCACTATCTTATTCATTTTTATTTTCTCATTTATTTTTATTTTTCATTTTGAATTCGTTTTTGAATGAGTGGATGTCTTTTTCTTTAGGAAGAAAGTTCACGTCAGGTTTATCGATTGAATGAGCTATCAATAAAGCCTTACGTGCTAAACGATTTAACCTTTAGTTACCCTGGATCTTACCAATAACCATTATTTTCCTTCCATAGTTGTGCGTGTAGCTATTTGTGGGGGAAAATTCTTACGTTTATGAAATTGGATTAGGATTAGTGGCTATATTCTACCTTATAATTACTAAATAGTTCATATGATGTACATGCAAGTGGATGTAAAGCTAGCGTATGTTAATGGTGAGTGAGATGCTGCAGATGCAAGTGCATTAAGAGTGATAGAAAAAAAACTGTGTTGATGATGAAATGTAAACAAATAAAAAGAAAGGAAATACGAACAATCCTTACCCTTCAGTCATTTTCACTCCGCCGCGTTTATCAAAAATTTCCGTTACTTGAGCATCGAAGATTAATGCCTGAATCAAATCCTTATCGCCTATGGCAAAAAGAAGATACGGGAATTAATCCTCCAAATTAACATTTTAATATTATTTTATAATTCTCTGATCTAGACTTTCTTTAACAAAAGAAAAATAGCCCGTGATCCCATAAAAGAAACAACTTACAGTAGTAAGCATCTTCAAGCTTACGACCAATCCCGGCTGCTTGAAACATTTTGTTAAATTAATACTTTTTTTTCCTCTTAGAGAAAAAAGGCTTAAAAATCAATTGAAAGTATTTACATTTGGAGCCGTCCTTCGATTTCGGGCCAGCGCGATTCGACTTCCATTTCCAGCCAGGTTTTTGTGTTCGCACTACAAAGTGAAGGACGGCCTCCTCGGGACTGTTGAATTGGTGTTCCAAGTCATAATTGTACTCGCAATACACCCTAAAAGAAAAGTACCAGAATATTAGCAAAAAAATGAAATAAATTCCCTTTTTCTCAAACTCACCAATCGGGGTGAACTTTCCAGTTCTTCCCCTGAAACAGCATCGAAACTGCAGAAATAAATTCCCGAAAAAAAATAGATTAATTCATGAAAAAACTATCTTCGGGTTCAGAAAAATTCAAATGTTAACGTCACAGATACTCCTAGTTAACATGCGAAGTGAGAGTACTGTAAACTTACCATTCGCGCCGCTGGTACGTTTAATTTCCACTTCACCTTTGACCCGGAAGTGTCCGTAATCTTCAGGCAAAGCAATACCAAGGGAAAACGGGGTATCTTGAATGGGGCGATAATAATATTTCTGCCGCCGGACCGTAGCTCGTTTCTATCAATGATTAATGATTTTAAAAAATATTTCCTTTTTTTAAGAAATTTTTATTTCAAAGGATTGTTACCATCTGGTCGTAATGAATCCGGACTCGCAATGGAGTTTCGCCTTCACGACGATCAACCATTTCTCTTCGCATCTAAGAGATCCATTTATTAGCCTCAAAACATCGATTTTAGTTCATTTGTCAGTTTAGGCGGGGAAAAAAGAAAACTTACAGACATCAACATGGAGTCGTTATCACGTGGTCCCGCGTCATTATCTACCAATTCAATTTCGGATAAATCCACCCCATTGTAATTCGGCTTTAGAATATCCTGATACTACATTATAGGAAGAGAGGGATACGAAAATGAATTTCAAAACACGATAGTTTGAAGATTATTTTGAATGCAGCGATTTTTAAAAATTTAGCAAAAATTTGGAGCGGAAATTAAAATAAATGTTTAGCGAAATGGCAATAAATTCAAGCTGGCGGACTTTTTTTAGTACATGGTTTTTGCGTGCGGTCATCATATCACCCTCCTAGATTGGGTCGGAATCAATCGAGGGATTTTTTTAGCAGCGTGAAAGGCACGTGAGGCGTTTTGTAAAATTCGATATGGTGCTGTAGTAGCGAGAGTGCGAAGATTTTTCATGGGCCGTTTGGTTTTTTTATTGGTCACCTGCACGAAAGATCGTTTGCGGAGCTCCAAAGTTTCCAACTGTGACGAGCAACAATGAACAAAAGAAAAAGTACTTGGCCCTCAAATTGCATCACGCTCTGTTGAAAACAAGGCCTTTTTTCCTGGATTTTCATGGTCTTATCTTGAGGATGTGCTGCCCTCTTAGTCCAAAGCGAAACTTGTCAATTTTGCTAGATTTACACAAATTTCAAAATATCTCTATTTCCCTAATATTCCTAAAAATGGCTTAAAAATCTCGTTAAATGTTCTTTCAACTACGAATCCTACGTCTGTACCCTTCCCTTCTTAAAACTAAGAGATTCCATTCCATTTTTTTTTTTATTTTTTTTTAAAGAAATGGAATGGAATCTCTTGGGAAATTCCTGAAATTCTACCAATTTCGTTAGGAAATTCCAAAAATGTGAAAACAAATTAGACTTGTTTTGAATTATTGTAAGTATTTGACAGCAGAAGATACATTAGAAACGAAATCTGGCTTGAAAATCCGTAAATTTCGCTTTGCACTCATGTTGAACTCGACCGTCAAAAGCATAAGATACGAATGAGCTTACCACAGGTCTGAAGTCCGGGTGAAACACCAAGTACCCATTATTTGTAATAGCGAACGCGTAGCCATTAACGCCCAACTGAATGGAAATACCCAAAGATAATCTGTTAAGCTTCGGCACATTAATCTTTTACATAATTTTAAGACTTAAATGTATTAATTAACTATAACCCACGAACAATGGGTTATACGATCAATATATTGAACGAATTAATGACAATTATTAAAAAAATACCTTGTACGAAGGTGTGAGCTTCGTGATATCCGATATGGGCACATCCGTTCCAGCTACACCCAACAAGTTAGCCGTTCGCACCTACAACAGGAAGTTTTTAATGGATTGCCCTCAAAGTTGATAATTTCTGTTCGCGCTACCAAAGAAAAGAAGTAAAAAAAAACAAAACAAAACAGTATCTGTGTCTACCACGCGGTTCGTAAATGAAATCCTAAAGAGTCAATAACGTGCATGTAATACGTAAACTATCAACTATAGGCAGGGTTAATCCACAGAATTTGTTCCACTACAAGAAAGAATTTACTAAGGAAAAAAAATGGAGCAATTTTGGAACTTGATTCTATAGAACTATTTCTATCGGAAAAAACGCGAACTACCACACAACACATGGACGACAAATTGGGTCTAATATTGCTAGCTTGGCAGAGCAGGTTCTTGTCGGTCCTTTTTTTTACCGTGCGAATTCTTTCCTCCCAGACGGCATCATTGATCAGCGTTCGCTCTGTGATGTTCTGCAGACAAAAGGGGGGGGGGACTCATTGATCCGTTGGAAAATACTTGGCCTTCCAAGACTTGTCATCATATATATTCTCTCGCTTTTCAATCATTAAAACGATTTTACATTTTATAACCCGCAAAATGTTTTCAAATGAGGATTTTTTGTTCTCAACCGAAAAAGATGTGAGAAAAGAAAGAAAAAAGAATGAATCGAAAGACTGAAACTGACTTACCGTGTAATTCTTGCGATCAAACACCGGTGTAGCGACGGAAGTAACCAATCGGTATTTTTTTGCAGCTTGGGACATCCGAGCCTAACCAAACAACAAAAAGCAAGAGTTAGAAAGGATAAAACAAAACTTTTATTGGCTGCAAGAAAGGAGAAGTTGAAAAGAGGGGGACATTGAATATTTCTTTTGAAGAAGAAAATTTCACATTAACAAAAAGGCAGACATGAAGAACTGCCAAAACCAACCTGAATATGCTTGAGGAGAAGTTTGAGTCGAGGCAAAGTTGTCAAAGCTTGAGCGTGCGGTTCGCCTTCATTATAGCGTGCAGGCGGGTCATTAGAATCGTGCAAATCGCGACCGGACCTCGTGAGTGACACGAGCTTTTGGTTGCATGCAGGAACAAAAAATTACACGTGAACACAGGACAAGCTATTCCTAACACTCCCATAACACTGTGCTTGAGCTTAAAACGACTTACTAACAAAAAACGGAGAAAATCGGAGCAGATTTCTAAAATCTGATACTTGGAAACAAACCTAACCTAGCCTATAGCTTCTAACCTAATCCAACTCAACCCAACCAACACTTTATAGAGTTAGGTTTGGTTAGAAGCTTGGCTAGGTTAAGCTAACATAACCTAGCCTACCCCAACTCAACCCAATCAACACTTTAGAGGGTTAGGTTAGGTTAAAAGCTTGGCTAGGTTAAGCTAACCTAACCTAGCCTAGATTATAACCTAACCTAACTCAACCTAACCAACACTGTATAGGGCAGTGGCGTAACGAGGGGGAGGGCAGCCAGGGCACGTGCCCTGGGCGCCAACTTGAGGGGGGCGCCATTTTCATGGTACACGATAAAAAGGATTTTTACCAAAAAATTATGAGCTGAAAAATTGACTTTCCTATGCCTTTTTTTCATTTGCTCCGGGCGCCATTTAGTCTCGTTACGCCACTGCCTACTAGCCTAGATTATAACCTATATAACCTAACTCAACCTAACCAACACTGTAGAGGGTTAGGTTAGACACTCGGCTACTTCCCGAGGAAAGCCAATTGCCTCCGGGTCGTATATTTCAACATTGCCAGAGTACAAACAACTTTCCTAATTCCGGTTAAGGATACCGCACCAAAAAGCTAAAAGGTTAAGCTAACCTAATCTAGCCTACCCTAAGGGCCTATTTACACCGATAGGATAAGCCGCTTAGCCTATGCTTAAGATAATTCAAACCAAAAAAATTCACCAATCTAACCCTCTACAGTGTGCATCCTAAGGAGTCGCCCGCGAAGGGCTCTGCACTACGAGTGGCCGTATTATTCTAGATTCGTGGGTTAGTATTTAGAATGTGGGGGAGAAACATAACAAGTACCAATTTTGGTCAATGTATCCTAAATTGTAGAACGGTTGACAAGACCAGACGAACTTTAGGCATTACTGCGGAGATCTCCCGTCATTTTTGCGCAGAAATGAAGTTCGTGGAAAGCTCAAGTAGCATGTTAGGGATGTCTATATTGCTCCTCAAAGTAACGCGACTCGAAAAACTAGGTTTAGTGAGGAAAGTTATCCGCCCTCGTGTCACATTACTTCGGATGAAATGCATCTGATTTAACAAAAAATTAAAGGCATAACACGGCATGCGAAACAACTAGTAACGGACTGCCTTGTAACTGGACTTTTGTATCAAAGCAAGATTGGTGCACGGCGCAGATAAATGTACGTCTTGCCGAGAGAGGAGACGAGACACATAGAGCAGAAAATGGAAAACTGGGTTGAATACTAACGAGAGCATCTTTGTCACGGTCCATTTGCAAGGCCCTCATTTGCATCTCGTCCAAGCCCCATTTGCCGTAAGCCAGGAACTTTTCTGCTTCGGCCGCCTGATAGGTATATTCGTTGGGACTATTCTCGTTGTACATGCGCAACCATTGCTTATACCGCGCCGTGCGGTTTCGTTGACGAGACCGTTCGTGTACTTCCCACATCCAGTCGCTACTCTTAGGGTCCTATAGGGTTTATGTCCACAGTATGTCCCCACACAGGATAAATAACAAATCCACACATCGAAGCAGGCCAGAGTTTAGAGATAAAAAAACAACAACGGGGAGTTAATGTGGGTTAACTACAGAATTTCCACCGCAAAGCAAACCAGACAGGCGAATTTGTGTTTTAGAATGCGCGAATTAACTTACAGCCACATCTGCGTAGACTGGGGTCCAGATTAAGGGATGTTCTTTCTGGTACATGACCATGGGTCGCGCTAATACTGGGATGTACTTAAGGACCTGCTCGCGCACTTCGGCGGGAGTGGTCACGTGGACGAAATACCCTAGAAAGGGATAGCAGAAGGGTTAGAAGTTTAGAGAGTGAGGAAATGGTGGCTTTGGGAATTGTAAGAGGTCTTATTTTTTTCACCTTTGTTAGCACAGGCCATCCAGTTCGTGGCAGCTGTGTCAGTAACTTCACGGCCAATTAAGTACGTAAACACGCGGACTGGTTTATGAGGCCAATTATAGCGCTCAAACACCTCTTTGTAGCCACTAGGGGCGCCGTCCGTCACTACCATGATAGCCTGGTTGCATTGACATCCTTGATGGGACCGATTGTACTGCAAAGTTCATACGACAATAATGTCAAGAATTAGTCAAATGTATTAAATTATTCTGTGAATTTTATTCCAAGTTTAGTAGAATCTACTGAATTCATTAAAGATTCAATCCGATTGTAAATATTAGCACTGAGTTTGACTAAGGAGCTTTTGAGATTTGGATACAGCGATCCTGCCATGGGAGTAAAGGTTTTAAGAGTTGTGTGGGATGTCGTGTCCAGCTTTACGAGCTGAATGTTTGAATTTGAATGTCGACCATAATAAGTTTACGATCCTAGCCTCTTAGCCGCACTACTACAACGATATTTTTTTTAACTAAGCAACGCCCTCTTGGTTTTAGGACTACATTTAGGTAACTCAAGATGGGCAATAAGTTTGGATTTTCTAGATGGCGCGGATCGACTACAAACGTCAAGAAGAAGTTTGGATTTTCGGCTTGGTTTCGCAAAAGTACGGGAAAATTCCGTGTCCCAAGCTCTCAAAACACTTTTCTTCATCCTAGTTTGTGGGAGTTATACGATACGTTCTTTAAGCATTAGAGAAAAATTAAGAAGATTTATTTAGAAACGAAAGTAAAGCCACGTAAGAATCAGTGCGGGCTTGGACCTCCCAACCCGCATACCGCAGCTTCTGAGAGAAACAGACACGAAACCGCAGATACTTTTAAAAGGAGCCATGAATTCGCGGGTCGAAAATTCCTAGCATTCGCTTTTAACACAACAGTAGATTTTCTCTATACAGCTTATAATTAGCGAGCGTTGTTTCTGGAAAGTTTTGCTTAAACAAATACTAATATTCATAGTTTATTCCATAGTCGTATATCGAAATATTTGCCTACGAAATTTAACAATCCTGAACTTTAAATGAAATTAGGATTACCTTGTGTAAGATTTCAAATGCGGTGGATAAAGCAGAAGTAAAGTTGGCGATATCCGTCGTTTCCAAATTGTCCAATCCACTCTTGAGGCGACGCACATTTTCCATATTTGCCTAATGAGAGTAATTCCAATTGCAACAGCTGTTTCCACGGAAAGCACACAAAGATGTACACCATCTCCAAAAAATACACACAAACAAAAAGCAAAAAACAAAAGCAAAAAAAAAGCCCACACAAAGATGGACACCATCTCCAAAAAATAAACAAAAAATGTGAAACAACTTCTTCTCAATCTTCACGAATGAGCCAAAATCAGTATTCATAATTTCAAACGAAACCTTTTTGGACATAAAGTTCACAATTGAGAAAAATTTCCACAATGAAGAAAAATTAAGCTGTCCGTTAAGAGTGCGATGGCTAATGATCATAATTACTTGAACAAGTTTATCCTGGAAGCAAAGATCTACTGGTTCGGGTGTTTCGCTGAATTTGTAAATGTTGACAAAGTCATTATCCGATAAAGTGTCGAGCAGCGTCAAGACCACATGTTTGGCAATTTCGCGCCGTACACCTGTCATGGATCCTGACGTGTCCACCAGAATCATCATATCCTTCGGGCTCGCCGCTGCTTGGATATACCAGGGTCTGACTCGACAATCGAAAAGGTCCGGCTCGTACTCATCTACTGGCCATTTGGTAGCTAATTCCACGTAAGGGAACAAAAAGAAAAAGGAAATGAAATCCTTTTTCCTATGCTAACCGTGAGTTATTAAGAGAGCTGGCGCTGGCTCTATCCTTAAGAGAGCCACCCCAAAAAGGATAAAGAAGAAGGGCGAGAAGAGGAGCTTTTACCAGGATATTGACGCATGAAGCCATGGGCGCTGCCAAAGTATTGCCACGATAAGGACGGATCCAGTTCGTAATTGGAGGCAAAAATGCGATTGAGATGTTCCGACCATTTGATGGCGTTCTTCACATCTGACGCTGTTTCCGTTAGGGTTGGCAAAGAGCAGAGGAGGAGGAGGAGGCGGTGTGGGGTGAAGAGCGAGCCAGTTGTTCCACGGATACCAACGGATGAAGAGTCGAGAAGAGAGAGGAGGAGAAAAAGGAGCATGGAAAAAGAACAGAGTTATTAGATAGCTTGAGCCACCGTTTTTGGGCCCGCCGGCACCCCAGAATTATCCCTAACCCGTCAGCGAGGAGGGTTTAAGAGCCTAGGGGCTGAGTATAGGCAAGGCAAGCTATGATGGATGACATTGATTCCTCCGTGGGGTGCGCATGACACTCGCGGATGGAACGAGATAGAAATAAATGGAGACAGAGGACGAGAAGTAATATGTTTAGCTGTGATCTAAACAATAAAACAATACTGTGTTTGATACGCGGATAAAAAGCTTAGCTTAAGCTTAGGCCGACTGTAGAATCACTCAGAATCACTGGATTCGTATGCGGACTAGTACTTTCGTCAGGTACCAGCAACGACAGTACTTCTTAGCTTAATTGTACTTTTGGCCACATTCACGAAATTACACAAAAATTGTACGAAGTACGCAATAGTACTTCTTTTCGTTAAACGATCCATTGCTTTCAGCTGGTACTTCTGGTACCTAAACCGTAAACGTTTACTTTGCCGTATCTAATAGAGTTACGAGTCAGCTAACTACACGAAGTTAGCTGGAACATTTGGTAAGATCTTACAATGTAGGTACTCGCTAGTACTAACCTTAGGAAAGCTCTTGAAGTACTGGCAAATGGTAGATAATTGGCCGGTACTTCCGACCAGTAATTACGGGTTTGTTAATTGAATTTAGCGCTCAGTTATTTAAGCACAAAAATAGATTTGAAAGAAGAAATGGTATATCGTACCTCCGTCGTAGACATTGGTCGGCACGTGGACGGAGCTCAGGCTGAAGTTGACAGCAATATTTTCGAAATGCTGGCTGGGTGTGAGTGTGAGGTCAGGCAATTTAGTGTTCTCGCTGGTAACTCCACTTTGATCATTTTCCGTATTGCGACGGTAGTCATTTAGGTATTTGGCGTTGTAATACTCGAGTTTTAAGTTGGGGTCGTACTGATGGGCGATGGAAGCGTGCTCTGCCACGTCCATTATGCGCTGTTGTATACAGGGAAGGAAAGGAAAGAAAAGAAAAGTTAGAAACAAACGAAACCTTTTAGCTTTCCAAGCTTTTTAGTGTCATTTGCAGAGGTATATCTTCTGTATGTTTATCGTAGAGCGGAGATACATGAAACTGAGATCTTTTGCCAACAAGTCAAAGGGGCGGGAATGGGAAGTTGTAAAAGGAAAACGTCTCTTCATAAGAAATCAATAGTCTGTCTGCTGGGAGCTTCACTGAAAAACTTGGAACCCAGTCGGCAGAAATAAGAGGCTTCCCCCATTTCCTTATAGATGTTCTCCAAAACGTAAAGCACAGCGTAGCGAAAGTGTGTGTGTACGTGAGATGGGGACATGTAATCTTTTCCCCCCGGGGGCGCCCCACGGAAATGCTACAACACTGCTTTTCTTACCTATAACTTTTCAATGAAGCTATACATCTACAAAAAAAGGAAATCCATGGCTTAGCTCCCAAAATTAAACGTAAAGAATGCCAAAACAAGTTCTAGACCGTTTTTATTCACGACATAAACATCTAAACTAAAATCCGCATTAAAATCTTCATAATTTTAGTATTTTTCTTTTTACTCTACGTTGATCCCTTCCTGAGATAATCTGTGTTAAAGAACGGAAGCCTGCGGCATCAGCGGGGCGCCACCCGGGAGCCCCTAACCTCACCCTCGCCTCGGGCTCTTCACCCTTCACATTTTGCTTCTTCTGTGCTGCGCTTAGTAATTTTCATAGAAAACCGTGCGATATATATTTGGAATCAGGGTTCCAAGCTCTATCAACCAATAATTACCTTGACGGCTTCCATTTTGTGCGCCATCATATTTTCGACATCCTCCGCCATTTGACGCACCATTTGCAAACCGTCCACTTTCTCCACTTTCGCGTCTTGTTGGTACCGCTGCAACCATATGAAAAAAAAACACAAAAACAGTGGTTAATTGGGCTCAATGATAACAAAACAATTCATACAAATGGTCGAGATTGGAGTGCATTTATGACTGTCATAAATCTCTTCGGGGTTTTCGTAGATTTCTCACTTTTGGCCTTTAGCGACGGGAAAGAAAGGTCGACGTAAGGGTAAAAGGGTAAAGGGGTAGTAAAGGGTATGGGAGGAGGCGATACGATATGTTTTTCTTCGTCTTACAAGCCAGGACTAACAATGTGACCTATTGATCTTGTTGCCGCACGGCGGCGCGCACCAAATGCAACGCTTGGATGTATAGTATCTAGAAAAAGCGTCTGGGCCCAAACTCCGCTCTCCTACTCTACTACTTCCCAGCTCCCAAGCCACCAGCAGCTCCTGGAGAAGCCAAGGGTGTCGGAGAAGAGGAAGAGAGAGAAAAAAGGCTGGCAGAAATGAGCAACCCCACAAATAAAACCCCTTTTGCCCATACGGCGGTCGCGTTTTATATCCGCAGCCTTTTGTCGTCGTCGCCTACTGCTTTCTCATCGTGGCCCATTTTTCTTCCATATGCACAGGAGTTAACCAACGCAATTTGCCCTGTGTCCCTTTTGGCCTTTTCTCATTTCGTTAGCTCGGAGGACTGTATATCTGCAGCTGTATGTCGTCGTCGTCCCCTTTCGTTGTAAAGGGACAAAAAGAGAGGCAACAATAGAGCCTTCCCCTCCCCTTTTGACTTCCTGGTACCGCCAGAAAAAATTACACAGAAAGATTGTTTGACACTAATGGTACTTTTCTAAGCTTGGAAGAGATATTGCTGCGTGATAAGCTGAAATAAACTTAATTATGCAGGCTCCTTGAGTGGCTGACTGCACCTTTCAGGTCTTATTCGATTGGGACACAAACATTGTAGCTCCTTTCTTGCAACTTTCTTGCAACAAGAGAACAGAAGGGTCCTCCAGGAGCGCTCATTGTTGGCAAGCTCGGTTCTACTAGCTTGCTGCTGCTATCGATTGGGAGAATGTGGCGCGAGCACCACTACACCCAGCGCCTTCTTTCGCTACTTTTTTTTGGGCTAAACATCCCATCTTGGGTGCAAAACAGCAAATCTCGGGTTATTTTTTTTATTACTTACTGTGATATTATTAAGCTTTCTTGCCGTATTTTACTCCTTTCTGCTAGGCCTTCATTACTATTCTCGGAACATTTCTTTGAATGTTGGGCATCTCCTTATTCTTCAAGAAGTTACTGTAAGTCTGACTTACTCTTTCTTTACCGAAATTTGGCTTTATTCTTCATTGTATTTATGTATTGATTATATATGTTTATTTAGATTTATTCTTTATTTTTTATTTATTTTTAAGAAAAAACATGTTTCCGCAAGTTTGGAAATCTGATTTCGTCATGGTCTTTGGTTATTTTCTCTTTCCACACCCGGTTGCCTTAACTTTCTGGAATAACGAAAGTAGTCGAAAAAGAAAATGCATGTGTGTTCATGTAAGGGGGACCTTGTCACCAAGGGAATTCCCTGGCAGGAGCACGGAGTCGAGGTGTCGTAATCAAATGTGTGTCATGACAACGTAAGAAAAACAGATCCCCCATACTATTGCTTTATCAGGTTGAATACATTACTATTTGCTTTTCCATTTTTGTATTTTTTTTTTTAGGGAGAAGGAGGTTCCGGCAAAAGTGTCTTGGAAGCGTGGAGGAGGGGTAAGCACGGAATCCATGGTCGATGGAGAGATGTCGATAACAGGCTTGATCCGACAGATGGGACGAAGAGCCGCGGGAGAGCCTCGAGCTAAAGCTTGGGGAGGGGTAAAAGGGGGTGTTTACGGGGAAATCCGTTTTTTTTCCTTTTCTTTTTGGATCAAGCGAGGCTTGGGGTCCATCACGAGAATTGCAGAGCCTTAGAAGACCTGACAGCAGCTTCATCGTTTACAAGTCGAGCAGAAATGATGGGGATCACGTTCTTCGGGAATAACAGGGGTAAATTTATGTGCGAACGAAATGGAATCTTTTATTTCTCATTTCTTTTTTTATTTTAGTGAAGATTATGTCGTACCTCTTGGATGTCACGTGATCGCGTGGTTTGCTGGCCAATTTCCCACATTTGGACACCGAACTTCATGGCCCAATTCGCAACTCTGATTTGGGGAAGAAAAAGTTTTGTCAAGTTGGTGAGAATTTAAAAGTTTCAGTTTGACTTATCCAATTTTTTTTATTCGAGAGTCTAGGGTCAGTGAAACGAAAAGATAAAAAGGAAAGAATGAAAAGAAGCTGAAGAGGTAAAAGAAGATTTTCGATTTCGTTCTTCTAATTTTGGATTGTGTTTACTTTACGGAAACTAGAAACTAAACAGAAACGTAGAAGGAGGAAGACTTACTCTTTGTGTGGTATAATATCATTATCCGTTCGCATCCAGCAAGAGGGAATGCAACACACACATAAAAGTCCCAAGATAAACAATCGCTGTTGCGAGCACATGATTCTAGCTATGGAATTGCACGTAGTACTCCGCTTATTGACACCTGGCTTGATCAAGTTGCTTAGCGACAAATGGGCCATGGCTGACCAAAAGCTTCTTGTTGCTTTGCTTTAAACAAAACAAACAATGAAAAGGAAATGGGATGTGTTTTGGCTCCTTTAGCGGAGTCCAAAGGGAGGAGAAGAGGAAGTATCGGAAAGTAGCTGTGTTTATATGTTGGCAAATTCGCGGTTTCCAAGCGTGTAATCACATCATGTCATTATAGCCTAAATCAGAGGCTGGTGCGTGAAACTTGGCAGAAGCCGGGCTCGCCCACTTATGCTCCGTGTCACGGATCAAGCGTTTGGCTTGCGTATTTCCTTTTAAAGGGGGCCTTTTGTGTAGTCAGATTATCCAGCGAAGTACAGATAACAGGCTGAAGTTAAAAAGTTGGAGCCCTCCTTTTTTTCGAAAAAAGGGCGTCAATCCAAGCACCGGCTCTTTTCGGTAAAGTTATTTTTAGTCACTTGGTTACACCACTGGATGGGAACGTCGTGCACAAACTTTTCCTTAGCTCGGTGTTTATTGACTGGAGTTTAAAAATTTGAGGAGAAATTTTGCAGAATTTGGGAGAGGAGCAAATCACTTTTTATTTCTTCATTTAAGATAATTAGAGTATAAATATTTCGTGAACGGGGAAATGTTTCTCGTCACCGGGTGGGGAAATGGTGGACAGGCTGAGAATAGCATATGCAGTTTACCCAGTGAGGTTCTCTGCACTGCCTGTGGTAGTCGGCGGCTGTTGCAGCCCGAAAACCCTGTCGTTCTTGACGTTGCGCAATGGAAGCTGCGCATCGTGAATGCAAACTTCCGGGAAACGAACGAACGTTGAGGACTCGGGAGCCCGGACTCGGCTCCAAGTCCTTGGCTTTATTGATTAGGATTTGAATCCATGCAAGTTTTACCCTGCGTTTGCGTTTTGACAACTATAGCATAGCCAGCTTTTCCCTAGTTGTCCTGGAAAGACTGCAGTTGTTTTCCATGTTTCTACGGAATTCATCAACGTGTCTCCTGGAAAGGGTTCCACATACCGCCACATTGAGGCGGCTCTTGCAATGGCAGTTCAGGCGGTTAAAACAGTTGGTAAGCTTAAAATATGAAACGTAGGACTAGCTTTTGTTTGTGAACAAAACTTTCAAGGTCATCATCAGGGCTCAAATTTAAATCCTAAAAGTAAAGCCTCGCGGATAAATTATGAATTTCATCAAATTAATATTAAATTCATTAAACCTAAAGAATTCATGTTTAGATAAATCCTGTTTAGATCGAAGAATTATTTACAAATAGACAATTAATATTGAAATAGACACACAAATTTAGTGCTTAGTAAATAACTACCATAGTTACAAATATGGTAATTGATTGAACAAGAAGAATAAAAAGTGTTAGAGAGTGCTAAAAGAAAGAAGAAAAACTTCGCAGCCGGTAGGATTCGAACCTACGCTCCCAGAGGGAATCTGATTTCGAGTCAGACGCCTTAACCACTCGGCCACGACTGCTGCAAACAACAAACCTTAGCGACGGACTTTGTTTCAAAATAGAGCAAGTCAGCAAGCTTGTAGTACTCACTTTAGCCGAAGCATGGCAGTAGGCTTTGTTTATATTTGGAGAGTTGCTGACGTGCGAATTTGACAAAAGTTTTCAGTGCGCTAATTCTACTTGTTGTCGTTCATTTTGGTGCTAAATGTAAGATTGCCTTATAACCTTTATTGCTTTAGATTGTATCTTGGTTTACACACTGTGATCTATGTAATATTTGAAAGTTAGTTTTCACATGTCATCATTATGTAATATTATAAAATTACAATGTTTTTCTACATGCATTATACTATAATGTAAGTAAAGTATATCTATCATATAAGTAGAAAAACGTTGTAATACTATTACATACTATGTGAAAACCGACTTCAAATATTACATAACTAAACAGTTATTATTTATGAGGTTACTATAATTTAGACTAACACCTCCTAAATAAAAACTGTGTTTAGAGAATATCTTCGTTTGACACCGTGTTTACCGCGAGGGATTTATTTGCACTGCAGGATATAGGTCAGTCTGTGAAGATTTATATATTATAGATTCGTTATTTTTTTCTAAAACACAACTTTTCTTGTATTAAAGTTTCAGCAAAGTAATCTAGAACCTACAATACCCTTTATTTAATGTCTAGCAACGCAGAAACAGGACACAGTAAGAAAAGCTACCGGCCATGGCAAAAATAAGTCAGATGGGGCGTTCCCACGTCCCTTGTTGCAGCACACACTTGCATCTTTGCCCCGTTCCTGTATAAATTACATGCAACTTTTAGCTAAAAACATTCTCTTTCTCTTCCATCCAACAACGATATCACAAAAGCGACTGTCATCCTAACTCTCAGTCGTGGCGTAATCTTCTCTCTGCACACTTTCCCTTGCTGTTCTTTTGTTTTCTCCCTTTTCTTTTGGCACTAAAAAATCGGAACTTCGTCCACATGGGTCAAACCCAAAGTTTCCTTCGTTTGGTTGGCGTGGCTGTATGGTTTCCTCGTTTGGAACCTATTTAATAGAACAGAGATTTAAATTACGAATTTTTCTTCAGTTAATCTTTACCATTGCGACAAGGTTTAACCGGGCATAAATGACGTTGCGAAATATTGCGACCTGGTGGAGCAACTTCACAATGATCACCTTTAAAACCTTTAGGGCAGCGACACTTGTTGGGTCCACGACATCGACCGCCGTTTAAACAAGGAATCACACATTTGGCTAGGGGAAATGGAAAAGTTTACTTTTAGTTCCCATCTTCCACGTTCTGAAACAGAAAACTTACTAAATTCACACCGCAGGCCATAGTAACCTTTAGGGCAGTCACAAGTATCTTTCTGGATACATTTACCCCCATTCTGGCACGCATCTTTACAGATTCCTATTGAAAATACAAAATTCGTAGTATTGTTTCGCTATTTGAAACTGAATTTCCAGAAATACCATCAATTACTCAATCCTTAGTGCGAAGTACTTAAATTACCTTATATTACAGTACATTACTGTAATCTAACGGGGGGAAAAAGCTAAAACTATCGGTAAACTGTATAGTAACTTCAAATGGAAATAATATCTACAATTAATTTCAAATATTAAAAACAAACTTCCTTGAAGTAAGATTTTTTTCATGACGGTCTTTACATTTCTTGGAAGAACTTCAATGAATTGTCGACAAACAAGTTTTACCACTCAAATAACATAACAATATCCTCTTTTTCAAACTGCAGGTCGTTAGTATTACTTGAATAAAATTTGGCTTTCAATATCCTAAAGCGAACACTTCAATTTGCGTAGTAAATTCTTAAAGTGAGTACTAATGGACGAGAACTAATGAGTACTAACGGGCAAGTTTGAACTGTTGTTTAGATTGGACCAAAATGACCTATCGCCCTCCATTGCCATTTATCCACCGTTTTCGTCAATTATCAACGCAACGCTCGACTTTAAATGCAGATGCCGGCAATAAAGACCTCCTCGACCGCATTTTGAGGGTGGATCATGCCGGCGAATTGGGTGCGAATCGTATTTATGCTGGTCAAATGGCCGTTTTGGGGCACGCTAGTGTGGGACCTTTGATTCAACACATGTGGGACCAAGAAAAAGAGCACAAACGCAAGTTTGACGAGCTCTTACCCAAATACCGTGTCCGACCTACAGCTTTGCTGCCCGTCTGGAATGTAGCCGGATATTTACTAGGAGCTGGTAGACTATAACCTTCTTTTTTCTCTTTTCTTTTTAACTTTTTTGCAGTTTGTTCATGTGGTTGAGGCTATAAGCTTTTTTAATTTTTTTCAAAGAAAAAGGAAGAGAAAATAGTTTTATCTAAAGGGGAAAATATCATGTTATATAGGTACAGCATTATTGGGCCCAGAAGCAGCCATGGCTTGTACCGCAGCCGTGGAATCTGTGATTACGGAACATTACAACAACCAAATCCGGGAGCTGATGGTCGACTCGTCTGGTAATGGCGAATTACTTGACGTCATTCGTCAATTTCGTGACGAGGAACTTGAGCATCACGATACGGCCATGGCGAACAAAGCAGAGCAAGCTCCCATGTACCAAGCCCTTTCCCAAGTCATTAAAGTGGGCTGTCGAGGGGCGATTTGGGTTTCAGAACGTGTCTAACCGATTTTAATTTATTCCTGACTTTGCTTTCTTTTCTTAAAATGAACGTTTTGAGGATGCGTTTCTTGTGCCCGTTTCTGTTTACTAGCGAAATTTAATAGTTGAGTGATAACGACAAAGTATTTGTTAATTAACTTTCGTTCCTATAAATACCATATAAAGTAAATTTGCAGGATTTTTTTAGTAACCCGCAGGTTGGCCTTGTTAATTAAACTCAAAACTAGCTGGAATTCCTGTTCCAACACGGAAAATTCCTCCTGTTTGTCATTGTTTACAACAACGAAAGAAAAGACGTTTCGACAATGAAATAAAGCTTGGCGTTGATCCAAAAATGACGTCATCAGTATGTATATATTGTAACCTTTTTACTATAGCACATATGTATAGCCAGATAATAGGTTAATAAATGACAAAAGCAAGAAAGTACATTAATAGCGGATAAGAATAGAAGTTAAGGTAAATTTGGTGTACTTTTAAGGCCACGGTTTAGTGCAAGTAGTTGATATTTTTATCACAAGATGGCCCTGATGTCATACCCCTACAGAGAGTGATGCAACTTGAAACAGAAATTTAAAAGAAAGTTAACCGTATAATGGATTTTTTTTTTAAATATCTTAATAAAAATAATGTGGTATTCTGCGTCTAAAGGGTTAGGTAAATGATTAATTTAAGTACCAAAGTAAATAATTTTAGTGTAACTATCTAAAAATTTGATCGTCATCACAGTTGGGTTGTACTGGTATAACTTACCCCCTTCGCAATGGCGACCTTGGTACCCTGGCGGACAGCTGCACGAACCAGGGGAAGTACAGCTACCCCCGTTCATGCACTGAGGGTAGCACAATGCAGTACGACAATGTTGACCCATGTAACCTTCTGGACATTGGCAAATTTTGTCGAGATTGCACCAGCCACCATTGGCACATTTTTTATCGCACTCTGGATCGGGTCCTATAAACGTGGAGCAGAAAACAAACGGAAGATCCTAGGGTTAATACTGTTTAAAATTCTTCCGTAGAACAAGAAAGAGTTGTAAGTCAATTTCTAAGACTGTTGTTTTTGGTTGGTTAAGTTAGCAAGCTTTTGGGGGAGGAGTTAATTGTAAAGCGTTTTGAAAGCGACAGAAAAGTGGCCAGTAGTTATGGTTGAGTTAGGTGGAAGAAATCGAAGAAGAAGGTGCAGGCGGGAGGAACTCTCACCGTGGTGACGCGCATCCTGCACCATGCGATGGCCGTGAAAGGCTTCGTAGCCGCTGTAAGAAGCGTGGGCGTGTGAGGAAGCCAGGCTAGCAGCCCGAAAAGGGGCGGAGGAGCCTGTAGCCTTAGCCTCACCTCTGGGAGCGCATTCCTTGCGAAGTCGGAGGCGGAGCGGAGTACCGGGCAAGGGTTTGCCTTTACGGGACTCGATGAGCAAGCCGATACTGAACGACGCGATCCCACTCACGTTCCCCGAACAGGGCAATAGCACGCTAAACACTGGGACAACAGGGAACCCAAATAAAAAAATAAATAAAATACTTTAAACACAAAACCCTAGGAACAAGTCTCTAAATTTTCAAGTTCCCCACCAAGCGCCTGCAACTAACTCCCTCCCAAAACGTTCGCTAGATGTCTTTGCTACCTGACCCTGCGCAACTACTCAAAATGTAATTATGAGAATATCGTGGAAGTTTTGTCAACAAACCTAACAAATTTTGCATACTTGATCAATAGTGAATTCTGTAACAAATTCTTAAAGCTTATAGCCCTAAATTAGACTTGACACCCAATGAACAACCGTAGTTCATCGAGCTTCCTTATCAAATATGTCTCGTCCTGTACTCTTGAAGTGGCTTTAAATCTCTATCTACGCTGACACGTGACAATATGCACTATAGTGTTGTTTAAGACCACCGTAATCTACCAGATTGAGGTTGTATATAGAAATAAGCATCCTTACCTTTGGGTTTGCGCGGAATCCGACCCTTGGTCTCCACGGTGATATGAGGCGGCGGGAGTATTTCTTCATTGGAGGATTGCAACCGATCAAAATGATAGTAATACTTTTTGTCGCCAGACTTCCACGTAAAATTGACATACCCAACCTATATTTTTTTATTGAACAAAAAAAACAAAGTTTCTAGAAATGAGCGCAAGAAACCTAAAACCTTTTCGAAAAGCATGGAAAAAATTCGAAAGATAGAGTCAAGTTATTAAAGAAGTTCCCCATGGAAAAAACGGTGTTTTTCCTTCTCTCAGGTGACAAATGACTTCAGGTGTATCGATAAAGGGGGGTTAAACGAGACAACAAATGAGCCAGCTATGGCGGATCTAGATCCCTGATTTGGATACGCAGACAAATGGATAACCCAGCGCTTTATCCGGATGTCACGCCGCATGATCTCGAAGGACAACCCGTTTCTCATTCGCCTTTTGGTGCTGGTCAGTGTCAAATTCCAAAGCCGGGACTACACCAATTTGTCACCTGAAAACCCAAACCCGCTGGACCCGTACAAGCTACAAAATTTCTACGGGACACATCCACATCCACTCGACAGAGAACACGAAAAAAAGGACTAGGGAAACCCGTTCACCCTCGAAAAAGAATGGGACTACTCGTGTCGGGAAGCACGTGGAAGTTTAGAAGAATCAAGCCGGCCAGTACCTGGGATTTTCTTTTTGGTTTCTCGCGAGTTTTGGGTTTAAGGTCTTCGGAGTCGATGCTAAATGACTTACCTCGGAAGGGATGATGGGCAGATGTTTTTCAAAATTGGGATCCAGGATGTAAGGTAGCACTCTGCCATCTGCGATCGCGTAAATCTCCATGGAAAAGCCTGTAACACATTAGCATAGCACCAGGATATGACCATCAATGACCATCCAGAAGGCATTTGGAGTAATGAATCCCGTGAAACTAAATAAACTCCAATTTTTCTTATTTTAGATTGTTTTCGTTTCGTATCCGTCAGTTTTTCTTTGCTAGTATCCTAAGGTTCACTTAATACTTTTGGGGGGATCTCAAGAGAGAAGGGCCTTTCTAAGCGTTTTCTTCGCTCATACTTTCAGTTTGAAGCAGATCTGGACGTTTGAGGAGTAAAAGGGAAGCATGTAACCTTTCATTAGAGAACTTGGGGAGAGAAGAAAAGGAAGGGACGCGGAGAAGAAATGTTTGAGATGAAGCTGTTAACTCTGTTTCAGAGATGCTCGTAAAGCTGTCAACGAGTTGGCGCCCCTCTTGCAGAACTCCACCGAGAAGATCTTTTGACCTTCAACGTCACTCAATCCTTCATGAAACAAGTGGGCGTGGGAAAAAAAAACATGCCCTCCCTTTTTTTCCCTTCACCAAATTTTCTCCTTTTTAGAAACTTGGCTAGGGCTTCTTTAAAAGTTTGGCGAGAGGCTTATGCCCACCTCCCCATCCTTCCATGATTTGAAATCAAATCTGCACCAGCTGGTGACCTAGACGCCCTTTGATCCAAGAGGACTGATCCTTTTGGTGCGTCCTCATCGTCTTTCGAACCTCAAACGTGCTGAGTAATTCAAAACTTGACACCAAAAGCAAAAGTTTCATACCTAACTTAACAGTAATGCTTGAAACCGACACCCCAACGCTTGAAAAGTCTCTTGTAAGAAGTGCGTTATCATGTGTAGAATTGATCGTCAATTTTCGAAAGTGACGTCACGTTCCTTTACTTGGAAAAAGCTTGTCCTTTTCATGAAAACGTTTCCTACTATCAATTAAAAACCTTTTAATTGCTTTCCTTAGTAGAATATGCTGTAATTAGCTAGTAAGAACCTCGCAAGTGTTTGGCAGATATTTTGGAAGGTTTTTCACGTTGAATCCTAACGTTGGAAGTAATTCTTTCCATTCTACATGACTTTGCATTAACCGCGGGTTTTCAATGTGGGCACTATTAAAGAAATTTGACAGATCTGTGAAATTTCTTGACGAGCTTGAATATGGAGCAAACTTTCAGTAATTTCTTCAATAAGAATAAGAAAAATCACTAGGACAGTCAATCAGATATCAAAGGAAATACCAATATGAAAAGAAATTTCATTTAATTTTAAAGAAATATATTTGATATTTTAACTTTGAAAATTTCTCGAAAATAAATAACAATCTCCTGACTAAATTTCTGACCAGAAATTGCGAGATAATTAGTAAAAGATGCGCCGATTTTGTATCGGAGTTCGGTATCTCGGGCACGATTAATTGTTTATATTATGAAAATGCGAATGAAAAAGAAAATCGAGATTTTTTAAAGCCTTCGAGGCCAGGTTTAGATTCGCGAGGTAAAATTTGTGCGATACCTGGAACTAAAAGGCTCTTGGTATGCTCAAGGTGCCCGTTTACGGCTCAGGATTTTTTTTTTTTGCTTTGATATCTTCTTAGATCTTTTTGGGTGAAAGATGATCTGTCAAAATTGTGTATGCTTTACAAGATTATCTCTCATCGGTGCTCAGGTGTAAAAACCTTAACGCACCTGTAAAGGAACGGAACCTTTTATTAAAGTCAAAATTTAAAAAAATCTCTTGTTTCTATTTCCCTGGTGAAAAAAAAAGAAAGAAAAAGAAACTTGGCAGGCTAGTATACAAACGGACCAGACTTGAGGCTGACTAAGTTCTTTTCGGTTCGTGCCTGGGCCTGTTTAGCATACATAAAGGGACCAACGCCCCAGTTTTTTTATTTCTATTTCATTGCACCCAAATGTGATTTTTTTTTTACCTGAGAACATTTTGACTTGTTGCTGATCGATCCAGAGCGATAAGCCACCGTCAGGATTCCGATGCCGTCCGTCTCGGCTATCTCTACGGGGTAAAGGAGTCCCTCTGGGCCGCTTGCTGGCTGTCGTCACGGGCAGAGGCGTTGTGGTGGTGGGACTCGTGGTAGTGGTGCTCATAGCAGTGGTGGTAGTCGTCGTGGTGCTGCGCCGGGCACCCACAGCCATCCCGTTCTTCTGCTTCAGCTGCCTGGAATGCGCGTGGCGCGTGCCCGTAGCAGACAGGCTAGTGCTTCGGTTCGTGGTCGGAGTCGGAGCGGTGGTCGCCCCAATCCCGAGCAGCAGCAGCAGTTGCAGCATGAGCCACGTGAAGAACAACACGCGACCAAGTCCGGCGCCACAATTGTTCCCACCACTGATTGGGCTCACCATGGCACGCTCAATAACCCACCTTCTTTTGCTTCCCTTTGGAGTTTTTTCTCTCAAATAATCTTTTTTTCCTCTGAAGCTTTGCTTTATTGTCTGCTGATCTTGGTCAAGAGTTGTTCTAAACGTTGTTGTTGTTGCTGGGGTAGAGGTAGAAGGTGCTGCATCTTCTACCGCCACGGCACGAATGGGCGCCCACTGTGGTGTCCACGCTGTTTTTAAGTATGAAAGGGTTTGCAAGCGATTGACTATTGTTTTATTTTTTTAGTTTTGTTTGTCTTTGATATTGTCTTTCGCCTTTTTTTGTTCCTGTTTGGCGTGCTGGTTCTTTTTCGTGTAAGATTGGCGATTTTGGATGTAGTGGTGGTGAGTGTCGTGTCGCTGTGTTGTGACGACACCAACACACTATACTACGGGGTCCAGTTCCAGGCACAGGTGCGAAGAGGCCAGCCGGGCAATTTGTTGGCCAGGTGGTCAAGGTGTGTTCCTTGAGGGCACCTGGCCGCTCTGCTGGGAACTGCTGGGCACCGCAGACTCCGCCTGCTCAATTTTCCTCGCCGTTGCTCCTGCGATGACCAGACGAGAGAATTGAGTTGGCACAACATCCCACCTGTCCCATTCCTTGAACTTTGCTCATTCCCTTTGTGGCCCTCTTATTGCTTTCCAGTCTTGTCTCTCACTATAGCATCTCGCTCTTCCTCAGGATGAACAACACAATTGAAACCAAACGAGGAAACCCAAGCTTTTTTCCTCTCAGTCTCACTGCTCTCCCCACTTGATCGACTCCTTGGCGTTTTCGATTTCAAAGCTGCTTCAAAGAAAACAAGACAAATCCAGAGGAAGGACTACCATTTTCCAGGAAAAACGCTCCTGCATGCGGTCGTTTTTTGCTTAATTTATTTTTCTTCGTCTGTCTCGCTGTCTCTTGTTCGTTTTTGATTTAGGGTCTCGGGCAGAATAAAAGAACTTTTTTGAAGACTCAGAGAAACTAATTAATGGATCCTTTTCTTTGAGATGCTCTTGGGGGCAGTCGCCTCCGGCCAGTACTGTCGTGACTTGTGATCTCGCAAGACTTGTGAAGATGCTGAGGAGTAGCAAGGGAAAATTTTTACATTCGCGCGTTGCGTTCAAGTCACCATATAAGAGAGTTTGAACCGAAAGAGAATTGCTAGTAACGTCTCTGGTGAAATTTTCCTTTTTTTTTATTTCGTGATCTAGAGAGACAGTAAGAAAAACCCACTGGCGTTCTTAACTGCACTTCAGGATGGCGAAGATGAAGTCATCCAGTAGTTATTATCACTTCCCAGACGCACACTCGGCCATAAGATTCACCTTTGGCCCTCCAAATCACTTCCAAACGCAGCTTCTCTTTTTACTATGGCTTCCACTTGGGAATACAGAAACTGCATCCATACTTTGGGAACAACACTGAAATTGTGTAATTCTGAAATTCAGTTCTGTTTAATTCTGCGAGTGTGATTTCCCTAAATCTCGTTTGGAAATTTTCCTTTGTGGCTATTTCCGGACCATTCTGGAATTTTCTTCACTGGGGAAGGCCAAATTGAGTGGTTGGAAAACTTCGTGATGTGCTTTGGGATTTTTATTTATCTTTTAAAAATAAAAAGCTTGAGTGGAAATTGCCAATCTGCACAGCGTTTTGTCACGCAGTCACGAGAACACAAGAGAGAGTAGGGGTTCGCTGCCGCTTTGCTGCTGCCGGCCGTTGCACCAAGACCAAGACTGAAGTCAAGAAGGACCCAGGCATGGGAAGACACTATACTACACTCTACACTCACACTGCATCACTATATACCAGCTTCCCATTTGCATGAGGAGAGAACATCTTTACTCCATTCTCCGAGCTCAGGGTGACCAGCTGACCTGTTAGTTCGTATGGTATTTATCTATTTTTATAAACTTTTAGTTGAATTCAAGATGTTCGGACGGAGGGGTTAGTTGATCAGCTGATCTATGTATTTATTATTATTATTTACATGGTATTGTCAATTGTAGCCTTTTTTTAATCAGATTCGGTTTGGTTTGTAAGGAGTTGGAATTTAATGGTAGTGGTTTATTGAAACGTTATGTTCTGTAACGGGGGAATGAAGAGTTTTGCTGGAAAACGTCTCACTCCTAAGCGCACCAAAGACACCAAAAGTGCTTGGGATGCTTTGGTGCTTGCTGTTTGGTGCTGGTGGCTCAAGGCGTTGCATACACAGCAGGCTACTACCAGACTGGTTTGGGAGAACCTTTTTGACGGCTTTTGACAAGTTGGCGAGATGACCGATCGATTGCCTGCCAATTTGCCTGCTTGGCAAGCTCCAGCACGGCTTGTCCGAGAGCTCGAGCTAAATGGCGCGAGCATGACTCAGATGCCAAAGGCTTCAAAAACCGTGACTTTCTTTTATTTTCCCGGGCTTTTTTGTGTTTTTCGAACGTTTCGGGGTTTTATTTTCTTGGCGTGGCGTGAAAAGTGTTTGCAGACTCGTGGGGAGTTTTCTGCAAAGGAACTGACACCAAGCGGAAGATGTTCCTGGCTAGTTTTGGGGGCTTTTTGTTAACAAACTAAGACATTTGGAAAGGTGGCACGGTAAGCCATGAAGAAAGTTTAGTTTTTAAACTGTCGGACAATGAAATGAGGAGCAAACGAAGGGTTCCAGGTAGATCAGTTTTCCCTTTTTCTCACATTTGTTCCTTTTTTTATGTTCAAGTTTTTCTTGCGGTTTCTGAAGGATTTGTACCCATCGGCAGGTCCACCCTGTTATTTGTCGTGGCTTCACGCCATGTTTGCCCAAATGACTCGCACCTGTCTGCTGACCTCAACGAGCAGAAAAAGAAGGAACAAATGCTCAAGAGAGAATTAACTGATGGTTCGCAATGATAGGAAGCGCCAGACATAACGAAAGCTTCAAGACCAGTTGCACCCACTGCGCATAAGATCTTGAGTGTCATCAATCTTTACAAAACTTTGAAATGAAACGAGCTCTTTTTAGTCTTGTATAAGAGCTTGATGTTAATTATAATCAGCTGTGAGGTTGTTGAAGCTCTGATTCTTTTAAACAGAAAGGATAGCAAGTTGTGAATGCAAGATGTGTTAACTTTTCCAACACTATCTTAAGAATTTTTTAAACAAATATTTTAAAGTAGGTTTAGGCTGCATTCCAAACATTTCAAAGCTTGAGATGTATTTATCACAAATCAAACATTGAGTTTGAATTCATTTATTGTGTGGTTTTCATCAAAGTTTCCTTGGAATTCTTCACAATTTTGTGGAATTTTATAACAAAATTTCGGGTTTATAACTTACAGAAACACTTATGATATGCAAAGAAATTGTCTCTGCAAGCCAGTTTTGTTTTATGTGAAATAGTTCAGGCTGCACTTCTTAAACGAGTTAGTCCTGCTACTAATGCATTCCAAGCAGGTGGCGTAGAATGGGTTATGATAAAAGAGTGTCGTCTTGAACACTTTTCAAGAAAAGAAAACTTGTTTAGGTTAAATCGTGGACACAAGATCATCACGTTCTTACTGTTAGACTACAGGTTTTGCGGGTTTCAGGTCGTGGTGGACTGGTTACTGGAACAATCGCAACTTCTTATTACATCCCATCGCAATAAGTGCGATACGGGCTTCATTTGGCGGTGCCTTACACGGAATTTTGCATTGTCTTGAAGTCTGGATATTGTGGCGAAATATTGCAGGAGAAGAAGTTGAGAAAAAGAAAACAAGCAAACCAGTCAGTCGCTTTGGTCAAGTTGAAGCAATTTCTATGGTAAGTCTAAATACACGGTGTCAGAAATTCGTGTATATTTGGTCTGACTGGTTACTTGGGCCGGGCGTATTGGCCGGAAGGTGTGGTTGTATTTTCAAGAGAATGTTTCGCGTTATTTGACCTTCTTTATCTACCACTTTGTTGACAGAGGAAACGTCACGACGTGATGAAAGACCGCAAGGGGTTGTTTTTAGACAATTTTCAAAAACAACTCCAAGATCTGATGAAGACGGCTGTTCGGTCAACAAGCCTTGAAAAAACCTGTCAACAGCATCGGGCCATTTGATCCCAAGCAACAGACTTGGCAAGAGCAAAAAGAGCGAGTGAACCAGAGATATGCAGACATAAGAAGCGAAATGCTGTTGTGTGGGTGTGTTATAACACCGTACCCGGTTTTAATTTGCTCCGTGACTACGTTTCCTGCGGTTTTTTGCTCCGCTTTTTCCCTTCCTTGGTAGTCCAGCGCCCCTGCTAGCGGGCATTGTGCGCCATTTCACCATCTGACATCCAAAGAGTCATCTTTTTTGGCATAAGTGGGTAATTTGAAGTCATGGTTTTAGTGTATTGCATACCAAATGGTGTCGTAAATAGGATATCCTTTATGTTTCATGACTAACGCTCCACTTCGCAAGTCAAATCTCCCATAAATGGGTGGGTATAGTCATCTGCCAACCTTCTGTTTTATGCGTTCGTAATATTTTCTCTTGATTTCAACTCTTTTTGCTCGCTGAGGGTCAGTTTGGCGCCCAAATATTTGAATTTTGTTCATCGGCACTTTCCTGACCTCTACTGACTACGCTGTAAGCGGATTGTGGAGGTAAAGAACAGGACTTATTTAGTTGCATAATCAATGGGTGTCATCGCATGTTGGGATCGCAGGGAATGAGGCAGCAGATGCGGCGGCGAAGATAGGAAAACACTCCAACCAAAAAGAATTAAGAGCCCTCACAAGTCAGGAAATCTCGACTATATTCAAACAGAAATTAGAGTAAAAAATTCTACAGAGGCTAAAAAACAGTTCGCCTCAAAAATTTGTACAAGCCGCTACAAACATTAGGCCAGCGCCCTGGCTATTGCATAAAAACAG